>JASDDO010000012.1:489902735-490353096 GCA_030015575.1 Agapanthus africanus
AGCCTATCCGTCTTCCCAGATATTATACCGAAGGTTTGAAGAAACTGCTGAAACGCCAGGGGATATCCTTCACACAGACTGTTAGAAAGGCCAAATTCTATGACAAGGTTTGGAATGTTCCCGGGACTCAACGCAAACTGCCTAACGGGAGAATGGAAACAAAAGGGCTTGGGTACATCCGGTCAAAGAAACGAGAGCTAGTAAACAGCTGTTACGTCATGTATGACTTCGATGAAGAAACAGACGCTCAATGGGAGGACGCTAATCCTAAGCCAATAAAAGTTCCCGATGAAAAATTGCCCGGTCCATCATTTGAAGAACAAATGGACAGACTTGTAAGGGAAGCTGGTCAAAAAGCCCGAGATGATCACAACCGCGAGACGGCCATCTATGAGAAAGCCAAGACGCAACGTCTTCTCCAACAGGCCGTGAAGGATGAAAATGCCGCTCCTTGTCAACCTGCTACAAAAAAGGTTCGACGCGAAAGCAAAAACAAGTCGAAAGGCAAAAAAGGCACTCAACAACCACAAAGCAGAGCTAAGAAACTACGCATCCGAGAGTCGAGCGTTATTGACCTAGCCCTCATGAAGAAAATGGGTCGAGCATACTCATTCCCTCGGAACAAAACAAGAAAAATACTTGATCTTGCTCTAAGACATCAAATGCTTACACTGCCAGAGTCTAAACACCCTGAGCAAGCAGGCGAAGTCTCCAACCCAAATTATTGCTCTTACCATCGAGTAGTAGGGCATCCGCTTGAAGATTGCTTCACCTTTAAGAATTGGGTTGAGGACCAGTATCAGCTTGGCAAATTCGCGTTGTCTGACAACTGGAGGGTAGCGCCGCCACAAAAGCACAAACCCGAAAACACAAGAACAGAACCAACTCCGCATTGGGATTGGCAGAAAATTCGCACTTGTCACGTGATAACGATATTAAAAGAAGAGTCCGAGGACATGAACAGCCTTCCCTGGTGCTTCGAAAACAGTAATGATGGGGTGATCTCAGAATTTCCCCCAGCTCCGAAAGAACTGGAGGATGGAATACATACAACTGCAGATAACCTCAAGAAAATTGAGTTGGGGACGGTAAACGATCCGCGACCGACATTTATCAGCGAGCTGCTGTCTGAAGAGAGAGTGGCGGCGTTAAAGGACGTCCTCATACAGCATAAAGATTGCTTCGCATGGAACTATTCCGAGATACCAGGACAAGATCCGGAAGTTGCTGTACATAGACTGGCGATATCCCCGGGTGTCAAGCCAGTTAAACAAGCGCCGAGAAGAATGCGGCTCGAGCTCGAAATGAGCATCAACGCCGAAGTCAAAAAGCTGATAGACTCCGGCTTTATCCATGAAGTTCAATACCCTGAAAGGATCGCTAACATCGTCCCGGTGATGAAGAAAAATGGGACGGTGCGCATATGCGTGGATTTTCGGGATCTTAATAAAGCCTGCCCGAAATATGATTTCCCAGTGCCAGTCACCGAACTGATGATAGACAACACATCCACTCTTGAGGTTTTCTCCTTCATGGATAGCTCATCAGGGTATAATCAGATAAAGATGCATCCCGAAGACCAGAAGCACACTGCCTTCAGGACCCCTCTAGGTATATTCTGTTATAAAGTGATGCCCTTCGGATTAAAGAACGCCGGTGCCACTTACCAAAGGGCCATGACGAAGATCTTCGACGACCTTATACACGAAATCGTTGAATGCTATATCAACGATCTCGTGGTTAAAAGTAAATCATACGAGGAACATCTCGAGCATCTGAAGACTGTATTTCAACGCCTTCGACAATACAACTTGAAGATGAACCCTCTTAAGTGTGCATTCGGAGTTTCCTCAGGCAAATTCCTAGGATTCATTGTTCGACACCGAGGTATTGAAATAGATCCGTCAAAAATCAAAGCGATCATGGAAATGCCTCCGCCGGGAACTCTCAAACAGTTGCGATCTCTCCAAGGGAAGCTCGCATACATACGGCGATTTATAGCCAATCTTTCAGGAAAGTGTCGTCCTTACAGTCACCTGATGAAGAAGGGAACCCCATTCGTTTGGGATCAAAAGTGCCAAAGTGCACTAGACGAGATCAAGCAATACTTGCAGAACCCACCGGTATTGGCTGCTCCGGTCAAGGGAAAACCCCTCATTCTTTATACGACCGCCCTCGAAGGTTCTTTAGGAGCATTATGGGCACAAGAGAACGATCAAGGGAAAGAAAGAGCACTCTACTACTTAAGTCGAGTTCTGTTGGGGGCAGAAAGCAACTACTCCCCCATTGAAAAACATTGCCTGGCGTTGATCTTTGCGATAACAAAGCTCAGGCACTATGCGTTGGCGCATGAAGTCCGTCTCATTTCAAAGGTGGACCCTCTCAAATATCTAATGTCAAAAGCCATATTGACGGGACGACTCGCTAAATGGGCCCTGCTCTTAATGGAGTTCTCGATAACGTATTGACCCCTCAAGGCAGTGAAGGGTCAGGCCATAGCCGACTTCCTTGCTGAGCACCCGATACCTGCCAATTCTCCCCTGAATTGCGATTTACCAGACAAGCATGCGTTTGACGCAATCGACGGTGGTGATACCCGTTGGGAGCTTTATTTCGATGGAGCATCTTCCATGAAAAAGCACAAACAAAGTACGTCAATGATCAAATCGGGAGTAGGCCTTATCTTCGTGACCACACAAGGAGGAATAATGCGCTTCGCCTTCTCCTTAACAGAGCCGAGAACGAATAATGAAGCTGAATATGAAGCTTTGATAGCAGGCCTCGAGATCGCCATTGACATGGGAATTGAAAGCCTCCTCATATATGGGGACTCCCAGCTAGTCGTCAGTCAAGTGAACGGCGATTACCAAACATACAAACCGGAATTGGTAAGATACGGTGAAAAAGTGCAACAACTGCTAACCCAAATTCCCTCCTATACTTTGGAGAGCATACCGCGAGCGGAAAACATCAAAGCGGACGCACTGGCCAAACTTGCTAAAGAACTGGCTGACGAGAACCTCGATGACGTTAGAATCGTGGTACAAAGCCGTCGAGTGCTTGCCCGAGCAGAAGTATCTCAAGAATCATCTGAAGAAAAAGGAGCAAACGAGGAGACAACCCTGCAAATAAAAGATTGGGAAAATACCGAGGACTGGAGAGAAGTCTTCATAGATTACTTCAAGTTCCACCGAATGCCTGAAGAAGCGCCCATAAGACATCAGCTCGTAAAACGAGCTCTGTCTTTCGCCTTCGTCAACGATACTCTATACAAGAGGTCATTCGATTCTCTGTGGCTGAGATGCTTAGGACCTGACGAAGCGAAAAGGGTCGTCCAAGAAGTTCACGACGGACTCTGCGGTTCCCACCAAACAGGCCCTAAGATGAAGTTGAAGATAAAACGGATGGGCTACTATTGGCCCACCATGATGCAAGACTGCCTCGAATATGCGAACCCGTGTCAGATCCATGGGGACTTCATCCACCAGCACCCAAATCCACTACATCCAACGGTGGCTAGCTGGCCATTCGAAATGTGGGGAACTGACATAGTCGGCCCCATCGAACCAGCATCGTCCAAGGGACATCGTTTCATCTTGGCGACGACTGATTACTTCTCCAAATGGGCAGAGGCAGTACCGTTAAGAGAGGTGAAGACGGAAAATATCCTCCATTTCTTCAAGACGCATGTCATATATCGATTTGGAACTCCGCGACGGATCATCTCCGATAACGGGCCAGCCTACAGAAGCCACAAGATCAGTCGCTTTGCGCAACTGCATAATATAGAATGGAGATATTCCTCGGTTTATAATCCGCGAGCTAACGGTCTAGCTGAGGCCTTCAACAAGACCTTGACAAAAATTATAAAGAAAACGGTGTCCCGAAACAAGAGGGACTGGCATGAGAGGTTGCAAGAGGCTCTTTGGGCGTATCGAACCGCGTTCAAGACGGCCACGAACACAACGCCCTATGCGTTAGTATTCGGCACGGAAGCGGTACTACCCCTTGAGATAGAGTTACCCTCTCTACGAATGGCAGTCCACTACGAGCTGACGGACGAAGAAAATGCTCACCTTCGGCTTGAGGAGCTTGACGCCCTTGATGAAACCCGGCTCATAGCACAGCAAAATCTGGAAGCTTATAAAGCAAAGATGACGCGCTCATATGAAAGATTGATCCGGCCAAGGACATTCCGCCAAGGCGAACTTGTGTTAGTGGTCAAAAGGCCTATGATCCCCAATCGCGCCAAGCGGGGAAAATTCGAGCCGAACTATGAAGGCCCGTACATCATAGATAAAGTTTACCAGGGTGGGGCCTATCTACTCATGGACATGCACGGTGAAAGGCCTTTCAGGCCGATAAACGGTCGCTTCCTAAAGAAATACTACGCTTAATGAGCCACAGCCTAGGTCAATGATAGATGACGACGACTATGTCCGCTCGCTATCTTCCTAAGCTCAAGCTTTATAAAAAGTAGCCGGCCTTCTCCATGACGGACCGAAACGTCCTTAAACTAACGACGGACCGAAATGTCCTTAAACTAATAGCAGACCGAAACGTCTTTAAACTACTACCACAGCATCCATAGGCTGACGAGATAAAAAAAATATAATAAAAAAAACGGTATGTCCATAAGCAAAAAGGGCACGGATGAAAACCCGAAAGGGCTCCGTGAGTAAAAACAGCAGGACTACCGGCGAGTGTTTGTGAAAACCTGAAAGGGCGCAACCTCGTTAAAAGACACTTATAGGGTCCTCTCGACCTTGTAAGGAGAAACCACCCGCGTGAGATCCTTACGACTCACAAGGGAGAAACACACTTAGGGATCCCCACGATTCCTAAGGAGAGAATACACTTGCGAGATCCTCACGACTCGTAAGGAGAACTCTCTTATGGGACCCTCACGGCTCATAAGAGTTGAAAGTCTTAAGTTACAGAGACCCAAACCTGTGCTTAAGCAACCCCCACAACTTCCGATATTGCCCTACAAGTAGCTCAATACTGACCCTTGTATACAATCCACGGGCGCGAATAAACATTTCCCTAACCAAGGTCCATCCGTGACTGGGGATATGTTCGCATAACCCTTGTAAGTCCTCTCGATTTACAAGGAGAAAACCCTCCTGTAGGATCCTTACGACTTACAGAGGAAACAAACACTTAGGAATCCTCACGATTTCTAAGAAGAAAATACACCTATAAGATCCTCACGACTTGTAGGGAGAAATAACTTTGTGAGACCCTTACGGCTCATGAAATCAAAAGCCTTAGTCGACAGGACCTTGACCCTGGTCGCTAAGACACCTTTGTTCGATATTGACAGAGGCAGATGATGATTCGCTCCTGGTGATATCCCAGTTGCAGCGATGCTGATGCCGAAATCGGTGTCCAATTTCAGGTTTACAGCGAAAAGCCAGTAGGCCGCACATGCATACGAAATAGCCGAATGATGGGACGACTTGCAATAAAAAAGCAGCAAGTAAAAATATATGCATGAAGAAATAGCCGAAATGATTGGGCAACTCGCAATAAAAAGCAGCGAGTAAAAATAAAATAAACAGCCGAAATGATTGGGCACCGCGAAAAATAGCCGAAATGATTGGGCAATCGCGACCTTCGCGATACGAAAGCTGAAAGGATGGAGCATCACGGAAATACAACAAAAAAAATGATGATGATAAAACTTTGGCCCTACAGTTAAGATCACATCGATTCCTGTATACAATCCAAGGACGTAAACAAAGTGGGAACCATACTCTTCCAACAAACTCCTCGACTCACGGATACAAACACTCCTTGACGAGAGCCTCCTGATCCGCGTCGACCCGTAGAGCCATCAGAGCCTCTATGGGAACCCTCGACTCGTTTCAAACCCCAAGGAAACAAATAATCCTTGGTGCTTGGGAAACAAATAATCCCAGCAAATTCCTCGACTCACGGATACAAACACTCCTTGACGAGAGCCTCCTGATCCGCGTTGACCCGTAGAGCCACCGGAGCCTCTATGGGAACCCTCGACTCGTTTCAAACCCCAAGGAAACAAATAATCCTTGGCGCTTGGGAAACAAATAATCCCAGCAAATTCCTTGACTCACGGATACAAACACTCCTTGACGAGAGCCTCCTGATCCGCGTCGACCCGCAGAGCCACCAGAGCCTCTACGGGAACCCTCGACTCGTTTCAAACCCCAAGGAAACAAATAATCCTTGGCGCTTGGGAAACAAATAATCCCAACAAATTCCTCGACTCACGGATACAAACACTCCTTGACGAGAGCCTCCTGATCCGCGTCGACCCGCAGAGCCACCAGAGCCTCTATGGGAACCCTCGACTCGTTTCAAACCCCAAGGAAACAAATAATCCTTGGCGCTTGGGAAACAAATAATCCTAGCAAATTCCTCGACTCACGGATACAAACACTCCTTGACGAGAGCCTCCTGATCCGCGTCGACCCGCAGAGCCACCAGAGCCCCTATGGGAACCCTCGACTCGTTTCAAACCCCAAGGAAACAAATACTCCTTGGCGCTTGGGAAACAAATAATCCCTAGCAAACTCCTCGACTCACGGATACAAACACTCCGTGACGAGAGCTTCTTAACTCATGTCAACTGTTCCGCTACAACTGCAGACTGATCCCCTATTCGTCTCAATTTGTAAGAAGAAGTCTCAGACAGCAAGGATTGAAAAGCTTGCTTTTTGAGCAATGGGGCCCTGCAAGTCAATCCAAACTGGTCTCTTGCATACCATTCACGGGTCTCACTCTCCGAAGTCGAATTTCGACGAGGAGGGAAACAACCACTTACGAATCCTCTCGACTCGTAAGAGGGAAAATTCTCTTATAAGATCCTTACGACTTATAAGAGAAAACCACACTTAGGAATCCTCACGATTCCTAAGGAGAAAATCCACCTATGAGATCCTCTCGATCCGTAGGGAGAAAAGCCTCTATGAGACCCTCACGGCTCATAGAATTGAAAAGTCTTAGGCAGTAGACCTGAACCTGCAGCCTAAGCCATCGCTATTTCCTGAGGAAGT
This sequence comes from Agapanthus africanus, assembly GCA_030015575.1. Taxonomy (NCBI): domain Eukaryota; kingdom Viridiplantae; phylum Streptophyta; class Magnoliopsida; order Asparagales; family Amaryllidaceae; genus Agapanthus; species Agapanthus africanus. Next base: position 489,909,776 of record JASDDO010000012.1, read on the forward strand.
CGGAATACTCGTTTTAGACATCCATCAACCATGGTTATTAAGACAGCCTGCTGACATTAAAAGAAAGAAGATGACAGAAAGAATATCCGGTTTACATTTGATCTGGCATGCGTGACGCGTTCATTTAGGCATGGACAGAAGACTCAGGACGAGAAATAAGACAAGCTGAAATAGAAAGGGGGAGGGTTTCCATTCATACCGCTAAAATTTTTTACAAGCATAAGAATAATGAATAAGAAACATTATTCAAATTATTACAACGGTATAACCTCAGATCCGGGACACGGATTGAGGAAATCAAAAGTAAGGCCATCCAGAGTTCTTCTGGCCTTTCTAATTATTCTTATGCGCAATCTTTCACGCTCCTCTGTATCGAGATCATCGGCGAGCCCTCCTGGCCTTTGATAAGCAGCAACTATCGTCGTCTGCTGGAAGACTTGGTGTAGGATGTCAATAAGGCTGTTCCGCCGTTTCTTTGAGATCAGCCCTGTCAGGTGCACTGAATGCACCTTGTCTTCGGCGTCATCCAGCGCGTTGAGCGGTAAGGCCTCATGAAGACCCGGAAGTGCTCTCCATATGGCTCCCAACACGACTTTCAAAAGGGCTGAACGACGAGGCAACAGCCAACCACCGCTTGCATTCAGACGACCCATAACTTCTGCACATTCAGCGTCTGTAAACTCCTGGTTTTGTTGACGACCCTGAGCGTGGATATCGTCGTAGGTAATGAACTCGTGCAAACTGTATAGATGCACCGCCGCCATTATGCCTGGAGGAAATATTACAGGAAGATCAGCAATAGAAAAGCAATAATATACATAGAGGACTAAATTCCTAGAGGGCGAAACTATGTTCAAGGATAAAGTCCCCTGGATGAAAGCTCTGCTGGTTAAGATTAATCTAAGAATCGATTTTACCTAAAGTTTTCCTAAAAACTTTGAAAAAAAGGGAGGAGCAAGGCACCGGAATTCTTGAAGGCAAGAACAAAGCTCTGAGGTCTTCGAAAATAGAAATCTGAAAGATGATAAATATCTGGGGGGACGAAAGGTCCTATTTATAGGCATCAAGTGCCTCTTCGACTTTCAAGAGTTGTCACGGCAGTTTACCCTAATCGGAGCGAACTTCTGTTCAAATTCCGAGGCGGGAGATGAAGCAACGCTTCGTCTTCCCCCAATCAGAGCAAAGCTCTGTCTTGAAAATTAATTTAATGAAGCGACGCTTCAGATTATTTACGCTGCGCAATACGCCACGTGTCTGACGCAGACGCATCAGCGCGACGCCCAAAACAGCGCACCCAATCAAAGCAAAGCTCTATTTCAAGAAAAACTAAAGGAAGCAACGCTTCAGCAGCGTATGCGCAGTGCGCTGCGTGACACGTGTCGGCGCAGATGCGCTAGCGCAGTCGCGCTGCACTGTGCGCTGTGCGACACATGTCATACCCTAGAGCATTTGCACCAAACAAAAATTAAGGTTCTGAAGAAATCTTTTCTGTTATTGTTAAAACAAGAGAATTATCTTCTGTAAAACAGAAGCCTTAGATCAAAGATCCGGTAGTGGGGGAAATCCCGCCAAAGCTTTCAGAAAAGGGATTTCTTCAACAAATTGAACTTATTTCTTAATTTGCGAGATGAGGTCTCAGGCAGTAAGGATTGAAAAGCTTGCTTTTTGAGCAATGGGGCCCTGGAAGTCAATCCAAACTGGTCTCTTGCATACTATTCACGGGTCTCACTCTCCGAAGTCGAATTTCGACGAGGAGGGAAACAACCGCTTACGAATCCTCTCGACTCGTAAGAGGGAAATTCCTCTTATAGGATCCTTACGACTTATAAGAGAAAACCACACTTAGGAATCCTCACGATTCCTAAGGAGAAAATCCACCTATGAGATCCTCTCGATCCGTAGGGAGAAAGTCGCTCTGAGACCCTCACGGCTCATGGAGTTGAAAAGTCTTAGGCAGCAGATCTGAACCTGCGGCCTAAGCCATCGCTATTTCTTAAGAAAGTTAAGATGCATGCCCTATTATCCGTCAACCATGGTTACTAAGGTGGCACACTGACAACAAAAGAAAGAAAAGGGCGGAGAAATGACACAGGACATTACAAAAATGTGTATCTTTTATTCATAAATATTGATCGAGTACAGGATACATTGTACTAAAGAACAAAAAATATGCATATATTCTACAAGTACAAATGATACAAGGAGGACTACAGAGAAGGAAGCGTCTTGCATAGATTTAGCAATTGCTCGCATACTTCCTTCCACGCCTTCTCTTGATCGGCTACCACCGCCAGCTCCGCCTCCACTTGGGCTCGTTGCTGCAAGACAAACGCAAGCTGCTCCCTGACGACTTGATAAGCAGCTTCCCGACCTGGGGTATTGCGCTCCGCTACGTCAAGCTTCCGCTTCAAGTTTAGCCCATGGGAGATGCGCTCCAAGAGACCCTCAAAGATAGTCTTCACTTGGGCAGCATTTGCTTCAACCTCAGCACGCAGATGGGCCGTTTCGTTCGAGGTCTTTTGGCATTCCCTTAGCTTTAAGGCCGCTTCTTGCTCCAAATGGCGGAAGTGAGAAGTGCTTTGCTCCAGCCAAGTTGTCCGTTGGGTGCTCAGGGCTAAAACTTCAGGAGAGGGGCGCGTCGACTCCAGCCGGTATAGACATGCCTCGATCCCCCTGCAGTGACTAACCCAAGATTCGACGACGTCTTCGTTATGAAAATTTATGAGCGCCGCCAACATCGGGTTAACCTCCACAGCGAAATCCGCGGCAGAAGGGAGAGCGTCCATGTTGAGCTCTTCGATGTACCCGCTCAGCATACCCAAACTCATCACGGCACCCTTTGAAGATGGACGTTTCAAGAAAGGGCCTACCGGTGAAAGGACGCGAGACTCAAAAGGGACCGGGGCCGGAACAATAGCTGCAAAACAAAACATGGTCAAACGATGGTTCAAGAGATGTGGAAGGGTTACCAAAAAAGGAAATTTACTATACCAGCTGCAACGGACGGCAAAACCGGAAAGGCCGGTAGCGCGGCAGGTCCTGCATCCCCTCCTTCGATTTGTGGCACTGCAATAAGGAAAAGGAAAAGTCAAAAATCATCCCATTGCTAAAGAAGGGAATAAATAAAGACATTCTAGTGAACGTATACTCACCGGCACCACTAGAAGGAGAAGCGAGTTCGGATGGGAAGGAGAAGTGTGGGAGCAACACTTGATATAAATGATCAAAGAGCACTCCTGAAAGGGCACAATAGTATAACGTTAGTACAAAAGCTACATGTTTAAAAGATTAACGCATGAGTCGTAAGTCCATACCTTCCAACATCCGCGATGGTACAAGGGAAGGCGGGGAGGTGACCACCGCCAAAGCAGTAGTTGACGGTGCTCCTTCGAGCAATGGAGCGTCAGCACTGGCCGCACCTGCAAAGACAAACTTGTTAGAAGAGATCGCGAGATATATAAAAGAAAGACGCTGGTAACTCAAAGTTTACCCGACGAGCTGCCAGCCGAAACTGAAGCAATCCCTTCTTCTATTGACACGAGACCACCGCCCGTAGTCTCATCACCCGACTCGATGGGAACCGTTGTTGTGCTCGCAAGCCCTGGAGACGGCAAGGAACCATCCGCGGGGAGGGCTATGATTGGAGTATTGCCAGATTCCAGAGAAGGAGCGGCTGGTTCGTCCTCAGGAATCATGGCCACCTCACCCGCTACTCCTTCGGGTCCTGCGGTCACGGTTGTCTCGTCCACCATCGCCACGAGGTCTCCAGCCTCAAGCGCCTCGCCCTCTACCGCCTTCGGCTCGGTTAAGACAATCACCTCATCTGCCGCCACTTCAGGTGCGGCATCAATGACCCTCTCGGCGGCGGATCCCTCAACCTCTGTTTCAGGCCCCGTGGCCCCAACGACGCGCCCCACCGTCGGCTCGGGCTCGGCAGGCGCCGCTTCCGCCGTTTCCTTGGGACCAACGGTCTCCGCCTCCCCCTCAGTCGGACTAGGCCCTGCAAGATGGAATGCATATGAGCCAATGGCTTTATAATTCTTACAACAAAGCTCTGAAAGAAATGCTACCTGAAGAGGATTTATCGTTTGCACTTCGGGCCGCGCGCGCCGCTTGCCTATAAGCAGTAGATAGGACGACAGGGGCCTCTTCAGAAGGAGTGTCAGCGCGAGGAATAGTGCTAGGGCCCGCTCCCGCGGCCAAAGCAGCTCTGCGCGCCTTTGCTTCGCGTCTCAACCGCTTCCGCTCCTCCCGAGCCATTGAGACGGACGCCACCAGGGCTTCTCTAATTGAGGTGTCCTCGTCCGTGAATAAGGATGCCTCCAAATTTTTCAAGGCATCTCTCGTCGTCTTGTCAAGTCGAGGCTCCTCCAGTAGCCTCGACAAGACCGGGACTTCAGTGACAGGCTCAGGAAGGATCCCCGCATCAACTGATACAACCTCTGCAAAGAAACAAAGAAGGTTAGGTTGACCATCAGAAAAGATGACGAACTTTCCCTATAAAAAAGAAAGGGTGGGACATACCAACGCCTGCTAGGGCACGCTTCTTCTCCTCCTCCTGGAAGGTTTTCAAAGAGGCAGCAATGGCCTCTTCAGTAGAAACACCTGTTGAGAATGAGGCAAATATTAGCTAAAGATAATAATAAAAAGTGCAATAAAATGACGAAGAAAGTGGCTGATGAGTACCTGACTCAGCGAGTTTACTTAACATCGCTTCGAGCCTCGCCGATCGCTCCGAAGCTGCAATGGCGGCAGCCAAATTGGTGTCCGCAGGATCTACCAAGAAGCCCTCGTTGCTTCCGTATTCACATATGCCTTCGGTGGGAAGAGCCGCAGGCTTTAAGCTGAGGATCGCATCGAGGGAAAGGGCGGACTTCTTCTTCTTCTGCCGTCCACCAGCTTTAGATCCACCCGGAGCAGATTTGCGCTTGGCAGTCACTTTAGGGCGGCGGGTCCCGATATCTGCTCCTGCGCCGGACCCTGGCGATACCACATTAACCGTCTTCGTGGGAGCACGGGGCGCCGGTGGTGCATCCACCGTAGTAGGCAGCGGCAACCCCCGCGGAGGACTCAACACGCGTGGTCGATCTACTCCAGCATCTTTTAGCGGAGGGACGACCGGGAGCCTTGGCTGCAAAGGGGCCTTGCGATCGCCGCCGGGAGGCGCACCCCTACGGTCAACCAGTATACGCTTCTCCGTTAAGATAATTGGGCCCATCGCGTGCGCATACCAGGCCACATATGAATTAAGCATCTTAGGGGCACAGCTGGGTTCACTAATGAAGAAATAGGAACCTGTGTTAAGCCGTGTAAAATGATGCATCGCATTCTTTATCCCCTCTGGGCCGACCACGGGCGTTTCCAAGAAAGCTTCCAGCAGGATCCCTTGGTTGTAACCTGACTGCCGGGCAAATCGGTGTGGGTTATACCTCATAAACAAGGCTGTCTTATTCTGCCTAAACACTAGATAGCCCGGCCGGATGGAGTAGAGATGGAGGATTTCCCGAGCTTTCAGTACAGAAGCCCCATCTTTGAAGTCATCACGCAGGGGCACCACTGATTTGGTGGTCTCTGAGCCTATGGTGATGACCTTATCCACAAAGGAAACCTTCGCCCCGACCAGATGTGGACGAAGGAGCAACCCTCTAGACTCCCGCGGGGCTGGAACCACAATTGAAGCCCCGACCAACCGCATGAGTCTCGGGAGTCTGTATTTCTCGAAGAGCGGAGGAGTCTTGTGGGCACCAAACACTCCTCGCACGTGCATCTCCATCCAAGAAATAAAATAGTGCATCGGGAAGTTGGCAGGCTGTACCCCAGGCTCACTAGCGTCTGCCGCTACGCTAAGTCCATTGTAAAGGTAAGCCAATCCGGCGATCCCTACCGATAACTGCAAACCGGCCACCATTCGATGTGCCGGGTAAAAGACGGAGGGCCGCATGAGGCGCGGGTGCATGGGGAGTGCGAAGCTGCATAACCAGATTCCCAAGAACCCTATAAAAAAGGTCTCCTCGTCCATGCCAGGAACGGCGATCTCTGAGAAAAGGACGCTGGCAGTGTTGGGGAGATAAAAATTCCGCTGGTCACTTTCCGATGTTGGTCGGCGGTCCAAGCCAAAACCAAAAGGGTCAACAAGCTGAGCGAACTTCTCGCTCTGCTCTGATAGGAACTCCGGGCAAATAAAACGAGCAATGAAATCCGCAAAACTGACGCCCCAGTCGCCCGATTCCAAATGGAGTTCCTCAGAGATCTCCAACACCTTCACCAAGCCCGGATGCTGATGTTGAATGGCATTCTCCGGAGTTAAGTCAAACACCAGCTGCTTAGTGGCAAAGACATACTCGTCAGGAGGAAGCAGCTCCTCGTAGTGCTCCCCCTCATTGGTAGACCTGAAATCTCAGCAAATTCCTCCAAAGAGATGGAGACTTCCTTATCCGCCATCAGGAAGGTGTGGGTGGGGATGTTCCATTGTTCAATAAAAGCCTTCATCCACCATGTTGGAGGAGAAGGATACTCGAAAAGCGAAACGTAGATGGTCGAGTATAAACCAATCGTCGTCAGGTGAGCCCTTTTCACCGCTAAGATGTAGCGGGCCCAATGCAAATAGCCGGCAAGCGGTCGCGGGATCAGTCCAATATTATAAGCCTGTCCCCAAGGGCGTGCTTCACCCTGACAGATTCGCCTCCCCAAGATGTCTATCGCCGGCGGCGGCTGCACTGGGATGGCACCAATGGCAGGCTGGAGGAGATCGTCAGAATTCCAATTTTTAACCTCCACGGCATACTTCACCGGGGGCTCGTCCGCATAAGGGATCGTAACTATGGGCTCAGAGGGCGAGGCGGAGCTGAAGCTGCGACGGCCTTGGATGATTTGGCTGTACCACCTTCCCCACAGGTGAAGTTTCTTGCACTCGGGGTCATGATCTTTAATCAAGGCAAACGCCACCCGGTCCACTGGCGAATGGGGGAACCCTCCTTCCGAGCGAACGAAAGGGAAAGACAAATCTTCAGACATGTTTCCTGCAGAAAAAGCAAGAAAATAATAACCGTTAGTGTTCCAATGCTTCACATTTTAAAGTCCTACATCATACTGCAATGCAGTGGGTAAGGGACCAAAGGGGGACCCACAAAATCTAGATGACGGCGCATCATTTGATAAGACAGTCCCATCGTTTGATGAGACTGTCAGTTAATGAAAAAGACCCCCAAGAGAATATCCTCATTGCGGGGGGAAATCCCTAGAGACAAGGAGAAAATCTCCTCTTTTAGAGCAAAGCTCTGTCACAGAGTGACATTTGTCAGACTCTGGTCTCAAGGGAATAAAACTTCCTAAAAAAAAGAGCCTAGCTCTGTAGTAGTAATGAAAACTATAACTCCTAAGGATTAAATTTTTTTTTTTTTGGGATCTTAAAAATCCATGAAAACTTTTAGGAGTTCTCTATTTGATCTATGAGCAGGGCTCTGTTCATGGGTTAAAACCCAGGAACAAGATCTCTGTAAATTTTTGAGAGCAAGGCTCTGTGGATGAAACCCCAAAGGGGTCTTCTTTAGATCAAAGATTTATGAGAGCAAGGCTCTGTTGAAGAAACCCCAAAAGGGGTTTTCTTTAGATCAAAGATCTATAAGAGCAAGACTCTGTTAATTAAATTTAATTTAAATTAATTTAAATTTTTACCTAGAGTGATTCTAAGTTCTGAACTTTAAAGTTCTTGGGAAGAAGCAAGAGCAAGGCTCTGAGAGTTTTTTAAGCAAGAGCAAGGCTCTGAATCAAAGTTTTGGAAACGGTAAGAAAATTTTAAGGACCAAGGGTCCCATTTATAGACGCCTGCGTCTCTTCACCTGACCTCCATGATCCAACGGTCGGGGTCTTGCCACCGCTGCACTCACGTGCGCGCCACGTGAGCGCAACGGTGGGGGGGCATTTGTTCCCCCAATCAGAGCAAGGCTCTGTTTGAATTTTGAAAATTCAAATTTTGAAGCAACGCTTCGGTTCCCGTGCGCTGCGCGCAACGCGCCACGTGTCAGAAGTTGACACGGCAGCACATCGCCCAAGGCAGTACGTCCAATCAGAGCAAGGCTCTTTAAAAACATAAGCAACACTCAACTGCGCAAGCGCACGGCTGCGCGACACGTGTCTACGCAGTTGCGCAAGCACAACTGCGCAAGCGCACGGCTGCGCGACACGTGTCTGCGCAGTTGCGCAAGCGCTTCACTGCGCGACACGTGTCACTCACTTGGAGAGTTGCGCAAAACAGAATAAATCTTGTTAAAACAAGAAGATTTTCTTGTATAAGGCAGGGGCCTTTGGATCAAAGATCCAACGGTGGGGAAAATTCCCCAAATCACTCAGGAAAAGATTTATGTAACAAATTTAACTAATTTATGAGCACTATAAAAAGGACCCAAGACCCCATTTCAAAGGAGGAGACATCTGGTTTTAAAAAAAAAAGAAGAAAGAAGAGAACTCTTGAGAACTCCTGGAGAACACAAAAAAGAAGGTAAAAACCTTTAAAAGAAGAGAGAATTCTCTTAGGAATAGATCATTGATCTAAGAAAAAGATCAGTGATCTTCAACAAATAAATAAAAATAATAAAAATAGTGCCTTGCACTTGCTATGAACCTTTGGTTCTCTGAAACAAGGAAAAACATGTTTTTCTTTGATCCAAATCAGGGGATAAAAAGTGCCTTGCACTTCTGTTCTTGAATCTAAAAGATTCTTGGTGTTTTGCATAAATGCAATGCATTACTTGAAGGGCCAAGCCCAAATCAAAAAGACCTAGCAGGCCAAAATAAATTGCAAAGCAATAAAAAGGGCAGAGCCCAAATGAAATTGATGCTTTGCAAAAGGGCAGAGCCCAAAACAAATTGATGCTCTGCATCTTTTTCTTGGGCAAAGCCTAAATAAAAATAAAAAGAGATGCAATGCAAAAGCGAATAAATGTTAGACATTTTCAACTGGACTTAGCCCAATCATGGCCATAAGTCCTTAAATTAAATTGACTGAGCAAAATGGCTCTCCTAAATCAATCTACATCCGGTACGAGGGTACATCTCCGAACTCCTTTGACATCCATCGTTGTAATTCCTCAACGACATCAAAGAGATGACGGGTCCCAACGACCACATACCCATATGGACCGAAACATCCTTAAACTAATGTCGGACGGAAACGTCTCTAAACTAATGTCGGACCGAAACGTCCCTAAACTAATATCGGACCACCACGTCCCTAAACTGGCGATGGACCACCACGTCCCTAAACTGGAAAACGGACCACCACGTCCCTAAACTGAAACAATAGAGCCTCCAAACGCTCTTTTGCCGAATCTAAACGGTCCCGTTTAAGTTGATCTTAGCCCCAAACACGGCTAACGTATCCTTAAACATTCAAATGGATTATAAAACTCCCAATCAACTCTGGTACGAGGGTACATCTCCGAGCTCCTCTGACACATGTCGTCGTAATCCTTCAACGACGTCAGAAAGGTGACGAGTCCCAATGGCCATACATTAAATTAATCACTACGTTAAGTTGATCTTAGTCTAAAACAGGACTAACGTATCCTTAACGAACGTTTAAGTTGATCTTAGCCGCAACGCGACTAATGCATCCTTAAACTAAAAACACCAAACCCAAATCTAAGTAAATACGGATTTGGACTAATCCACGTCCTACGGGCGACGACTTTACTCAGTCTCCGTATACAATCCACGGGCAACCACAAACAAAACAAACACACACGACACGAAGTGAAATTCTGGAGAAGGAGAAAGTTGTTACCGCGATGCGGTAGCGTAATTAACTGCAGGGGCTTGCGCCTGCAGGGAAGAGCGTCCCCACAATAAAAAAAAAAACTCATCCCGAGGGGGAATCTGACGAAGTCTGCTACATCGGCCGCATCCGTCTAAACCTCCGATACACGGTGCCATAAATCAACTTGGCATCTTCGGAGAGGTGGACGGATAAAACCAAATAGCATCTGCCCCGAATCTCAGCGTCAGGACATCGCGGTCTTGTGTGCCGCCTTTCGGAGGGGAACAAGGGAGACTCCATCACCTGCAGGTACACCACCATGCCAGGAGTCAACTATTCTAAATACCTTTAGAATACTGTCTAAGTACCCAGACTGAGAAACTACCCAAATCTAGATCTAAAACCATAGATCTAGTAACCAGAATGTCTGATATTATATCCATATCCTGTGTGGAGAAAACAACTGTGTGACAACCAAAGTATAACCGATCGTAGTATAGGAATTTTACTTCCTACTCTATGTGTATCATCCAAATACCAGGACATCACACCCTACTACCTTCTTAACAGATCCATCCCCCATTCTGATGAAGTCAAACCCATGACTATCACATCAAAAATAGATGATCTCTCTCCGCTATATCTGCTCGAGTCTATAAATAGACATAAGCTACTTGTCCACTATACTTCCGCTGCTCCCACTGACCACAACAACCCTCTGGCAGAATAATATATATGTGCACTTCTAAAGCTAGTTTAGAACGACGCTATACTTAACCTCCTGCCGGGTCTCATAGTCTGGAACAGCAGCAATGGCAAGTCTGGGCAAACAAGAACCTCCCTGTCACCGTCCTTGAGGCTACCGGAGTACCTCTCATGTGCCTGAGGTTACCCACCATATCTGCGGAGTGGCTAGTGGAATGTCAAACCTGATTGAATCTTTAGGTCCTATTAAATTTTCCGTAATCGTTTGCAGTTCTGGAATCACTTCCAGTTCTACCATACTCCCACTACTGTTTTCTGAAAAAATCCATTTTACTAAAACTGTGGCGAGTCAATAACAATATCACTATTGATATTCCATATGGTAGAAAATCAGCCATCGTCATAGCCCGGGTCAACCACAAACTGCCATTATAGAAACGTGCCTTGAGTTATCCAGAGTCTGGTTTTAAGCATAAGCCGGACAACTTCCCGTACCTTAACATCGTTAAGATATGAACCATTCTATATCCAATATAGAAACTTTGGCACTTATTTAATTGGAACCAGATCCAAATCATGCAGCTGTCCCCAGTGCATATCAACTTAATGGAGAGAGGCTAATCAACATTACTCAACTTAGGAGTTCATCCAATTATGAGTAACCTGAAAAAGAAACAAGTTTCTCAAAACCATTACTATTAACTGAATACCAATTACAAGTATCTACATCTTCGATCACCTTGAAGAATCCCGATACTTGTGACACCTGGTTCTCTACTTTATTCCTATACCTATAACTTCTCAAAACTTAGACATTGTATTTCTACGAAACACTTGTCTAAAAACTAGAGAAGTCACAAGTAAATAGAACATAGTACGAGGACCAGCCCCTTTGTACTGATGGACACTGGACAACATACAATACTCTGTATGAGTCCCCTGAGTTGAATAACTCATAACCTGTGCATCGTAGGTTGAAAACTGTACTTATGGTTAAGAACTACTCCGCTGTTCAATACTCCTTACCCAATCGTCAACTGATATAGGTAAATGTCACGGACATAATTTCAAAGAGTTATATCTCACTTTATAAAAATAAACATATAAATATATCAGTTTGAAATTGGTGCACAACAACGGATACTCAAAACCAAATACTCGTCGTCTGGCAAAAACCCAGGCGATTTCCTCAAATATCACCAATTACAACGAATTCCGATATAATGAGGTTGATCACCTGATTCCCGATAACTTACTCCCACTCATCATCTGTAAAACCATACAGATGTGAGAATCATACCTGGTAAATACATACCCTGGAGTAAGTATCTAATCAGGAAATCAGTTTTCCTTTAACAATGCATAGTGAAACTGAAACATGAAAATGTTTCGTAGGGCTATCCTGGTATTCCTAGTAATGCCTCTTTCATAATCCAATTCATGACTATAACCGTATATTTCTTTGCCATCTCTCCAAATCCCTCTATTTGTTTTTATTCATTACCTTCTGTACACCCTTTTAGGTTAATTGGTTTTCTTCCTTTCCTACCGTTCGGCACCAGCCTATAGTTTGGAAGAAGACTATCCAGTAAGCATAATAGGTGTACTCTCCTAATCCTAGGAGTACTCGTAACCTGAGAGAAGGTGATGATAAAAGACAACTGAATAATACTTTATTCTATTTCTCCCGAACTGGGGAAAAAAGCAAAGGTGAAGTGGGAGTGGCGATGAAGTGCGCGGTTTGGTCGTGAATGATAGCAGTCGCAATTTACTTTGCCCTCTTTCCAATCCCTTTATTTTGTCTTTACTTATTACCTTCTGTACACCCTACTTAGGCTAATTGGTTTTCTTCATTCTCTACCTTTCGGCACATGCCTATGGTTTGGAAGAAGACTATCCAATAAGCGTAATAAGTGTACTCTCCTAAACCAAGGAGCCCTCGCAACCTGAGACAAGGTGATGATAAAAGACAACTGAATAAACCAATTCAATTTCTCCTGAACCTGAACCCATCCTCGAAGAAGTTCCTTCGAGTTCGTATATAACCATACGATGGTTTTATCCAATGGAAGTGGATGTTCGTAGTAATACGAGGTGTTCTGGAGAAATGCAAAGGGTAAAAAAAGGAGCGGCAATGACTTATGCAACTCAGACAATCCATAAGCCAGTATTTTAAGAAAGTTCGGTCAACCTGGTCACTGAGTTATAGTCTAGGGTCGGTCAATGGTCGCTGCCAAAGAGAGAGAAAAGAATCACTCTGCGTGCACTCTAACCTGGATCAGAATGGTTATCACTTATCTAATCAGGAAACCTCCCACTGTACTGTCAAATTCTCCTCCAAACCTGAAAGAAGAATTAGTCGAGATGACCCGAAGAGTAAACCAACTCATTAGTAGGAATCGGGATCCAACTATCATCACATGATAACGTGAAGGAATCCACTCACGTTATCACACTCCAGAAGGTATGCGCATACCTGACAAGTTTCAGTTTCTTTAGAAACTCCCGATAACGATTTTTGCCACATGCTCTTATGACCTTGACGAAGGCCAACAAATCATAAGTCACATGTTAAGTTCTATCCGTTATTATCTTGTCAATTTGAACCCACCCATACATACCCCTGACGTTGGCCAAATGGCAGTACGACTGTCCCAAACCAACTCATATATCTATGCAACAGAAAGGTAACAAGCAGCTACCATCCACTATGCCTTGACGAAGGCCAACAAACATAGCATGAATACTACGTGCTACCCGTCTGAAACGACGGAGGGCTACGGCTGGTTTTTGGCGAAAAACCTTTAACGTAACGAACTTGATATCGCTGAAGGAATGATTGGTACGAAAGAGTGTATTTGTAGAATAACCGCAATCAGAACGGTGTCGCGTGTAGCTAGACCGAGGTGAGTACGGGTCGTCCTCAGGGAAACGTGGAACCTTTTACTCTTACTTTAGATGTGTTGAGAAAGAGAGGAGGAATAAAGAGTTTTGTGAAAAGTTTCTAGATCTACTTTAAGCAAGAGTGCAAATTTATAGATCTAGATTATTTTAGGAATATAGTTAATATAATAAGAGGGCTTGTAGGGTTCGTTAGAATTTAATAGTTATGGATGATTAATTAAAAGTTACCCTTTTTATCCTTTAATAGATTTAAAACTAGAACGAAGGTGATGCGTATAGATTAGGGTTTCTGGAGGGAAAAGGAATCCCACGCTTAACCCTTATCTCGACACGGAACTCCGTTCATATCTAGCCTTTACCAAAACAATCATTAATCTAATCTCCAATCGCGGTCGGAACTAACAAAGAATTGTTAGCGCGCCCGATTAGGATGTTAATGATTCTTTTGATAAAGTTCATAAACTTTATAGGACTTAAAAAGGGTTTAGGGATGTTCATCATCCATTAGCCTATCCTAATCCTACGAACCCTAACAAGCGGAGAATTACTCGCGCATGTTGGGAGAAAAAGAGATGGAGAGAAATTGCATAATTAAACTACGAAGAAATAGAATGAGAAAAAGAACTAGCTTTATTAATCAACAAGATCAAGTACACTTTGATTCCTTAGAAAATGATTACAAAAAACCTAGTTTGCTTCTCGATCTCTTCTAAGAAGGTAGATGAACCGTTGATGATCAGTCTGGATGCGTGAGCCGTCTTGGACTTCGTGATCGCGTCGACTTGATAAGTTTTCCAAGAGGCTCTCGGTCCCTATTTATAGTCCAAAGCCAGAAACCTTTGCTTCAAAATTAGGTAAAATTCATCAGAGATTCACCCCACAAAATTTCAGCATCTAAATCCTCAATCTTGCCGCGGATCCGCGGCCCAAGGGGGGTAAGGCCGCGGAGCCGCGGTCGTTTAATATCCTCCCTTGATCAAACTTCAGGGCTTCTGTATTTGTGACATTTGGCAATTTCTGGAATCTTCAGAAATTTGAAATCTTTTCTTTTCTTCTGCCAGACTTGATTTCTTCATTTTGATTTCTTAATTAGGCAGGTTTTCTTTAACAACTTGATTTCCTTGATTTTAGACCTGAAAATTCTGCACAACAACTCAACAAATAATATTTAGTAGACTTTGTTCTACTAGGATTAGGTCAATGATATTATTTGCATACATTTTCCTACCAAATGCTAATTATAATATATCAACACATGGAAAATAGTATTTTTACACATAAACCCTCATATATATGATATATTATAATAAAGACCTTTATTAATATGAAAATGGTAGGAAAAATGTAATAACAAATGTGCAGTTTTATCAACTGAACAAGGAACCTGATAGCTTTTTACAAAAAATATAGTGGCGAAAACCTTTGCTAAAGAGGTCACTCCCGGTGAAGGGATCTCGGCTCTTTCCCCGTAGAATGAGGTGCAGGATATTCCAACTGAATACCACGATCCAAAATAACAAGTAATCGACTATTGTGAAGTTATTATCCTGACGCAAACTTCTGCCCAAGGGGTCACTCCCGGTGAAGGGATCTCGGCCCTTGCCTCGTCGAATGAGGTGCAGGATATTCCAACTGAATACCACTGTGCAAAACAAAAGAAAACGTCCTTGTAATAACAACTTTTGAAAATTGTTCCAACAACGTCCAAACAGGTTTGTTTTCCTTTGCATTGATCAAAATCAACACAGTCCCATCAATTAATCACACCAGAAAAGAACGAAAATAAAATGTACGTATATGTCATCCGCATTCGTCACTGGGTCCCGTCATCACCCGTTAAGTTACTTAACTAACGACAGAGCGGGGACTGGACTAGCGCGGGTTTAAAACATATACAACATCTACTAGTATATATACCAATATACAATAATCGCTCCAGGCGTGATAAATGCAACATTACAGAAAAGTAATAAGCATCACAGAACAATACAGATAATCTGGGATCTCCGGGTTTTACAGAGTCTCTACTGAAACCCAACGTTCCCCTGGTCATGTGGATAGCCTGTGCAATGAAACCTAGACCCCTACGGCTGCGGCAAGTTACCCGCCAAAACCTGAAGCGAGGCAGCCCCCTACAGCAAAGTGAATGGACCACCCAGCACTTTACGGAATCCGGTAACTTGAGCATCCCTCCTTGGATCAACATGTACCCCCTACGAGTGCGGCGAATAATCTGCCAATTCTAGAGTGAGGCCCCTTGACTCTCAAAGGTATGAGATACGGAACCATTGCCCTCCAGAACCCGGCTATCCGTGCACTCCGTCGCGGGGTAATCCTAGTACAGAAATGAAAAATATGTACAACGGGTACATCGACCTCAGCCCGGTCGTGCCCCAAAAGAATATTATACAAACAGGCAGTGACGGCAGTCCACATGTTGGACGCTCGTCCCGCAATATCAAATGTACAAATAAACCCAAACTGCACTACCATTGCACACAGCTATCCACCACGACAAATCCGCAACATCACAGTACAACACAGAACATCAACGCGAATGTCATGTTCGCAAACCCGTCTAAAAGAGCTATAGCAATTAGAAAAGGTTTACCGCTCAAATAACAATCACAGTCGGAGATATAATTTAAGTACTGTAAACTAACACATTTAAAATTCCGATCGACAAAACTTCCCGAAGTGGGCCCCAAGTACAACTCCAGTACTCAAACAAAATCTGGGACAAACAAAATATTCCAGAAACCATAATTCCATATGAAAAACACCCAGAAGAAAAATGGTGTACTGTTGCCACAAATCGGCGGCGGAACTGCGGCAAAACCATGGTTTGTGCGGCGGTTCCGCGGCAGTCTTATGGTTTCAATCTACCAAATTTCTACAGTAGTCTTAAAAAAGCCTGCACGATTTTCTGAGATACTCAAAATGATTTTTAGACCAGTTAAAAAATTCGACAGAAACTTAAAATACGGAATCGCGGTTTTGGAAATTTCGTCCGATCGATATTTTAAACATGTTAGAACAAGCTAGTAAAGGTTAATGGCGTGGCTCTGATACCATGTAAGTCTACGGTAGCGTCCTGGCCGTCATTCTGACGCCAAACGCGGAACAAAAACTTTTACAACAGGCGCTATCGCATACTATAACCCGGATCTTGTCATTAACGCTAAACTAACAAACTGTAAAGAGGTAGAAAGGCTATACCGATCGATCCGTGTCCTTCGGTCTTTAGCTATCATCCCACGCTCCTCACGGCAACTCCGATCTCCTGTCTCCTCGTCGAGGTGGCACCACGTCAACGGATCTTTAAACGGGCTCCCGCCTCTATACCAAGGCAACTCGGTCATCAAGTCTGCTAAAAGAGATGACCAAGATGAAGTAGAGAATGAGTAGAATACTTTGTCTCAAAACACTCTTTGGTTCTCATCACATGAGAGTGTAAGAGTGGAGATTGAAGAAGATGCTAAGAGTTGAAGAGTGTGAGCTCAAGGAAAATCTAGTGAGCAAAAACCAAGTCTCAAAAATTAACCCCTTGGCTGTACACTAATTTTGTGTGTGATATATATGAGGTTTTGTGATGAAATATCAAGGAAAAAATCTTACCAAAATATCTCCAACTCAACCCTAAAATATCACACCCAAAACAAAAGTCATTAATTCCTCATGACTCACTACATGACTCATTAACATGAGTCATTAGTGAACATGCTAGAATCAATGACTCATTAACATGAGTCACACTTTCCAAAACATTAATCATTTAAAACCAAAATGATTAACCTAAAAAGAAATGCATCTTCTAAAGTAATCTCGTAACGGATTACGAGAATACCCCTCACCTGTATATACATACCTGTATCCGTATTCCGACCGAATACGAATACGATGAGACTAAAATATTCCGAATCAATATAATACTTGGATCCGGCTTAAACCAAAGCCCACCAGGATTATCTGTCCGAAATATGACACGTGCACAAATGCACGTGCATGTTCGAACCCTGCCATAAAACCATACGGCCTCTACAACGTTTCTTCCGAACTTGGGAAACTATCTGTGGGGAACTCTAAAGACTCGTCAATACCCTGGCAGTGGGTTTAACCATAAGCCGTCAGTGACACTAGCTGTGCGTAACGGCTGCCCATGTACTGACCGAAAGGGAAGCCGATGAGCGAACTCATCCTGGAACTCTACTGAGCCTATCAGTGACAATATCCGTACAGTCTGGTCCGTTCGTCTATGAGCATCGCATATCCGGCCTAGGGGGCTGGTAACGTCAGACCCCCAATAGTGGTATAAGTCGTGTCAGAGTGTAGCCCATAACACCTTGAGATACTACTGGAGTACCTACAAGTAAATCTCCTGCCTCGGCCGAAGGCTTTGTGTAATGGCTCTCCTAGACACAGCGTGATCTCACCCCCAATACCGGGAAAGACGAATCCCCTGCCGATCCGCTCACTTGCCTCCATGTGGCTCGGGACTGTCCCAACTAAAACCTGTTTGCACGACTCCTTTGAGTCGTGGTAGGGTAGTAATCAAAGCACAGTGGGAACTCACACGAGACAAATGACGACCTCAGGTCGATGAACTAACCTGTACACATGTCACCAGGGAACTGCTATCCGACGCTAGGTATAAATACCAACTAGCAGGTTCCCGGCTAGTCCTGTCCGGTGCACTCATAACCCAATGAGCACCTGTATACATCTTAGGTGATCCAACTGACACCAATGGCTTTTGAAACCGGCCATCGCTCCTCGTCGGGGTCTCGACTGTATACACTAGTCTACTCCGGAGTATCGATGCCCTGTCTCGAAACTCCTACGACTAGGGACCATTTTTAAGGATGTGCTTATAGACTACCCAACTCTCACGTATACGATCGCCATTATACTGTTGGTAGTCAAGCAGGATTCTAAGGGCTCTATCAACGTGTAATAGTGAACGGTAATGTCACCTAAAGCTGTACACGATGATAAAGGCAAACCGGATAGCATACTATCATCTTGAGTAAGACTGTCCTACCGGTATAGGTCATCCCTCAATCATTACAATCACGTACCTGCTGTTTCCTGATTTAAAATCAGGAAAGCTTCTGTGAAGAGCTTCGAAAAGGGGGCCACGTGCTTACACGTGACCAGCAGTCACGTGTTGACACGTGACCTATAAAGTACAGAAAAGGGGACACAATGATTCGCTGAACAAAGTTAAGAAAAAGAGCTTCAGAAGAGGTCACGTGCTTCCACGTGACCAGGGTCACGTGTCGGCACGTGACGGTCAAAATAGCAAACTCGCTCTCCAATTGAACCAAGGAAAGAAGTGCCAGACAGGGGTCACGTGCTCACACGTGACCAGGAGTCACGTGGTAGCACGTGACGTTTAAGCAAAGATCAGAAGACAGCGCAAAAGAAAGAAAAAGGCTCATTCTAAAGGGGGTCACGTGCTCACACGTGACCATGGGTCACGTGGTCACACGTGACCGGCTTTCAAAGCCCTTTTTGTCAACAGAATTAAATTCTGAGAGAAATGCAAATCTTTCCAAAGGAACGCAACTATATGCATCCAATCGAATTAAAGATTCAGAGGTCATTTATTTATGGAAAATCTCGGGTTTGGAAAGATTTCCCCCTTAAATCTAACCAAAATAACAAGGGAGAATCTCTGGATTTGAAATCCAACGGTGAATAAAATTCACCTAATAATCCAAAGGTTCAGAACGAATGAAGGATGCAAATCAGATCTCTCAATGAAGATTCGTCGAAAACCAACTGATTCAGCTGCTTCTCCTATAAATAGGAGCCAAGAGACACAAAAAAGATAGACATATATGCGCAGAGAAAGAAAAAAGGAGAAAAGCTTTGATACTTGGAAAAGACTTGGATCTTCTACAAAAACCCTAGGTAAGAAAGGGAAGGCTTTCGGAAAGAAAGAGAATTTAATTCTCAGCAGAGTTTAACTCTAATATATAAAACAGAAGAGCAGATTTCTTCTCTCTTTGATAGAGGATCTGCAAAGTGCACATCTCCCCTTAAGGTTGAGAATTTAATTCTCAATGGGTCGAGATCCCGCCATGCAGATCCAAAATATAGAGAAGGAATGCAAGCATGAGAATTTAATTCTCGCAGAACTGTAGGAATTCAATTCCTTTAAAATAAAATTAGGGCTCGACCCTATATCATGGGAATTTAATTCCTTCAAAATAAAAGAAGCAGGATTTAACCCTAACTAAGAACATAGTTCTGTTGAAACAGCAGGAATTTAATTTCCTTAATCATATTTCTATAAAACGGGAAGTTTAGTTCCTTAAGAGCCTTCATTAGGGTTTAACCCTATTCAGTTCTCCACATATATGAGGAATTTAATTCCTACAGAAAATTCAGAGTTCAACTCTATAAATCTTCAAAAAGGAAGTAGGAATTTAATTCCTTTGAAAATTAAAGCCAGAGGAATTTAACTCCTGAAAAGAAGGATCAACGGATTCCCTAAACAACAACATACATGGAGGTAGGGTCACGTGCCATCACGTGACCCTCTCAAAAGAGCTACAGAAGTCCCTTTGAGGCAGCACCCCACGTGATCCACGTGACCTTGGCAGAAACTCTAATACACAGGCATTTGAATGCCCATCACGTGATGGCACGTGATGCTTTGAAGGAAATGAGAATTTTAGCAGAACAAATGAAGGGAGGGCGCTCTCACGTGCTGCCACGTGACCCTTCTTGCCTTAGTGTTTAACACTAAAACTAAAACTCTCAAGCCCAGTGTTAAAACACTGTCGGGCCTTAGCATTCAATGCTGATTAAAAAGCCTTATTTGCAGTGTTCAACACTGATCTGTTTTAGTGTTTAACACTAATTTGAAAAAGCCTTATTGCTGGTGTTTAACACCAATTATCTCTCAATGTTGAACACTAACTTGTCAACCTCATTCCCAGTGTTCAACGCTGATTGTTCTGAAGTGTTTAACACTAGGCTTAGGCCCAATTGGCTAAAGGGATAGAGGCAAAGCCTCTCCTGATTGGACTTAGCCCAAGCTGGCCATAAGTCCTCAATTCATGATTAACTGGGCCAATGGGCTCATAACATAATTGATCAGTCTTGACCCAAATTGGGCCAGGGACTATTTAATCCATCCCGGTTCTAGGGTACATCTCTTCACTCCTTTGATATTTGGCATTGTAATCCCTCAATGTCTTCAAAGAGGTGACGGGTCCCGAAGACCATTCATGATATGGACTGTGGGGTCCTTAAACCAATGCATAATGCAAAATTCCTGGTTACGTGGAACGCGGATAACGTCACTCTTTGACCCCGCGGAAAACGTCCAGAGCGGATCCTGGTCCTCGCAGAGCACGGCAGTGAACCCGTGTGAAGCATCCAGAGCGGAGTCTGGTCCTCGCCTAGCACGGCAGCGAACCCGTGTGAAGCATCCAGAGCACATACCGGACTGTGGAGTCCTTAAACCCATGGACTATGACGTCCTTAACCTTGACCGAGATGTCTTAAAACTACCAACGGACCGCAATGTCCTTAAACTACCCACGGACCGCAATGTCCTTAAACTACCCACGGACCGCAATGTCCTTAAACTAGAAACCATAGAGCCTCCATATGCTCTTTCGTCGGATCTAAACGGTCCTGTTTAAGTTGATCTTAGCCTCAAAGATGGCTAACGCGTCCTTAAACCCTCAAACAGACTGGACTATGAATCCCCCTAATTAATTCTGGCTCGAGGGTACATCTCTGAACTCCTCTGACATTCGTCGTTGTAATCCTTCAACGTCGTCAGAGAGGTGACGGGTCCCGACGGCCACACATACGACGGACTACTATGTCCTGAAATTGGAACAATGGGGTCCAAACACTCCTTTGTCGGATCTAAACGATCCCGTTAAGTTGATCTTAGTCACAAAGTTAGACTAACGTGTCCTTAACAAACGTTTGAGTTGATCTCAGCCTCAAGTATGGCTGACGTATCCTCAAACCAAACCCCCAAACCCAAATTTAAGATGATGCGGATTTGGACCAGTCCATGCCCTACGGGCGACGACATAACTCAGTCTCCGTAAACGATCCACGGGCAATGAAACATAAAACAAGAACACACGACACGAAGTGACCATCTGGAGAAGGAGAAAGTTGTTACCGCAAAGCGGTAGCGTAATTAACTACAGGGGCTTGCGCCTGCAGGGAAGAGCGTCCCCACAATCAAAAAACCCCTCGAACGAGGGGGAATCTGATGAAGTCTGCTACCTCGGACGCATCCGTCTAAACCTCCGATACACGGTGTCATGGATCGGCTTGGCATCTTCGGAGAGGCAGACGGATAGCACCAATTAGCATCTGCCCCGAATTTCAGGCGAGACGCCGCGTCGTCGCCGTCGTTCGGAGGGGAACAGATTCTGGCACGTCCGGTGGGACCTTTTCCTCTTTCCACTCCACACTTCGTGTGTCGTGTTCGCGAACGAATCGCGGTTTACTGTGGTTGCCTGTGGATTCGAGGTACTAAGATTTGGTGTCTTGCTCCGTGCAGAAAACAGAAGATCAATGGCTTCAAACTGCACTGCCTGCAACTACAACTCTCGCTCGGTCCTTGCTGGAGGAGTGACTTATGGGCCCCAAGTGGACTCCCTTTTCAAGATGCCAGTGGAGCAGGTAACTCAGGCAACCACTGGATTATTCTTCGGGACCATGCTCCCACCGTTGAGCTTCAATGCCACAATGACATCGCAAGAAGCTCCAAAGAAGTCGGTCTTTGATCGACTTACCACTGCCATGACCCCTCTCAACGGGTCGCCCAGTTCCAATACCTCAGTTTTCAACAGACTGGGCCAGAACGTCTGCAGACCCGCGATACCCGAAGCTGCCATCCCAAAGCGGATAGCTATCCCGGCTCAAGCGGACGAAATTATTGGAAAGGCTCCTCCTTCCAAGAAGTCAGTTTTTATACGGCTGGCCATTCCAGTTGCTGCTCCAGGCGAGGTCCTCAAAGCTGTATCCCCTGCTCAGAGGCCTGTCTTTGACAGTTTAGACATTGCTTCTCAACGGGCGTCAGTCTTCGATAGGCTAGCACCAATAACAGTCTCTCCTCAAAGCAGGGGGCATGAAGAAGCTTATCCAACAACGGAGGTGATCTCATCCGCACGACATGCTCGACGTCGCCACTGGCGCCGTGTGAGGAAGGCTGGGGACAACTCCCCCTCTGGGATAACTCCGCCAGCTCCAACGGTAGGGATCGATGCTGCTATTCCAACCGGGAACAGCTTTGAATTGCTGAACACAGTGCGCAAAAACTCTCCTACTGCGGTACTAAAAAGACTTCCTTCACCTATGAAGAATGCTACAGAGAAGAAGCCGGAGCAACCTCCTCAACGGTTATCCTCTCAAATTTACAAGGTCTGGCGTCAAGTCCAAAACTCCGTGATAGATCAAGACTGTCTCCGCCGACAGAAAAAGATAAAGGTTCGGCAGGAAGAAAATCCCCATGTCAAGCCACAAAAAGTAACGGCTACTTGGGTGCCCACTACAACGGCCCCCTCAACTTCAACCACTCAAAAGAAAAGGAGGCCGCAAAAAGCCCCTGTGAACATCGCGAACCATAAAAGCACTGAATCTAAACTCCCCAAGTCTGGGGGCATGGTGGTGCACACTGTTTATATGGTCTCTGGAAAGGAGGAGAGCCGCACTTCTACAGGCCACCGACCACTAACCCGATCCGTAACGAAATCCCAGGAGCAGCAACAAAAGCTCCAAGAAATGATGAATGCTATGGCCGCGCTCACCGGGCCAAAGGAAAACCCAGAAGCGTCCTCAGACGCACGCCGGGAGGAAGAAACCGACGCTGAATTCCTTCGCCGGACACTGGAGAAAAGGGACAAAGAGGCTGCTGAACAAGCGGCCAACATACAACGGATGGGCCTTCTCTTTCAAGATGTGATAGGAATGATGATCCAACAGGACTTACCTGCCGAAGATCCTCCGATTGTTCTTGAAGACGACCGAGGAGAGACGTCAAATCCACCACCAGCCCTCTCAACGGCCAAGGAGGAGACGATCTCTAAGGCTGACTTGGCCGACTACATAGCCCAGCAAATCCGAGTTCATCATGCGACTGAGGCAGCTGGTCAAGTCGTGAAAACAGGGCGACCGTATCCAGGCTGGTACGATCAAATCAAATATCCGCAAGGCTATACGATACCGAAATTCCATGTGTATAAGGGGACCGGCAATCCTCATCAGCACGTCGCTAAGTTCCGGGCCCTCTGCGGTAACACCGGCGGTGACGATAAACTGTTACTCCGTCAGTTCGTTGGCAGCTTATCAGAAACAGTGTTCGAATGGTATTCGGAACTCCCGAACGATTCCATCAAAACGTTCGCTGAAATGGAGTTGTTGTTCACTCAGCGGTTCGCAAGTGTCAGCGAGCGCACTCCAATTACTGCTTTGATTAACGCCAGGGTAAAGCCGGGTGAAACCTGGGTCCAGTACGCTATACGCTGGCGGAATTTGTGGTCGAGATGCGAGCAACGCATTGAGGAAGCACCTGCAGTGGGTATGTTCGTGGGAACCCTAGACCCCCACGCAACTATCTCCCAGTTTATGATGTTCTTTAAGCCAACCACATTCCAGGCTTTGATCGACAAGTTGGCTCAGATGGACCAGATGGGTCATAGACCACCTACCCCGAAGCCAGAACCTCGGAATGACAAGGGTAAAGGAAAGGCGACTTTTGTCGCGAATGCCCAACAGCAGCCTGACGCCCCGAAATCGGCAGATCAATTGGAAGAAAGACGCCGATATTATAACGAAAAGATGAAGCGTCCCTACTCGTTCCCACAAGACAAGACAAAACGGTTATTTGAGCTGGCAATACGCAACAGACTTATCAACCTTCCGAATCCAAGGCGACCGCCACAACCCACCGAGGTGAATAACCCCAACTATTGCCCTTACCATCAGACGGTAAGCCATCCGATTGAAGATTGCTTCGTCTTCAAAGGATGGATCGAAGATCAATACCTCCAGGGAAAGTTTGTACTGTCCGAAAAGTGGAAGGTGAACCCGCCACAACCACATACTCCTAAAAAGGCAGACACACCGGGGGCAACCTGCTCCTTTATCGGAGAAGTTCCATGGGAGGTCGTGCTAGCAACGAAGACCAAAAGGATGCTGAGAGACCTTCACGCGTGCCCTGCAATCGAATGGAAGGACCCTCTTGAACCTCGAATTATCGAAGGAGCAGCGAAGCCCCGCGCAACTACGAAGACTGCTGATAAGGGCCCAAATACTCACACCCAGCCGTCAAAAGCTTCGAAGAAAAAGAAGAAGAAATCCAAGAAGCCCGCGAAGCTTGGAGACGAGCGCACGAACTTGCAGAAGCAAATCGACGCGCTGGAAGAATATAATCAGAAGGCGCGAATTCCTGTCACACTGCAAGAGTTCCTTAGCCACATCTTTCAAGAGGATGATGATGGAGAGAACTCATCGGATGAATCCGAGGGATATGCGGCAAGTTGCAACATGATCTCCCACTCGTTTACCGATGATGAGAAAACTCCTAGCACTAAGAAGCTGAAGGCGGAGCCCGAACCAGAGTGTGCGAGGCTGACAACTGATATGATCAATGCCTTCCTAGACGAAATTCGTCTAAAAAGTAAAGCAGATCAGGAGCGTGAGATGGCAGCATCAGGAGGAACCAAATGCGGGCGACTGAACGAAGGAGTTGAACTACCCCTGCCAGAGCGAAAGGCATCCGAGATGGACAAGAAGATATTCAAGACGAGGAAAAGGTTCGCCAAAGCCATGTCAATGGGAATGAGGCTACCACCCTCGGAAGGAAACATACACAATGGGGCGGAGAAGCACCCCGATTACTGCGCATATCATCGGAAAGTCTCACACCCCACAGAGGAGTGCGACGCCTTTAAGATATGGTGGCAAGGATATGTTGCTCGTCGGCAACATTTCAAACGCATGAAACGCAAGAGCCGTCGGGAGCAAAGAAGCGCCGTTGACGGGCCCAACAGAATTACTGGCAACTGTTATATGGCTCATGCCGAGGGGTCGCAAGTCCTCACCTTTGGGAGCGACTCTGACGAAGAAGTGACTCTGGGCCCTCTCTTTGAAGAATCCGCGCTAAGGAAAGATGAGGAATCCGAAGCCTGCGGAAACACTCAGCTGCGCAATCGCACACTCCCGGAAAAGAATCTCGGGCCTACGAACAGAAAAGATAAGGGAAAGGAAAAGGTCACTGAAGATATCACTTTGGATGACCAAGTCGCGAAAGAACTGGCTGCCAAAGACCCTCCTAGGAGGAGTAAAGTGGACTATAACATCCTCGCGCATCTAAGGAAGCTACCTTCTCAGCTTAGCATTCTCGACACCCTCCTATTATCAAAAGAAGCACGGGACTCACTAATTAAGGCACTACAAGAACCTGAGCAATTCCAAGCCTTTCTCGCCACTGAAAAGATGAAGGACGAACTGGAAGAAGTGCATACGGCCGACGTCACTTTCGGTGATGAAGACCTCCTTCTCGGGACGTGCGACCATAACCGTCCCCTATATGTCTCTGGGTACTGCCATGACATCAAGATTGGCAAGATCCTGGTGGATAATGGGTCCTCCGTCAATCTCCTTAATGTTCGGGTGTTGAAGGAAATCTGCATGAGTGTGCAGCATCTCGCTCGGGACAAAATTACTATCTCCGGTTTCGACTCACAATCGTCACGGACTCTCGGGTCCGTGATACTAACGTTACGCTTCGGGCTTCTCGTCACAGACATCAACTTCCATGTCATTGACGCCAAGACCTGTTACAATGCCTTGCTCGGCCGTCCTTGGTTACACGAGTACAACATCGTCCCTTCTACACAACATCAGTGTATGAAGTACTTTAAAGATGGTTTCGAGTATACTGTAACGGGTGAGCTGAACCCATTTTCCGTGAATGAAGTCCGCAAATACGAGGATGCGAAATACTTTTTGCCAGACTTTGAAGATACAGAAAGGTGTCACGACTCGGAGAACAAGGCCGCCGCCACCATCCCTGTTTTCGGAAGCGATACCGAAGAAGAAGAAGAGATAGTTTATACGGGGCCATCTCAACGCAACAACCGGAGGACGCCCACCCCCATACTGGTCTTCGGAAGTGATTCGGAAGATGAGGTCAATGCCGTATTCTCCAATCGGCTTTCAATACAAGCACCTCCTGGCGATGACCATAACTTGCAAATCACCATGGTACCGCGAGAACACTACAAGGACCTCGACACGCTTCAAGCTCACAGTGTGCAAGAGCTGCAAACGTTTTGCGTCCCCCCCAGGCGAAAGGGTGAGAAGATGATCCTATTCTATCGATCCTCAGAGTCGAAAGTAGAGAAAGAGATCTGGCACGGCGTAGATGCTACATGCGACAGACTCCAGCCCATCCGTCTGCCCAGATACTATACAAATGGATTAAAGAAGCTATTGAAGCGCCAAGGGGTACCCTTAAAACAAACTGTTCAACAGGCTCGGTTCTACAACAGGATTTGGGATGTCCCTGGAACCCAACGCAAATTGCCTAATGGGAAAATGGAGACACTCGGGCTTGGATACGCGAGAACCGGAAAACGAGAACGGGCTCATAACAGCTACGCTATATATACCTTTGATGAAGAAGAGGACGCCCTGTCAAGAGATGCCAACCCCTCATCAAAACCAGACCACGCGATTGAGGCGCCAAGTCCGTCATTTCTAGAACGAATGGACAAGCCTATCAGGAAAGTGGGTCAGAAAGGTCGGGAAGACCCCAACCACGAAATGGCCATCTACGAGAAGGCCAGGACGCAACGTCTATTTCAACAGGCTGCGAAAGACAAAGACGTTCATCCTTGTCAACCCATCATGCGAAAGGCCCGATGCAGAGACGGAAATAAGTCGAGAAGCGGAAAGAGGAGCCGACAACAACGACGCAGGATTAGAGGGTTACGGGTACTACGCGGCTCGGATTCGTCCTTCATGGAGAAGATGAGTCGAGCGTACTCCTTCCCCCGAGACAAGACGGAGAAGTTACTCAAGCTCGCTTTAAAACATCAAATGATCGCACTTCCAGAATCTAGACACCCTGAGCAAGCTAACAAGGCTTCTCGTCTGGGCTATTGCTCTTATCACCGAGCCATAGGACATCCTACCAAAGACTGCTTCACCTTCAAGAACTGGGTCGAAGACCAGTACCGACGGGGCAGATTCGCTTTATCCAACAGCTGGAAGGTAACGCCGCCACGAAAGCACGAGCCCAAGGCCGCAAGAACAAAACCAGATCCACCTCAGTCCCGGGAGTGGATTCGCACCTGTTATACGATTACGATAGACAACCCTCCCCGGTGCTTTGAAAACAGCGATGATGAGGTTATCTCAGAATTCCCGCCCGCTCCGAAAGAACTGGAAGACGGTATACATACTACTGCAGATAACCTCAGGAAGATTGAGTTGGGATCGGCGGATGACCCGCGACCGACATTCGTCAGCGAGCTACTCTCTGAAGAAAAAGTGGCCGCGTTAAAAAACGTGCTTCTGCGACATAAAGACTGCTTCGTGTGGAACTACTCCGAGATGCCAGGATTAGATCCGAAGGTCGCTGTGCATAAATTAGCAATATCCCCAGATATCAAGCCAGTCAAGCAGGCGCCAAGAAGGATGCGACTCGAGCTTGAGATGAGCATCAACGCCGAAGTCAAGAAACTGATCGATTCTGGATTTATCCAAGAAGTCCAATATCCCGATTGGATCGCCAATATCGTCCCGGTGATGAAGAAGAATGGGACGGTGCGTATATGCGTGGATTTCAGGGATCTCAACAAAGCCTGTCCAAAAGATGATTTCCCGGTGCCGGTAACCGAGCTAATGATAGATAACACGTCCACTCACGAGATCTTCTCCTTTATGGACGGTTCCTCAGGATACAATCAGATAAAAATGCATCCCGAAGACCAGAAGCACACCGCTTTCCGGACCCCTTTGGGTGTATTTTGCTACAGGGTTATGCCCTTCGGTCTAAAGAACGCCGGCGCTACCTATCAAAGGGCCATGACAAAGATCTTCGACGACCTCATACATGACATCGTCGAGTGCTATATCGACGACCTTGTAGTAAAGAGTATGTCATACGAAGATCACTTAAAGCATCTGGAGACTGTGTTTCAACGCCTCCGGCAATATAATTTGAAGATGAATCCCCTCAAATGCGCGTTTGGAGTCTCCTCGGGAAAATTCCTGGGATTCGTCATCCGACACCGAGGTATTGAGATAGATCCATCAAAGATTAAAGCAATCATGGAGATGCCTCCGCCGAGAACCCTCAAACAGTTGCGGTCTCTCCAAGGGAAGCTCGCATACATCCGGCGGTTTATCGCCAATCTTTCGGGTAAGTGCCGTCCTTACAGCCACCTGATGAAGAAGGGAACCCCATTCGTCTGGGATCACAAATGCCAAGGTGCACTAGACGAGATCAAGCGGTACCTGCAGAACCCGCCGGTATTAGCTGCGCCGGTCAAGGGAAAACCCCTCATTCTTTATACAACCGCCCTCGAAGGTTCCTTGGGCGCTCTATGGGCGCAAGAGAACGATCAGGGGAAAGAGAGAGCACTCTACTACTTAAGTCGAGTTCTACTGGGGGCAGAAAGCAATTACTCTCCCATTGAAAAACATTGCTTGGCGTTAATCTTCACGATAACAAAGCTCAGGCACTATGCGTTGGCACACGAAGTCTGCCTCATCTCGAAAGTGGACCCTCTTAAATACTTGATGTCAAAAGCCATATTGACGGGACGACTCGCTAAATGGGCCCTGCTCTTGATGGAGTTCTCGATAACATATCAACCTCTCAAGGCAGTGAAAGGCCAGGCCATTGCCGATTTCCTCGCTGAGCACCCGATACCGGCCGATTCTCCTTTGAATTGTGACTTGCCGGACGAGCATGCATTTGATGCGATTAGCGGTGGAAGCACCCGATGGGAACTCTATTTCGATGGAGCGTCCTCTATAAAGAAACAAAAGCAAGGTATCCCAATGATCAAGTCAGGGATAGGCCTCATCTTTGCGACTCCACAAGGAGGGATAATGCGCTTCGCCTTCTCCTTAACAGAGCCGAGGACAAACAATGAAGCTAAATACGAAGCCCTGATAGCAGGTCTCGAGCTTGCCATTGACATGGGAATTGAAGACCTCCTTATATATGGGGATTCTCAGCTGGTCGTTAGCCAAGTTAATGGTGACTACCAAACGTGCAAACCGGAGTTGGTGAGATACGGCGAAAAGGTGCAACAACTGTTGGCCCAAATTCCCTCCTATACTTTGGAGAACATACCGCGCGCGGAAAACAGCAAAGCAGACGCGTTGGCCAAACTCGCTAAAGAACTGGCTGACGAGAACTTCGATGACGTCAGAATCGTGGTACAAAGCCGTCGAGTGCTCGCTCCGGCAGAAATATCTCCGGAATCATGCAAAGAAAAGGGAGCGACTGAGCAGATGACCCTACAAATAAAGGACCATGAGAAGGCCGAAGACTGGAGGGAAGTCTTCATAGACTACTTTAAGTCCCGCCGAATGCCCGAAGAAGCGTCTTCAAGACATCAGCTCATGAAACGAGCTCTATCTTTCGCTTTCGTCAACAATACCCTATACAAGAGATCGCTCGATTCTCTATGGCTGAGATGCTTAGGACCTGACGAAGCAGAAAAGGTCGTTCAGGAAGTTCATGACGGACTTTGCAGTTCTCACCAAGCAGGCCCAAAGATGAAGTTAAAGATTAAACGAATGGGCTACTACTGGCCCACGATGATCCAGGACTGCCTCGAGTATGCGAAGCAATGCCACTCGTGCCAGATTCATGGAGACTTTATCCACCAACATCCAAATCCGCTACACCCAACGGTGGCCAGCTGGCCATTCGAGATGTGGGGGACTGACATAGTCGGCCCCATTGAACCAGCATCATCTCGGGGACACCGTTTTATCCTGGCGACAACTGATTACTTCTCCAAATGGGCAGAAGCAGTACCACTGAGGGAAGTGAAGACGGAGAATATCCTCCATTTCTTCAAAACGCACGTCATCTATCGGTTTGGAACCCCACGGCGGATTATCTCCGATAACGGGCCAGCCTACAGGAGCCATAAGATTAGCCGCTTCGCGCAGCAGCACAATATAGACTGGAGGTATTCTTCAGTTTACAACCCACGAGCCAACGGTCTGGCCGAGGCCTTCAATAAGACCTTGACGAAGATCATAAAAAAGACCGTCTCCCGGAATAAGAGAGACTGGCATGAGAGGCTGCAAGAAGCCCTTTGGGCTTATCGAACTACCTTCAAGACGGCCACGAACGCAACGCCATACGCGTTGGTATTTGGGACGGAAGCAGTACTCCCCCTCGAGATAGAGTTACCCTCTCTACGAGTGGCAGTCCACCACGAACTGACCGACGAAGAAAATGCTCACCTTCGACTAGAGGAGCTTGATGCCCTCGACGAAACCCGACTCATAGCGCAACAATATCTGGAAGCCTACAAAGCAAAGATGACGCGCTCGTACGAAAGATTGACCAGGCCAAGGGCATTCCGCCAAGGCGAACTCGTGCTGGTAGTCAAAAGACCTATGATCCCCAATCGTGCCAAGCGGGGAAAATTCGAGCCAAACTATGAAGGCCCGTACATCATAGACCAGGTTTACCAGGGTGGAGCCTATCTACTCGTGGACATGCACGGTGAAAGGCCTTTTAGGCCAATAAATGGCCGCTTCTTGAAGAAATACTACGCTTAGTGGGCCACAGCCTGGGTCAACGATAGATGACGACGACTATGTCCGCTCGCTATCTTCCTAGGCTCAGACTTCACAAGCAGTAACCGGCCCTCCCATAACGACGGACCGAAACGTCCTTAAACTAACACGGGACCGAAACGTCTTTAAACTATGAACGGACCGAAACGTCCTTAAACTATCAACAGACCGAAACGTCTTTAAACTAACGACGGACCGAAACATCCTTAAACTAACACCGGACCGAAACGTCCTTAAACTATCAACAGACCGAAACGTTTTTAAACTAACGACAGACCGAAACGTCTTTAAACTAACGACGGACCGAAACGTCCTTAAACTAACGACGGACCGAAACGTCCTTAAACTAACGACGGACCGAAACGTCCCTAAAACTACTACCACAGCATCCTTAGGCTGACCAAAAAAAAAAAAAACGGTATGTCCATAAGCAAAATGGGCACGGATGAAAACCCGAAAGGGCTCCGTGAGTAAGAACAGCCGGACTACCGGCGAGTGTTTGTGAAAACCCGAAAAGGGCGCAACCTCGTTAAAAGACACTTATAGGGTCCCCTCGACCTTGTAAGGAGAAACCACCTGCGTGAGATCCTTACGACTCACAAAGGAGCAGCACACTTAGGGACCCTCACGATTCCTAAGGAGAAAATACACTTACGAGATCCTCACGGCTCGTAAGGAGAACTCTCTTATGGGACCCTCACGGCTCATAAGACTTGAAAGTCTTAAGTTACAGAAACCTGAACCTGTTCTTAAGCAAATCCTCCACAACCTTCGATATTGCCCTACAAGCGGCTCGTACTGACCCTTGTATACAATCCAAGGGCGCGAATAAACATTTCCCTAACAAAGTCCCACCCATGACTGGGGATATATCCATATGGTGAACAACCCTTGTAAGCCCTCTCGACTTATAAGGAGAAAATCCTCTTTGTAAGATCCTTACGACTTACAAGAGAACATGCACTTAAGAATCCCCACGATCCTTAAGGAGAAAACACACCTGCAAGATCCTCACGACTTGTAGGGAGAAACACCTTTGCGAGACCCTTACGGCTCATGAAGTCAAAAGCCTTGGTCGGCAGGACCCTTAACCCTGTTTACTAAGCCACCTTTGTTCAAACGTCGACAGAGGCAAATAATGATTCGCTCCTGGTAAACATTCCAGTTGTGGCGGTGCTGATGCCGAAACCGGTATCCAAAAAAATCCGAGCTTGCCGCGAAAAAGCTAGCAAGCCACACATGCATGACAAAATAGCCGAAATGATGGGACAACTTGCAATAAAAGGAAGCAAGCAAAATCTCGGCGGTTCACAGATAACTTAGTGTTCACCACCGTGGCATTCGTCTCGATACAGCAGACGCGATACCAGCAAATGATGCGAAGGCCAAATTCCTAGCTTCATTGTCTCGACGACACAACATCAAGCGAAACGGAACAGCGGCAACCCCAAGTTCCATGGCTCGGCGACACATATCGCCAAGAGTCAACCCCCATCCCGTGAAATGCGGATACAATCAGCAAACTTCCTGGTTACGTGGAAAGCGGATAACGTCACTCTTTGACCCCGTGGAAAAAGTCCAGAGCGGATCCTGGTCCTCGCAGAGCATGGCAGTGAACCCATGTGAAGCATCCAGAGCGGAGCCTAGTCCTCGCCTAACGCGGCAGTGAACCCGTGTGAAGCATCTAGTGCAAACTTCCTGGTTACGTGGAAAGCGGATAACGTCACTCTTTGACCCCGTGGAAAACGTCCAGAGCGGATCCTGGTCCTCGCAGAGCATGGCAGTGAACCCATGTGAAGCATCCAGAGCGGAGCCTAGTCCTCGCCTAACGCGGCAGTGAACCCGTGTGAAGCATCTAGTGCAAACTTCCTGGTTACGTGGAAAGCGGATAACGTCACTCTTTGACCCCGTGGAAAACGTCCAGAGCGGATCCTGGTCCTCGCAGAGCATGGCAGTGAACCCGTGCGAAGCATCCAGAGCGGAGCCTAGTCCTCGCCTAACGCGGCAGTGAACCCGTGTGAAGCATCTAGTGCAAACTTCCTGGTTACGTGGAAAGCGGATAACGTCACTCTTTGACCCCGTGGAAAACGTCCAGAGCGGATCCTGGTCCTCGCAGAGCATGGCAGTGAACCCGTGCGAAGCATCCAGAGCGGAGCCTAGTCCTCGCCTAACGCGGCAGTGAACCCGTGTGAAGCATCTAGTGCAAACTTCCTGGTTACGTGGAAAGCGGATAACGTCACTCTTTGACCCCGTGGAAAACGTCCAGAGCGGATCCTGGTCCTCGCAGAGCATGGCAGTGAACCCATGTGAAGCATCCAGAGCGGAGCCTAGTCCTCGCCTAACGCGGCAGTGAACCCGTGTGAAGCATCTAGTGCAAACTTCCTGGTTACGTGGAAAGCGGATAACGTCACTCTTTGACCCCGTGGAAAACGTCCAGAGCGGATCCTGGTCCTCGCAGAGCATGGCAGTGAACCCGTGCGAAGCATCCAGAGCGGAGCCTAGTCCTCGCCTAACGCGGCAGTGAAGATAACGTCACTCTTTGACCCCACGGAAAACGCCCAGAGCGGAGCCTGGTCCTCGCCAAGCACGGCAGTGAACCCGTGTGAAGCATCCAGAGCAAACACCGGACTGTGGAGTCCTTAAAATCCACGGACTATGACGTCCTTAACCTCGACCGCGATGTCTTAAAACTAACGACCAACCACCCCTATTCCTCACAGATTTTTGCCTCGGTTTAAGGGTACATCTCTTCACTCCTTTGATGCCCGGCGTTGTAATTCCTCAACGTCTTCAAAGAGGTGACGGGTCCCTGTAACCAAACATCGGACTGTGGAGTCCCTAAATCCACGGACTATGAGGTCCTTAACCTTGACCGTGATGTCTTAAAACTAACATCGGACTGTGGAGTCCTTAAATCCACGGACTATGAGGTCCTTAACCTTGACCGCGACGTCTTTAAACTACAATATCTGGAGAAACCCCTGACTCCGTAAAACACGGACAAGGGTAACCGTATCCGGCGCTTACAAGTCCTCACGGCTGGGAGAAAAACTCTTTATGAGATCCTCGTGGCTCATAAAATGTAAAAGTCTCAGGAAGCAGATCTTAACCCTGAAACCTGAGCCATTGCTGTCCTGCAAGGAAATCAAGATAGAATATCCGCAGAATGCATTCAACAAAAAGGGGACACATCATTGAGAAGAAAAATTGTACCTTTTATTCATAAACCAAAATGGATACAAAATACAATTCATGAAAGAAACAAAAAGGAAGATACCCTTATTCATGAGTATGTACAAAAAATAGAAGAAAAGATACAAGTCCTTAAGCCGGCGGGCGGTGCAATAATTTCACCAGCTCATCGTTCTGTTGTTGAGCCACGGCTTCATGACGCAGGATCTCCAGAAGACGAGCCTCCGCCTGAGCTTGCTGGGCCTGATATAAAGCAAGCCGGGCTTCAAGCTCTTTTTCAGTGGCCTTGTGAGCCTCAACCCTCTCGCGAGTAAACGTGGCGGCTTTATCAAGAGCCACCACCTCCTTGATGGACTCCTGAAGCACCCGCCAGAGCTCATACGCTTTGTTGGCTTTGGCTGTAAGACTGGCCTGAAGCTCGCCCAACGCCTTGGAGGCTAGCTCCCTCTCCGAGAACTTGCGGCCAAGTCTCTTCTCGCACGACGTCATGTTGGCCGCATGTCGTGCTATCAGATCTCGTAACTCCGCCTTTGCAGCCACGGCCTCCGAGGAAAGGCGAGAACACTCGAGAGCGTGCAGACAAGCCTCCACCTTCCTACAGAACTCCACCCAGACCCGCACCACCTCCTCGCTATGATAAGTGGCGAGAAAAGGGAGGGAGCCGTTAGCCTCAGCGGCGAACGCTTCGGCCGTGGTTGCACTACCAGCACGGAGCTCTTCGATGAAAGAAGATAAGGAGACCAGGCTCAGTTGGGCCAAGCGCTCTGAAGCCCGCAAAGCGTAGGGGCCGGACGACATCACAATGCGCGATTCCAAAGCCATGGAGACTGGCAGGGCTGTTCAGATTTGGCAGATGTTAGTAAAACTTTTAAACACAGGATGAACGAGACTATGATAAAATGTCACTCACCGACAGTCATGCACGTAGGAGCTGAAGGTTCCCCTGGCCCTTCAACGACCTCGACCTCATCATCGGCTTCCAGAACTATAAGAGACATTAACGTCATTTCACAAAATAGTGACAATGCTATGATAAAAAAATGGCGAATGACACTAACCCTGCCCGGAGGAAAGGACGATACGCTGAGGGGGAATCGCCTGCGGGGCTGCCATCTCCAATAGACGCTGAAATGATTGGCGAGGCGATAGATCCGCGATCGTGGCTGCCAAACCGCGTAATTCTGGGAAAGATAAAAGATTTCAGACCATGAAGGGGTTACTAAATTAAAACGCAGAAAGATACCTTCGACACTCCTCCCATTCTGAGCCGGGGGGATAGCAGCCTCGACGGTCTCCGCCGTAACCTCAGGCTCCAACAAAGGGAGAGTAGTCCCGACTACCTCACTTCCAGCTTTTGGGCCACCCTCAGCAAGAGTCATTGGGATGGCGGCCTCCATAAGAGCATCCCCCGAAGGGGCAAGCACTCCCTGATCAAGAGCCGCCGCTGGAGGTTCTATCACGAGAGGAGCAGCCTCATCAGCCCCCTCCACACCTAGCAAGGCCTCGTTGAGAACTTCGGCGGGCTTTAGCTTTAAGGGGCCAGTAGGAAGCTCCCCCAGCGTTGAAGATTCTGCACGGTTCAAATAAAAATAATGATACATACCCACGAGCATAAATAATCGAAAAGACTACAAAAGAAGCACAGCGTACCTATGCGCAAAAAGGCCCTTAACATGGCTTCTTCAAGCCGCTTTTCCTTCTCAAGGAGATAAGCTCGCCGAGGTTCAAGGGTAGACTCATGACCGCCGGTCCATAAAGAAAGTGCATCAGCTGCATCTTCTGAAGCGACCTGCTTCAAAGCCCTTTCCTCCCATTCCTCCAAAGGGCCGATAAATCGCCGCCGAATCCACGAAGGGTCTTCGTAAAAAATTACAGCGGGATAAGACTTCTTCGGAACCTTGGCATTATGGGACGGGTCTTTCGAACGCCGTAAGGCCTCAGCCAGTTGTGCGGCCTCCTCGTCAGCCGAACTCGGAAAGAGAAGTACAGTGTCAGACGCTTGCAAGGCCAAGGGCTCGTCTTCGAGGATAGGCTCAGATTCCACCACAGAATCAAGCGGGGTAGTAGCCACTTTCTTCCGTCGCTTAGACCCAGAGCCGGTCGCTGAGGATGACCGCTTCCTCCCTCGCGAAGCCTTAGGGCGACGCTGGCCTACATCGCCTTCAACACCCTCGTCCCTGTTACTCTCGCTCGGTGTCACAACCAAGGACGACGTCGACGTCGTCGACGCCACGGGGGGTGGTGCCGCCACCGGCGGAGGAGCTACTACAGGAGCCCGCCTACCTCGCGATCGGGAACCCAAGGGCATACCAACGGTCGGAGTAAGGTCTACCCCTGACTCCCCTGGAATGAGGGCAGCGCCAATCTCCCTCAAAGGGAAGCGGACTGGAACCCTCGGTCGCAACTCAACTCTCGAGACCTGAGGAGGAGCGTCATGACCAAGAAGAACCCTCCTTTCTTCAGCAATAATTGGGGTGACCCGATGAAGATACCAGCCTGTAAATGCACCCACGCATCGAGGGATGTACTCGGCTTCAGGGACCATGAAATGAGAGCCGGTGTTCAGCCTCATGAAATGATGGGCGGCATCACGAACAGCATCGAGCGAAGGAGTTGGAGCGATCATAAAGGCCTCAAAAGGAACACCCTGATCATATCCGAGCTGACGGGCAAATCGATGAGGATTGTACCGCATAAAAAGAGCTGCACTATCCTGGCGAAACACCAAGTAGCCCGGTCTAATTGAATACAAGTACGTGGCCTCTCGGGGCTTCAGAGAAGGCGCGTTATCCTTTGATTGGTCCCAAAGTTGCTGAACAGGGCCCGAAGGAGAAGACAGAACCCGATCGTTGAAAGCTAACCCGCCGGCGGTGGCGTGAGGGGAAATCAGCACCCTAATAGCCCCAAATTGAGTTGGATCGGCAGCGGAAGCACCTACCAGTCGCATAAGTCGCGGGAAGGTATAGGCGTCGTAAAAAGCGGGCCTTTGATGCGTGGCAAAAGACCCCAGCACATGCATTTCGATCCACGACGTGAAGTAATGAAGCGAAAAGTTCACTACGTCTACGCCAGGCGTAGAAGTATTAGCCGCAGTGCCCAATCCGTTATAAAGGTGCGCCAGGGCCGGGATGCCAATGGCCAACCGCGTCCCCTCAGCAATACGATGTGCCGGGTAGATGACCGAGGCTCTCATGAAGCGGCGATGCATGGGGATGACGAACCAACTGAGCCAGACGCTAATAAACCCCACAAAGAACGTCTCCTCGTCCACACCAGGTGCCGCAATGGACTCAAAAGACATTGGCGATATAATAGGGATGTAATACTGAGGTAGATCTGAGTCGTTGGTCGGCAACCTTTTCGGACCAAAC
Source organism: Agapanthus africanus (assembly GCA_030015575.1). Lineage (NCBI taxonomy): Eukaryota > Viridiplantae > Streptophyta > Magnoliopsida > Asparagales > Amaryllidaceae > Agapanthus > Agapanthus africanus. The sequence continues at coordinate 489,947,534 of JASDDO010000012.1, forward strand.
CCAAAGGGGTCCCCAATGTTAGAAAACTTTGGGGCTGTCTTCGGTAAGGCGTCCTCACGAATGAAACAAGCAATGAAGCTCTTGAAAGTAACGCCTTGCTCCTCAGACTCGGTGAATAATCGATCAAAAATGCCTAGGGCCCTAATTAGACTAGGGCGCTTGTGCCGAACAGCATTCTCAGCAGATAAGCAGTCAACTGGGGCGGGCTCAGGTTCAAAAATGTACTCGTCAGGGGGCAGCAACTCCTCGTACATGTTACCCCTTATCGGCAACCCCGAAATTTCATAAAATTCGGCTAAAGAAATCGAAACCTCGCGATCTCCCAGAAGAAAAGTATTAGTGGGAAGATTCCACTGGTTCAAAAACGCCTTGACCCACCAAGCATGCGGGGACTTGTAATGGAATAGCGACGCGTACACGGCCTGATAAAGCCCGACTTTCTGCAATCGCGCCCGATGGGCAGAAAGGATATAGCGATGTTAGTGCACGGCGGCGCCCCGGCCGTCAATCCGACGGCCAAACGCGGAAACGGTGGTAAACTTAAATTTTTGCGGACTTTGCAAACCGGCACCACCGCGCACAAAACCCCGGATCGTAACCATTAAACTAGTCTAGGCTATCTAGAGAGGGGGTAGAGAAGTATACCATACGATCCGAGTCCTCCGGTCTTCATCTCCACTCTGATCTCCTCGCGGGATCTCCGTCCGTCTCCTCCTCGTCGGAAAGGGCACCACGAAGCCGGATACTTTTACGGGCTCCCACCTCAATACCGAGGCAACTCGCGCATGAAGCCGGCTACTCGACATGCACAAGATATGCTGTAGGGAGTGTAATGTAGAATGTATGTCTCACTTTGGGGTTGGTTGCCATTTGAAGATGATGGAGGAAACAAAGATAAGAAAAATGGTGCTTGCATTTTTCTTAGCATGAAAAGAGATCAAGAATGAAACACTCTCAAAGATGAAGCTCTCTCTTCTTCTCTTTTCTTCTTCTCACTTTTCTTTTTCTCAACCATGATAATAATCTCTCACTCTTTGAAATGGTGGAGGAAAAACCATATGAAGCAAGAAGGGAGGTGAGTGTAGTAAAAGGAGGAGGGTGACCACATCCAAAAACATAATCATCACTAAACTCAAATCAAACCTCACTTCATTTCTAATCTCATCAAATCATGAAAAGCAAAGATGCTTATCATATCAACCCTTATGCAAATAAGTCCCCCACAAATTGTTATTTGCAAAACTGCAAATAACCCCCTCCATCGGAAAAGTCCGGCCGGGAAAGAACAAAGAAAAACCGGCCGGAACGGAATGCAAACTGGCAACTCCAGAAAACTGGTCCCGTAATAAATTACAGGAAAACCCCACACTGTGCATACACACCCGCATTTGTATTCCGTCCGGATACAAATGCAATGAGACAAAATCTGCACTGTACTAAACTAGGATCCGGCTTAAACCAAAGCCGGCTAGTAAAATCCGTCCGATCCTGATCCGTGCAATACCGCACGTATCTGATCGAACGCTGCCATATAACTATACGGCCACTAGTACAAACTGTCCGATCCTGATCCGTGCAATACCGCACGTATCTGATCGGACCCTGCCATATCTCCATACGGCCTCTACAGCGTTTCGCCCGAAAGCTTGAGTAACTGTAAGTGTGGTGGACTCTAAAGACTCGTCAATACTATGGCTGTGGATTTAACCACTAGCACGTCAGAGGTATAAGCCAATACGTGACGAGCCACCAGCTATTGACTAAAAGGGACGTCGATGAGGAAGCTCACCCCGACACCCAACTGAGCCTGTCAGTGACAATATCCGTACAGTCCGGTCCGTTCGTCTATGAGCATCGCATGGCGGGCCTAGGGGGTTGGTAAAAGTCAGACCCCCAAAAGCGGTACAAGTCGTGTCGGAGTGTAGCCCAGAACACCCTGAGATACTACTGGAATACCTACCAGTAAATCTCCTGCCTTGGCCAAGGTCTTTGTGTAATGGCTCTCCTAGACACAGCGCGACCTCACCCCCAATACCGGGAGAGACGAACCCCTGAAGATCCGCTCACTGCCTCCATGTGGCTCGGGACTGTACCCAACTAAAACATGTTTGCACGACTCCTTTGAGCCGTGGTAGGGTAGTAATCAAAGTACAGTGGGAACTCACACGAGACAAATGACGATCCCCAGGTCAATGAACTAACCTGTACACATGTCACCTGGGAACTGCTATCTGACGTCAGGTATAAGACCAACTAGCATGTTCCCGGCGAGTCCTGTCCGGTGTACTCATAACCCAATGAGCACCTGTATACATCTTAGGTGATCCAACTGACACCAGTGGCTTGTGAGACCGGCCACCGCCCCTCGTCGGGGTCTCGACTGTATACACTAGTCTACTCTGGAGTATCGATGCCCTGTCTCGAAACTCCTACGACTAGGGACCTTTTAAGGATGTGCTTATAGACTCCAGCTCTCACTTATATGATCGCCCTCATACTGCTGGCAGTCAAGCAAGAATCCTAGGGGCTCTATCAACGTGCAATAGAGACATGTCAGGTCACCTAAAGCAGTACACGATGATAAAGGTAAACCAGATAGCAAACTATCATCTCGAGTAAGACTGTTCTACCGGGATAGGTCCTCCCTCAATCATTGCAATCACGTGCCTGTGATCCAATAATTGACTCTGAGGGCACTATCTCCAACAATCTCCCACTTGCACTCGAGGCTAATTATTGCGATGTCGCATACTCACAGCCCGTGTGATACCGAACACCCAACTCCTCTACTAGTCAGTCTCACAAAAGACCGTTTGTGAAACTATTGCGTTCGAGGAATAGCCTCAGTGAGTGGATCCGCCTTGATGTTTCTTTCTATGTCTCTCTATATCTCAAGTTCGCGGAGAAAACCATCTCCCGAAATGAGCAATACCTGTCTTAGAGTGTCTGGATGTCTGATGGGACCTAGCTCATAAATGAACTCCAAATCCAAACTTCTTAGACTGTATCGTCAACTGAATTTAATCAGTATCCTGCGCCATGCCTCCCTCAGTATTGCCTTGGACCACCTGTCCAAAATACTGCCCCTCGTAAGATGGAAAAACTATAACTCTGACAACCTCCTTGTCGTCCAGGTCACCTTGGAAGCCTGGAATGATAACCGTCTCCTAAAAAAGGCAGCCGTTATCATATCCCTAGAACAGCCACTTATGTTCTAAAACTGCTTCCGACTGTTTCTCCAGAATTGGATCAATATCAACTTATTGCATCTAGTGCAAGAACAACATCTGGTGTGGTACTTGACATCTCATGATTGACTCAATTGCCTAAGCAAGTGATCTGCCAATCATGCACATCCCTCTCTACTTTAGTCTAAAAGACACCTTTAGAGAGGGCGACTCCATTACTTGCAGGTACACTACCGTGCCAGGAGTCGTCCATTCTAAATACTCATAGAATGCTGTCAAGGTACCCAGATTAGGAAACCACCCAAATCTAGATCTAAAACCATAGATCTAGTAACCAGTATGTCTGATATAATGTCCAAGTCCTTTGTGGAGAAACCACTGTGTGACGACCAAAGTATAACCGATCGTAGTAAAGGAATATCACTTCCTACTACCTTCTCAACAGATCCATCCCCTATTCTGATGACGTCAAACCTATGACTGTCACATCAGAAACAGATGATCTATCTCCGCTACATCTGCTTTAGTCTATAAATAGACATAAGCCTGATGTCCACCAATGCTTCCGCTGCTCCCACTGACTACGACAACCCTCTGGCAGAGTCATATACACGTACACTTCTGAAGCTAGTTCAGAACGACGCTATACTCATCCTCCTGCCGGGTCTCGCAGCCTGGAACAACAACAATGGCAAGTGTGGGTAAACAAGAACTTCCCTGTCACCGTCCTTGAGGCTACTGGAGTACCTCTCGGGTGCCTGAAGTTACCCACCTTATCTGCGGAGTGGCCAATGGAATGTCAAATCAGATTGAATCTTCAGGTTCCTTATCAAATCTTCAGTAATCGTTTGCGGTTCTGGTATCACTTCCAGTTCTACCATACTCCCACTACTGTTTTTTGAAAAAATCCATTTGTAATAAAACTGTGGCGAGTCTAGAACAATATTTCTATTGATCTTCCAGATGGTAGAAAGTCAACCCTCGTCATAGCTTGGGTCAACCCACAAACAGCCATTACAGAAACGTGCCTTGAGTTATCCAGAGTCTGGTTTTAATCATAAGCCAGACAACTCCCCGTACCTTAACAACGTTAAGATATGAACTGTTCTATATCCAATATAGAACCAGAGGCACTGATTTAATTGAACCAGATTCAAATCATGCAGCTGTCTCCAGTGCATGTGAACTAAATGGAAGGAGGCCGATCAGCGTTACTCAACTTAGGAATGCTTCCAATTATGAGTAACCTGAAAGAGAAGCAATTTCTCTTTATTATTACTATCAACTGAATACCATACATAAGTATCTACATCTTCGATCACTTTGAAGAATCCCGATACTTGCTACACTTGGTTCTCTACTTTATTCAAATACCTATAACTTCTCCAAATTCGGATCCTGTGTTTCCACGAAACACTTGTCTAAAAACTGGAGAAGTCATAAGTAAACTGAATGTAGTACGAAGACCAACCCCTCTGTCCTGATGGACACTGGACAACATACAATACTCTGTATAAGTCCACTGAGTCTAATAACTCTTTCACTGTGTCGTCGTAGGTTGAAAACTTTACTTATGGTCAAGAAGAATTACACCGCTGTTTAATGCTCCTTACCTAACCATCCACTGATATAGGTAAATGTCATCGACATAATATCAAAAGGTATATCTCACTCTATGAAAATAGACGTACATATATATCAATTTGAAATTGGTGCACAACAGCGGATATTCAAAACCAAATATTTGCCGACCGGCAAACAGCCCAGATGATCTCCTCAAATATCACCGATTACAACGAATCCCGATATAATGGGGATGATCACCCAATTCCCAATAATTTACTCCCACTCATCATCTGTAAAACCATACAGATGTGAGAATCATACCTGGTAAATACATACCCTGGAGTAAAGACTAATTGGGAAATCAGTTTTCTTTTAACAGTACACAGTTGAACTGAAACATTGAAATGTTTCGATGGGGTATCCTGGTATTCCTAGTAATGCCTCTACCATTATCCAGATTCATAACTATAACCGTATAATTCTTTGCCACCTCTCCAAATCCCTTCATATGTCTTTAGTCATTACCTTCTGTACACCCCTTTAGGCCAAATGGTTTTCTTCCTTCCCTACCGTTCGGCACCAGCCTATGGTTTGGAAGAAGACTATCCAAAAAGCATAAAGGGTGTACTGTCCTAATCCTAGGAGCACTCGCAACGCGAGAGAAGGTGAAGATAAAAGACACCTGAATGTACTTTATTCCTATTTCTCCTGAACCAGGATCCATCCCCGAACTGGAACAAGTTCCTTTCGAGTTCGTATATAACCATACGATGGATTATCCAATAAAATGGGATTTTCGTAGTGATACGGAGTGTCCTGGAGAAATACAAAGGTGATTTAGGATTGGCGAAGAAATACTTGGTTTGGTCGTGAATAGCAGTCGCAATTTACTTTGCCCTCTTACTAATCCCTTGCTTTGTCTGAACTTAATACCTTCTGCACACCATCGTTATGCTAATTGGTTTTCTTCATTCCCTACCGGTCGGCACCAGCCTAAGGTTTGGAAGAAGACAATCCAATTTGCGTAATAGGTGTACTACCCCTAAACCAAGGAGTACTCGCAACCTGAGAGAGGGTGAAAAGAAAAGACAACTGAATAATCCTATCCGTTTTCTCCAGAACCAGAAACCATCCTCGAATTCCTTCGAGTTCGTATCTAACCATACGATGGTTTTGTCCAATGGAAGTGGACGTTCGCAGTAACACGGGGTGTCCTGGAGAAAAGGGTAAAAGTAGGAGTGGCAATGAGGTCTGCAACTCTGACAATCTAAAATCCAGTGTTAAGTAGGTTCGGTCAACTTGGTCACTGAGTCATAGTCTTAGGGTCGGGTCAATGGTCGCTGCCACAGAGAGAGAGAAAAGAAACACTCAGCGTGCACTCTAACCTAGATCAGAATGGTTGTCACTTTTTTCTAATCAGGAAACCTCCCACTGTACCTCAAATTCTTCTCCAAATCTGAAAGAAGAATTAGTCGGGGTCACCCGAGGAGTAAACCAACTCATCAGTGGGAATCGGGATCCAACTATCATCGCATGATAACGTGACGGAATCCGCTCACGGTATCACACTCTAGAAGGTATGCGCATATCTGGCAAGTTTCAGTTCTTTTGAAACTCCCGATGTGATTTCTGCCCCATGCTCTTATGACCTTGGCGTGAGGTCAAAATATCATAAGTCACATGTCAAGTTCTACCCGTCATTATCCAGGTTAATTTGAATCCACCCGTACATACCCTTGACGTAGGCCAAAATAGTAGTACGACTGTCCCAAACCAATGCATCTATCTATGCAACAGATAAATACCCGGCAGCTACCAATCACTATGCCTTGGCGTGAGGTCAAAATACATAGCTTGAATACTACCGAATATTTAACTGAAATGACGGAGGGCTACGAATGGTTTCTGGCGAAAACCTTTAACGTAATGAACTTGATATCGTTGAAGGAACGGATAGCTTTTTATAAAATATAGTGACGAAAACCTTTACTAAAGAGGTCACTCCCGGTGAAGGGATCTCGGCTCTTTCCCCGTAGAATGGGGTGCAGGATATTCTAACTGAATACCACGGTGCAAAGCAAAAGTAATCGGCTATAGTGAAGTTAATGCCCTGACGCAAACTTCTGTCCAAGGGGTCACTCCCGGTGAAGGGATCTCGGCCCTTGCCTCGTCGACTGAGGAGCAGGATATTCCAAATGAATACCACGATGCAAAAAAGAAGTGAACGTCCTTGCAATAACAGCTTTTTGAAAAGTGTTCCAACAACATCAGAATAGGTTTGTTTTTAACTTGCATTGATCCGAATCAATGCAGTCCCATCAATTGATCACACCACAAAGAACGAAAATATACTGACGTACGTATATGCCATCCGCATTCGCCACTGAGTCCCGTCATTACCCGTTAGGTTAGCTTACTAACGACAGAGCGGGGACTGGACTAGCGCGGATGCAAAACATATACAACATCTACTAATATATATACCAATATATTATATTTCGCTCAAGGCGTGAAAAGAAATGCAACATCACAGAAATGTACAGCATCACAGAACAATACAGATATCTGGGATCCCCGGGTTTCACAGAGCCACTACTGAAACCCGACGTTCCCCTGGTCGTGTGGATAGCCTATGCAATGAAATCCTAGACCCCTACGGGCGCGGCAAGTCACCCGCCAAAACCTGAAGCGAGGCAGCCCCCTTCAGCTCCGTGAATGGACCACCCAGCACTCCACGGAATCCGGCAACTTGGGCACCCCTCCTGGGTCAACCTGTACCCCCTACAAGTGCGGCGAATAGCCCGCCAATCCTAGAGTGAAGCCCCCTCCGTCTCAATGCCATGAGATGCTGGCTTGTTGCCCTCTAGAACCCGGCTATCCGTGCACCCCACCGCGGGGTAATCCTAGTACAGAAAGTAAAATATACATACAACGGGTACATCGACCGCAACCAGGTCGTGCCCCAAAATAATAATACAAACAGGCAGTGACGGCAGTCCACATGTCGGACGCTCGCCCCGCAATATCAAATGTACATAATACCACCACAACTGTACTAGCATTGCATCCAGGCTATCCCCACGACCGATCCGCAACATCACAGCATAAACATAGAACATCAACGTGAAATTCACGTTCGCAAATCCGTCTAACCGGGCTATAGCAGTTAGACCGGATTTACCGATCGAGTGACATTCACGGTCGCAGATATAATGTAAATACTGTGAAAAATGTGTTTAAAATTTTCCGATCGATAAAAAATTAACAAGTGGGCCCTCAATCAAAACTGTAGCACTCACAGAAATCCTGGGCCCAATTTTAATATTCCAAAACCCATATTTTAAGCCCAGAAGGCCTCTGAAAAAATTTGGTGAAGTGATGTGAATAGTGCGCGGCGGAAGGGCCGCACGAGGGGGGGTTTCGCGGCGGTTCCACGCTCCCACTGTGGAGTTACTTCGTCAAATTTTTACAGAACTCTTAGATTTTCCAGTACATCAATATTTTACAACCTGAAAAATTTTTCGAGACCAAAAATTTTCAACAGAAACTGATTCGAACTAAAATGCAGTTTTGGAACATTCGATCGATCGAAACAGAAAAACACATTACACCAAGCTAGACTATGTTAATGGCGAGTCTCTGATACCACTGTTAGTGCACGGCGGCGCCCCGGCCGTCAATCCGACGGCCAAACGCGGAAACGGTGGTAAACTTAAATTTTTGCGGACTTTGCAAACCGGCACCACCGCGCACAAAACCCCGGATCGTAACCATTAAACTAGTCTAGGCTATCTAGAGTGGGGGTAGAGAAGTATACCATACGATCCGAGTCCTCCGGTCTTCATCTCCACTCCGATCTCCTCGCGGGATCTCCGTCCGTCTCCTCCTCGTCGGAAAGGGCACCACGAAGCCGGATACTTTTACGGGCTCCCACCTCAATACCGAGGCAACTCGCGCATGAAGCCGGCTACTCGACATGCACAAGATATGCTGTAGGGAGTGTAATGTAGAATGTATGTCTCACTTTGGGGTTGGTTGCCATTTGAAGATGATGGAGGAAACAAAGATAAGAAAAATGGTGCTTGCATTTTTCTTAGCATGAAAAGAGATCAAGAATGAAACACTCTCAAAGATGAAGCTCTCTCTTCTTCTCTTTTCTTCTTCTCACTTTTCTTTTTCTCAACCATGATAATAATCTCTCACTCTTTGAAATGGTGGAGGAAAAACCATATGAAGCAAGAAGGGAGGTGAGTGTAGTAAAAGGAGGAGGGTGACCACATCCAAAAACATAATCATCACTAAACTCAAATCAAACCTCACTTCATTTCTAATCTCATCAAATCATGAAAAGCAAAGATGCTTATCATATCAACCCTTATGCAAATAAGTCCCCCACAAATTGTTATTTGCAAAACTGCAAATAACCCCCTCCATCGGAAAAGTCCGGCCGGGAAAGAACAAAGAAAAACCGGCCGGAACGGAATGCAAACTGGCAACTCCAGAAAACTGGTCCCGTAATAAATTACAGGAAAACCCCACACTGTGCATACACACCCGCATTTGTATTCCGTCCGGATACAAATGCAATGAGACAAAATCTGCACTGTACTAAACTAGGATCCGGCTTAAACCAAAGCCGGCTAGTAAAATCCGTCCGATCCTGATCCGTGCAATACCGCACGTATCTGATCGAACGCTGCCATATAACTATACGGCCACTAGTACAAACTGTCCGATCCTGATCCGTGCAATACCGCACGTATCTGATCGGACCCTGCCATATCTCCATACGGCCTCTACAGCGTTTCGCCCGAAAGCTTGAGTAACTGTAAGTGTGGTGGACTCTAAAGACTCGTCAATACTATGGCTGTGGATTTAACCACTAGCACGTCAGAGGTATAAGCCAATACGTGACGAGCCACCAGCTATTGACTAAAAGGGACGTCGATGAGGAAGCTCACCCCGACACCCAACTGAGCCTGTCAGTGACAATATCCGTACAGTCCGGTCCGTTCGTCTATGAGCATCGCATGGCGGGCCTAGGGGGTTGGTAAAAGTCAGACCCCCAAAAGCGGTACAAGTCGTGTCGGAGTGTAGCCCAGAACACCCTGAGATACTACTGGAATACCTACCAGTAAATCTCCTGCCTTGGCCAAGGTCTTTGTGTAATGGCTCTCCTAGATACAGCGCGACCTCACCCCCAATACCGGGAGAGACGAACCCCTGAAGATCCGCTCACTGCCTCCATGTGGCTCGGGACTGTACCCAACTAAAACCTGTTTGCACGACTCCTTTGAGCCGTGGTAGGGTAGTAATCAAAGTACAGTGGGAACTCACACGAGACAAATGACGATCCCCAGGTCAATGAACTAACCTGTACACATGTCACCTGGGAACTGCTATCTGACGTCAGGTATAAGACCAACTAGCATGTTCCCGGCGAGTCCTGTCCGGTGTACTCATAACCCAATGAGCACCTGTATACATCTTAGGTGATCCAACTGACACCAGTGGCTTGTGAGACCGGCCACCGCCCCTCGTCGGGGTCTCGACTGTATACACTAGTCTACTCTGGAGTATCGATGCCCTGTCTCAAAACTCCTACGACTAGGGACCTTTTAAGGATGTGCTTATAGACTCCAGCTCTCACTTATATGATCGCCCTCATACTGCTGGCAGTCAAGCAAGAATCTTAGGGGCTCTATCAACATGCAATAGCGACATGTCAGGTCACCTAAAGCAGTACACGATGATAAAGGTAAACCAGATAGCAAACTATCATCTCGAGTAAGACTGTTCTACCGGGATAGGTCATCCCTCAATCATTGCAATCACGTGCCTGTGATCCAATAATTGACTCTGAGGGCACTATCTCCAACAAGCGAGCCCAGAGAAGGTAGCCCGTAGGATGCCTGGGAGTGAGCCCTATCTTATAAATCTGCCCCCACGGGTGGGCCTCACCCTGGCAAATGCGCCGTCCCAAGATATCTATAGCCGGGATCGGATGGTTCGGAATGCCGGTCGTCGAAGGCTCCAGCCTCCCCGTTGGAGTCCAGTTGGGCATTTCCACAGCAAAAGCTGTCCTTGGAGGATCCATCGGTAAAAAGGGGAAAGTAGGCTCCGTTGGCACCGCGCAAAGAAAACTCCTGCGACCTTGAATAATCTGACTATACCAAGGTCCCCATTGAAGAAGATTGCTACAGCTCGGGTCATGCGCCCGAATCATTGCCATCGCTTCCTCATCAGATGGTGACTGAGGGAAAGCGGCCTCCGAGCGAGAAAAAGGAAAGCGTGGAACAGAAGCCATTGCACCTAAAAACCAATAAAGGAAGACCGTTAGAAGAAAAGTCGGCAACGTACATTCATGCATGAACATGAAGACTAGTTAAAGAAAGCAAAAACAAAGCTTCCTGGGACCATTGGCTACAAAACACATGGGCCCCACAGAATCCAGATGACGGCACATTAATAATAAGGCCAAAACGCTACAATAAAACAAAGGGAATGTCCTCATTTAATAAAAGGTGGTAACCATGCATATTCCCCTCAACAAGATCTGTCTAGGGCGCTACAGCGAACCCTACAAAATCAAGGGAATTAAATTCCCACAGAAGGCATCATTACAAAATCCCCATCGCATTAATTGCAGAAGAACCGCCTCGAGCCAAGAGACCCCAGAGATTCTCTGTGTGAAGAAATTGAGTTCTTCGTTGGAATTTAATTCCTTATTAAGGAAAGGGAATTAAATTCCCAGAAACATTTTGAATGGAATTAAATTCCATGGGTTTGAACCGCCATCATCATCTCCATAAGGGATCATCTGAACCCTAAGTGATCTACTGCGGGAAGTCAAGTGGTCTCATATTTTGGTTAAATTACTTGAAGAAAAATGAGTTCTTTGGGAAACCCACGATCTGGATTTTAAATCCAGAGAATTTTGTCAAAACAAAGATGCTTCGATTACCATTACCTGAGGAAAAAGGGTCCTTTTCGAACAGAGTTAAACTCTGGAAAATCTTAAAACAGAGAACTAAGCTCTGGAAGAAGAGAATTAAATTCTCAAAGAAAAGTTCTCAGAGGAAGAAGACGAGCAGAGTGAAGGCTCCTATGAAGAGACAGCGGTATTTATAGAAAACAGTGGAAACGCTTCATCTCCCAAATCCCTAAATGAATCCAACGGTCGCAAGAGATGACAGCGTTGCACTCACGCGCTGACACGTGAGAACAACGTTGTGGGGGCATTTGTTTCCTGATTTAAAATCAGGAAAGCTTCTGTGAAGAGCTTCGAAAAGGGGGCCACGTGCTTACACGTGACCAGCAGTCACGTGTTGACACGTGACCTATAAAGTACAGAAAAGGGGACACAATGATTCGCTGAACAAAGTTAAGAAAAAGAGCTTCAGAAGAGGTCACGTGCTTCCACGTGACCAGGGTCACGTGTCGGCACGTGACGGTCAAAATAGCAAACTCGCTCTCCAATTGAACCAAGGAAAGAAGTGCCAGACAGGGGTCACGTGCTCACACGTGACCAGGAGTCACGTGGTAGCACGTGACGTTTAAGCAAAGATCAGAAGATAGCGCAAAAGAAAGAAAAAGGCTCATTCTAAAGGGGGTCACGTGCTCACACGTGACCATGGGTCACGTGGTCACACGTGACCGGCTTTCAAAGCCCTTTTTGTCAACAGAATTAAATTCTGAGAGAAATGCAAATCTTTCCAAAGGAACGCAACTATATGCATCCAATCGAATTAAAGATTCAGAGGTCATTTATTTATGGAAAATCTCGGGTTTGGAAAGATTTCCCCCTTAAATCTAACCAAAATAACAAGGGAGAATCTCTGGATTTGAAATCCAACGGTAAATAAAATTCACCTAATAATCCAAAGGTCCAGAACGAATGAAGGATGCAAATCAGATCTCTCAATGAAGATTCGTCGAAAACCAACTGATTCAGCTGCTTCTCCTATAAATAGGAGCCAAGAGACACAAAAAAGATAGACATATATGCGCAGAGAAAGAAAAAAGGAGAAAAGCTTTGATACTTGGAAAAGACTTGGATCTTCTGCAAAAACCCTAGGTAAGAAAGGGAAGGCTTTCGGAAAGAAAGAGAATTTAATTCTCAGCAGAGTTTAACTCTAATATATAAAACAGAAGAGCAGATTTCTTCTCTCTTTGATAGAGGATCTGCAAAGTGCACATCTCCCCTTAAGGTTGAGAATTTAATTCTCAATGGGTCGAGATCCCGCCATGCAGATCCAAATTATAGAGAAGGAATGCAAGCATGAGAATTTAATTCTCGCAGAACTGTAGGAATTCAATTCCTTTAAAATAAAATTAGGGCTCGACCCTATATCATGGGAATTTAATTCCTTCAAAATAAAAGAAGCAGGATTTAACCCTAACTAAGAACATAGTTCTGTTGAAACAGCAGGAATTTAATTTCCTTAATCATATTTCTATAAAACGGGAAGTTTAGTTCCTTAAGAGCCTTCATTAGGGTTTAGCCCTAATTCAGTTCTCCACATATATGAGGAATTTAATTCCTACAGAAAATTCAGAGTTCAACTCTATAAATCTTCAAAAAGGAAGTAGGAATTTAATTCCTTTGAAAATTAAAGCCAGAGGAATTTAACTCCTGAAAAGAAGGATCAACGGATTCCATAAACAACAACATACATGGAGGTAGGGTCACGTGCCATCACGTGACCCTCTCAAAAGAGCTACAGAAGTCCCTTTGAGGCAGCACCCCACGTGATCCACGTGACCTTGGCAGAAACTCTAATACACAGGCATTTGAATGCCCATCACGTGATGGCACGTGATGCTTTGAAGGAAATGAGAATTTCAGCAGAACAAATGAAGGGAGGGCGCTCTCACGTGCTGCCACGTGACCCTTCTTGCCTTAGTGTTTAACACTAAAACTAAAACTCTCAAGCCCAGTGTTAAAACACTGTCGGGCCTTAGCATTCAATGCTGATTAAAAAGCCTTATTTGCAGTGTTCAACACTGATCTGTTTTAGTGTTTAACACTAATTTGAAAAAGCCTTATTGCTGGTGTTTAACACCAATTATCTCTCAATGTTGAACACTAACTTGTCAACCTCATTCCCAGTGTTCAACGTTGATTGTTCTGAAGTGTTTAACACTAGGCTTAGGCCCAATTGGCTAAAGGGATAGAGGCAAAGCCTCTCCTGATTGGACTTAGCCCAAGCTGGCCATAAGTCCTCAATTCATGATTAACTGGGCCAATGGGCTCATAACATAATTGATCAGTCTTGACCCAAATTGGGCCAGGGACTATTTAATCCACCCCGGTTCTAGGGTACATCTCTTCACTCCTTTGATATTTGGCATTGTAATCCCTCAATGTCTTCAAAGAGGTGACGGGTCCCGAAGACCATTCATGATATGGACTGTGGGGTCCTTAAACCCATGCATAATGCAAAATTCCTGGTTACGTGGAACGCGGATAACGTCACTCTTTGACCCCGCGGAAAACGTCCAGAGCGGATCCTGGTCCTCGCAGAGCACGGCAGTGAACCCGTGTGAAGCATCCAGAGCGGAGTCTGGTCCTCGCCTAGCACGGCAGCGAACCCGTGTGAAGCATCCAGAGCACATACCGGACTGTGGAGTCCTTAAACCCATGGACTATGACGTCCTTAACCTTGACCGAGATGTCTTAAAACTACCAACGGACCGCAATGTCCTTAAACTACCCACGGACCGCAATGTCCTTAAACTACCCACGGACCGCAATGTCCTTAAACTAGAAACCATAGAGCCTCCATATGCTCTTTCGTCGGATCTAAACGGTCCTGTTTAAGTTGATCTTAGCCTCAAAGATGGCTAACGCGTCCTTAAACCCTCAAACAGACTGGACTATGAATCCCCCTAATTAATTCTGGCTCGAGGGTACATCTCTGAACTCCTCTGACATTCGTCGTTGTAATCCTTCAACGTCGTCAGAGAGGTGACGGGTCCCGACGGCCACACATACGACGGACTACTATGTCCTGAAATTGGAACAATGGGGTCCAAACACTCCTTTGTCGGATCTAAACGATCCCGTTAAGTTGATCTTAGTCACAAAGTTAGACTAACGTGTCCTTAACAAACGTTTGAGTTGATCTCAGCCTCAAGTATGGCTGACGTATCCTCAAACCAAACCCCCAAACCCAAATTTAAGATGATGCGGATTTGGACCAGTCCATGCCCTACGGGCGACAACATAACTCAGTCTCCGTAAACGATCCACGGGCAATGAAACATAAAACAAGAACACACGACACGAAGTGACCATCTGGAGAAGGAGAAAGTTGTTACCGCAAAGCGGTAGCGTAATTAACTGCAGGGGCTTGCGCCTGCAGGGAAGAGCGTCCCCACAATCAAAAACCCCCTCGAACGAGGGGGAATCTGACGAAGTCTGCTACCTCGGACGCATCCGTCTAAACCTCCGATACACGGTGTCATGGATCGGCTTGGCATCTTCGGAGAGGCAGACGGATAGCACCAATTAGCATCTGTCCCGAATTTCAGGCGAGACGCCGCGTCGTCGCCGTCGTTCGGAGGGGAACACCTGCGATCCAATAATTGACTTTGAGGGCACTATAACCAACAGAATGTACAACCATTCTTCACTATTCATTATTCTTCCTTCTTTCCTAATTAACACGCCTAAAGTAAGATTAAAACATTCAACGTTTCCCTGAGGACGACCCATACTCATCTCGGTCTAGCTACACGCGACACCGTTATTGATTGCGGTTATTCTACAAACACATTTTTTCACATTCAATCAAATGGCGCCGTTGCCGGGGATACGTGCGTAATTTATTTTTCTTACTATTCGTGTTGAATTCTTATTCGATCCATATCATAAATAAACAAAACTGCAAATTGTATATTTAACGATTATTGTGTGAATTTTGCAAGGAGATATGGAGTCACAGACTTAAGGAAACAGAGAGCCAGAGACGTTCATCAAGATCCAGAGGAGCAAAGGAGGCCAGGTAGGAAAAATCTCCACCAGATCTCCCAAGTCGGTGGTGGAAGCACGGCAATAAGAGCACATTGGCGGCGGAACCGCGGCTTTCTAGGGGATTTAGGGTTGCAAACTTCTCTGGTATTTTTTCTATATCTTTCTCTCCTGTGAAATCCAATAAAATATCTTTTCGGCAGGATTCTTTGCAAAATATCGCCGCCCAAAAATCTTTTTGTAAAGTTTTGTTATTGGTTTGTTGTTGCATATTTTAATACGGACATTAAGGGGCAAAGACCAAATTCAGATTATGTGGGGATTTTATCACCCTTCCTAGGCTCCGCAAATCACAAAACGAGCATCGCATCATCCTACATTAATTAAAAAAATATCTAGATAAGACTCTAAGGACCGTCACGCTCAAATAGGATAGAGGAAAGTCGTAGGTAATCTATCACTTATCCGCATTACTTTTGTGGTGTCTAGGCAAGTGTGTCTAAAAGCAAGTGGTAACTTAATTAGGCCTGCTATTTTCGGTGATTCGTATAGCGGATACCTCCCATTTACCTGGCACTTACCTAGCCACAAGAGTAGTAAAGAGATGGTAGAGAATTGATCATGCGGCTTGTCCTTTGGAAGTCTAGGAGCGGTCTAGAGACTTGACTAGGTAACCTTAGTTCTAGGGTTGATTTTGCATTTTTGTGTGATTTGTCTCAAGTCCGACATTTTTCAAAACAAACCAATTTTAATTCACACATACGCTGCCACTTGCGCTAAAACCGTTTAGTGCATGCTCGGCTGGACACGGAATTCTAGAGCTCGTCTTGTCCGCGTTTTGGCTATCGACTCCAAAGTCGGTACTTCTTCATTTTCTTTTTCCCCACCACCCACCACATCGACCGAGATGGACGGTACTCCATTAGATTATAACACCACCTTGCCACCGCCCGTAGGTGTGCAGAATCCACCGCGCATTTCTCTCCAAGAAAGATGCTATCCTATACGCGGTCCCCTTCCTACCTGTTTATCTATTCCACCAGCCAATGGGGATAATTTTGAAATTAAACCCCACTTCATCAACCTATTGCCCAAATTTCACGGGATTGAATCTGAAGACGCATACATTTTTATCACTAAATTCGAAAACGTATGCGCAATGATGGGTACGTCACAACTTTCAGTGGATGTTATACGCTTGCGTCTTCTCCCGTTCACTTTGTGCGACTTAGCAGAAAAATGGCTTTATAACACTGTCGCACACTCTATTACCAATTGGGACGAATTCGTGATAGCATTCCTTAAGAAATTTTACGCAAATCATAAGACCGCCCGTGTTAGGAGCGATATCAACCAGTTTACCCAGCTTCCCAATGAACTATTTTGGAAGTGCTTTGAACGTTTTAAGGATCTGCTTGTCTGATGTCCTCATCATGGAATACATAGATGGGATCTGTGCCGAATTATATACGAAGGCATTAATCCAGCGATAAAGCAGATGCTTGAAAGCATGTGTCAATGCAATTTCATGTCCAAAGACGATGGTGAAGCCTGGAAATATATGGAAGATCTCGCTGAAAACACTTTGCAGTGGGAAAGCGTTAGACCACCTTCATCTAGGGGAGGTATCCATCAGCTCGATATTTCCATCGCAGTAAAAGCCGAAATGGCAGCGATGCAAAAGAAACTCGACGCTATTGAAAACAAATTCTCATTGGTCTCCCTAAACCAGGTAATGCTCCCCAAGACCGTGTGTGGTTTGCTGTTCCGATCCATCACATTTGACGGAAGAATGTCCTATGAATGCACCGTTTCAAGGTCACGAGCAAACTAATGCTGCATTTCAGCAGCGACCTAGAAACGATCCTTATTCTTCCACATACAATCAGGGGTGGAGGAATCATCCTAACTTTGCTTGGAATCAAAACCAAAATCAAAATCAAAACCAGTTCCAAAGCAATTATCAAAGATCTCCTCCACAGCAACAGCAACCACCACCACAGAGTCAGCACCTCTTTCAATCGCAACCTTTTCAAAACTCGGCCAATAATTCTTTCCAAACGGTCGAGACTGAAAACTCATCTGCACTTGAACGAAGCTTGAATATGTTTATTAAACATTCCATGCAATCGACAGATGAAATAAAGTCTTCTATTCAAACTTTAACACAGACCACCAACTCTCATGGTGAAAGTATAAAATCGATAGAAGCACAACTTGCATAAATAAATGTCGCGATGAGTGCGAGAGAGAAAGGGAAACTTCCATCTCAACCTATACCTAACCCTGACCACTCACAAAGTTATAATGTGAGTGTCGTTGCCACGTTGAGATCGGGAAGAGTGCTAGATAATCAAATGGGTGAACAGATTGATGATGTGGAATCAATTGAAACCCCGGCTTCTACTTCTTCCCCTAATTCGTCTAGTCTCCCACCTTCTTCCGAGCCTATTCTCCGTGTTCCCCAAGGCTCGAACCCTCAGCCCACTTCCACAAATCTATCTAAAACGATCCCCACTCCAATTTTGGGATGTATTCCATCCCCACAATCCTCTCCAATGTTGGACCCAACCCTTATTGATAAAGCACCTTATCCAAACAGATTATGGGGCAACAGACCAAGTCCACAAATGGAGAAGATTATGGAAATTTTTAAGCAAGTTAGCATAAACATTTCTCTCCTAGATTCTATTCAAAAAGTTCCATCTTATGCGAAAATCCTAAAGGACTTGTGCACTAGGAAGAGAAAAATTCAAGTACCTAAAAAAGTTTTTCTTGCGAGTAATGTGAGCACTGCTTTTACACAACAACTACCCAAGAAACAAAAGGACCCCGGAAGTCCTACAATTTCTATTTCTATTGGGGATAAAAATATCAATCGTGCTCTACTCGATTTAGGTGCTAGTGTTAACTTACTTTCGTATTCTGTTTATGAGCAATTAGGGATTGGAGAGTTAAAACCAGCGCATTGCACTCTTCAGATGGCCGATCGATCTATCACCCAACCTAGGGGTGAGCTAGAAGATATGTTAATCAGAGTCGGGGAATTCATATTCCATGTGGACTTCATCGTTATAGATAAACAACCTGTAGCGAACCCACGAAACCAAATTCCGGTGATTTTAGGTCGACCTTTTCTTGCGACTTCCAACGCAATAATCAATTGTCGAAACGGCTCTATGACCCTATCATTCGGGAAGATGTCAATTGAGCTTAAAATTTACAAGTTGGGAAGTGAACCTCCGAACCCTATGCTCGAGTATTTTCTGTCGAAGCGATAAATGTCAACAGCAGCGAATTTGAACAGCTTTACGATACTGATCTCGACTCCGCTACTACGTTGTCCGGGTCAACATCTAACGCTAAATGTGAACCTTTTATGGAGTACGAGTATCATCCCGTTCTTTCCGATGAAATTATTATTTGGGATATCGATGAAAGCTTCGAGGAAATCTTCGCTGATGAACTCGCATTCTTAGAAGACATGTGCGTTGTGATGAATCAACCCCAACCCAAAGAAGTTGAACCGCCACATCTTCTTCTTAACAAAAATGAGAATGCGAGTAATCCATCATCATTGTTGTCACGACCCGAAATTACGAATCATGACCGGCACTTAGACTACGAACGTCTCAAGGCGCACGTATTCTAAGTAAGCCGAAACCCAGAAATCCAAACCAAGAAAAGTAGTAGAGAATAGGAAGAACCATACCAAATCAACCTGTATGCAACATAATATACAACGCCTAAAGGCGAGGATCATAACAGAAATGAAACTCAACCAGCAAGAACCCATCGAAATATAACCCGCGACTCTAAGGTCGAAAGAATAAACATCACTGGTCTCTATCTCAAATAAGTACATGTTTGGTTGATGGAACTTCTAGATACAACTGAATATATTATACAATGTATACTGATGGTTATGATACAAATAACCCATCTACTAGCAAGTCACCTGAAATAAGCTGTGCCCGCAAAGCCGTAATGAAATCCGTACGGCAACACCTGCAAGAAACTGGGGCACAACGGGGGTGAGTTGCCAACTCGTGAGTAGAAAAAGATCTACGAACAGCAAATCGCATGTATGACGCAACCTAGGTCATACGATCATAATATAAATAATCTTCAAATATATATAACCAGTAATCTCTAACCATGGCTAGTATAAATATCTAACCCAAATGTAATCCCATATGTCCATGTCAGTGCATCAGGTGGCAATATATCATATGAATGATGTATGAATGCATGAAACAGAATGCATGTACTGAAGAAAACTGCTTTTGTAACTTTGTGAGATTTCTGTATTGTTAAAATGAGGTATCATATATGAAATCTGCATAAACAGTGCCCAGCATCGGCACAAAACATAAGTCTCAGTATCTCGATACCTCTGTATCACAATCTCTGTATCTCAATATCTCGAAATCTCAATGTCTGAATCATAAAAACTAGGGCGCCGTCAGTCCAGATCGGCCCCTACCATCAATCTCATGACTACGACGGTATCCTCCGGATATCCGACGTGTCGGGTAATATCACCGGTAAGTAGTGCTCCCCTGCACAGGCTCAACGCCATCATCTGCGATCCTCTTGTCCCGGGGTACCGCACCGGGTCCACCATGTACCCGCAATCGGTCTCATCCGCCTCCTCGATTCGGGTTTCATATGTCACTCTCAGCACCGAGAAAACACATGGTGAACGCACTGAAATATCATATCAAGGGTAACCGGGTTTTTAAAACATTTACATAATCTCTTTGAAATACCCACGGTTCCCAAATCCAGAAATAACATAGAAACAACATATCTCAATGCGTATAATCAGGAAGCATGATGTATGTGACATATAAATGGAATGCAAGTGTAACTGTATGTCCTGCAACATGGAATAATAGTATGCACATACAAGGGTCATATTCTGATGCAATAATACTACTGTGTGGTGACATGGCAATTACCGATGAAGATGTGTGTGAGCTGGTAAGTAAGTGTATGTGGAACATACGCATCATCGGTAATGGTGCTGGTGTCCTAACAGCATGATATCAATAATAGAATATGAATCATAACAGTATGTGATGCAGAGCAACAATAATAATATGCGGGAGCTGAAATACTGAACACCATGATCGCTAAACTGCATCTAATGTCATAAAGGTCATGTAGCTACAATACTACAAGGCTGAGCTAAAGCTAGTAGTAGGTAAGGGAAACTGCCTAACCTCTGAGTCGATACATATATATATATACATATATATAGTCGGTGATCCCGTCTCGATCATATCACATCCGATATTGTGTCCCTATAATCGGTTATTCCCAAGTCAAATAGGCGGATCAAACATCAAAATATAGCTCGTACGTAAATCCGTCGTACGGCCTCCCAAATCTGGGTACGGGTCAATATCACATTTGTCATATTAATCATCAAGTATTCTCTTTATCAATTATCATCATCTGGGTACTGACCTATGTCTAGTACAATTCTAACATCATCACCAGTGTATACATCGTCTAAGGTGGCCTATCACAAGTATCATGTCATATCATATCGTATCCCATCGTTTATCATAATCACATGTCGATCACATAATATATATGTCGCTATTATTATGGCATCATCATTCCCAAAATCCTCTAAAGTATCAAGTGTACCTAAATTATGAATTTTACCATCATAACAGGTTATATCGCCGATATCATAATCTCAGGTCAACTCATCGACTCGTATCAATCCCATGTATTATCCTCAAATCCTTAATACACACATAGCCTCATATCCAAGTGAACACATGTCCATAACGAATCCCATAAGAATATATGAAGTGAGGATGTATGCAAATATGTATATGTGTGCATGTATGTGTAGTGCACCCACTACCCTATGGTTTCGTAACCAAAATCATCCAAGTTCACCAATATCCATTTTAAATCATCAATAATAATCCCAATAACAATAATATTTATAGGTGTGTATACGCATCCGTATACACCACCTCGGACTGCGGGGGTGCTATACGCCATCCACCCGACTTCTCCCCGTAGATATAAATCTACTCACCTAGTTATGTGTTCCGGTGACGATGTCGTCATTTGCATCTCCAACGCCTCGATGTCACGTGAGTACCTACAAGAATATCACATGCTAAAACACATGAAAACCATGTCGGAAACCAAAATGGTGCACACTACGTTCATAGGTAAAAACCTGTGACCTTGTGGGCAAAAACAGCCAATATCCTCTGTCGTCGACGTCCGAACGCCACCCGACAGATACGAATCATCGAATATCAAAATCAATACGAAAACACGTCGTAAATCATACGCCAACTCACGAAAATGAACCCAGATTTTATCCTAACAGGAACCAGTCAAAACTAGACATGTCGGGGGTCAATTTTACATGAAAAAGGGCCTTTGCACGCAAAACGAGGCATTTTTATGCTGGTCTGGCCGCAAATTGCGGCCAGAATGATGAAATTTGCGGCCGGAGTTTGGAGATGGTGGCTCGGGCTTTTGGTAGGGGTTCCAGGGCGCCTGCACAGCTCACTGACATGTCTACTTTTTCCTATAAGGCCCCGGGTGAAAGCAGATTTCAGAAAGGCCTCAAAATCGACAATAACGGTAAGATACGCCAAGTCGGGTAAATCGGGTGTTTACATGAAATCTGGGGGATTTCTCTGGTTGACTGGCCTCACCAGGACCTAAGAGGTTTATTATAACTAACGTAACTCTCACTTTGCTCAAAATCTCCATAAAACACCCAATATCACTTTTAAGCATGATATGGACACCGATTAAGCTAGATATTCGAAATTTTAGCAATTTAGGCTAACCATCCAATTTTTATGATACTACTGGGCTTCAACAGGTTAGTTAACATTAAAGATGGCTCATTATACTACAAACACTCTAAAATTGCTAAATCTAGCGTCACGGCACAATTCTAGCATGAAAATTATATTTGTCGCAACAACTAGCTAAACAAGCACCTAATCTACATAATATACGAAAAGTTCAAGAGTTATACCCTCTAAGAACCTTGCAACAAGGGAGAAGGAGAAGAAGAAGAAGAAGAGGGTAGGTGCATCAAACGTGGCTGGAACGGAGCTGCGATGCAACTGACGAAGCTGGTGCTGATGCAAAATGGGTTGCTGTTGCTGTTGCATGTTGTTGCTGAATTTTGTTGTTGTTGTTGCTGTTGTTGTTGTTATGGTGTTGTGTGGTGTGATATGGAGTGGTGTGTGGTGTGGTGTGAGGGTGGTATGGGATGGTGTGAGTGTGGTATGGTGTTGGGGCTGATGCTGGTGTGCAGTTTGGCTGAAGTAGCAGCTGTTGCTGCTTGTAGTATGCAGAATTTTAAAGGCTGAAGTGCACAAATGATTAAATGGCTGAAGTATGGGCTGAAGTAGCAGCTGGTGTGCGGTTTGGAGCAGCCTAAGTGGACTTCTAGTGTTAGGCTAGCTGATGTAGCTGCATAGGGTTGGGGGGTAGCTAAAAAGCTGATGTTAATGGGCTGATTTTGTGCTGCTGCAGTTTGAAAATTGGTGGCTGATTGGATGCAATTTGGCTGATGTGAAATGTGAAGGTGATGGATAAGGTGTTGTGGTGCTGATGTGATGGTTTAGTAGATGTCGTAGAGTATCCTCAGCTGAATTTCCATGAGTTTAGGTGGCTGATTGCAGCAGCCATAGCTGACCATCAAGGCTGAAATTGCGCAGGTAATTGTGCTGGTGATGATGATGGCTAAATCAGCTGCTGATGCTGAAATGAGTGTGCAAGTCAGCTATGGTGGGCTGAAAATGTTGAGGGTAGGCTGAAGTGATGATTTAGGTGTTGGACTAAGGAGGTTAGGGCTGGTGTAGCTGATGTGGGCTGCTCGTAGGGTGGCTGAATTATTGTTTCAGCTGCTGATGTTGACTGATGTAGCAGCTGATGTGTTGCTATGGGGCTGAATTCAGCTGAATTTGGGGCTGCTGTGTGAGAGGGGGTAAAGAACACCAGGAATAATGATATGGGATGGATCATGGCACATCCTAACCATCTCTCTCTTTCTCCAAAACAATGCTCACAAGACACCAAGCCACATTGGCTCACTTCTCCCTACACAAGTCGACATAACCCCAGCTCTAATCAAATGGTTCACCCACCATGGTTACCTAAACATGGTCCAACCCTAGGCTACCATGACCAAAACAAGAAACAGGTGTAGAAAATGTCATGTGCACATTTTTGCACAAAAAGCCAAAAATCCACTTAGCGATTGTTAATCGCGATTTTCACCAAAATAACACATACGTAACCATAAAAGCTTAAAAATGACATACTTCCACAAAATACCCTATTTTAGAATTTCTAAATTTTTTTTTTTCCCGGAATTTTCACCATTTATCGGTATTTAATTACACCGACTATTAAAATATTAATTAAAAATTATGAAAATTCCCAAAAATAATATTTTATTTTTTTAAAATGTTACAATCTTCCCCCCTTAAAGAAATCCGGTCCCCGAATTTAAATTTAAACCTCCCAATTCTAAAAACATTTCAATAAAATGTCCAAACCAATGGGGCTCCGAAATCATCAATATATAAAATGCATCATAGCACAATACTTGCACATGAGTAACAAGCAGATATCTCGAAACAAAACTCCGCCAAGCGTCTCGCAATCATCGGAGTCAAGACGAAAACACGACTGCCAAATCCAAAGCAAAACCGATATGCTAGAAATCGGAACTATGCATGTAAATATCAAATCTGTACATGTAAATATCTGAAAGGAATCCATGCCAAATTATTTAAAGTCGATGTGTAATGCGCATAACACTGCACAGCGGCGGACGTCTCTATAAGAAAATAGCCAAATACATATATATCTTTTGTTTAATATGCACGATCCGCCGTTTTGAAAGCGATTTAGAAGGGTCTCCTCATTTTAAATGTCATGTGTCATAAATGACACGTATGTAAATAATGAGACTATAGCTCGCTTTTGGAAATCCCTTTGAAATCTGTCAATGTATGCAAAATATACCCAGGCACTGTCATCTGATCAGTCCTGCTCAGTACGAAAATCAATCATAGAAATGTACTGCTTCCTAAGAAATAAATTCCAAAAATGTGCATATAAAAACCCTGTGCGTCTGGTGCGCACGGAAATCAAAACCCATACCTGTGCCAAGCAGGTGTACAAAACGACATCAAGGTGCAACGGGTGTGCACGCAACATCTATCATAGGCAACACGTGTGCCTGACCGCAAAATCAGGTGCATCTGACATGCCCGAAAAATCTCGATTTAGTGTATCTGGTGTGCACCAAATCTCATCTCATAACATGCGCCCAACATGCGCTAAAAATCCAAATCCGGTGCATCCATCATGCACGAAACAAATATTGAGCATCACCGTCGAAATCGAAGTCCAGTGCATCCAAGTGCACAAAATATATGTCACTGTACTGCAAGCATATGTAAACTATACAGAGTGCAGGAACCAAATCGTGTGCGTGCATACGCACAAAATCAACTCAAATGTCTAAGCCCCAAAAAATCACAAACATGTGAAACCAAGGCACGAAGACGATATCAAGTACAACGACTTTGCGAAAATCGTAAATACTCAATCATCAAAATCAGATCAGGCTAATAAATTCCCCAAAACATCGAAATCAAGTATGGCGGAATAGTTCCGCTCAAGCACATCCTTAAGGATCTCTGGACAGCTGTCGTGATCACCCACAGTATATCTCATCGACGATCCTGAAATCTGGCCTGCTTGTGTGCATAACATGACCACTCCTGGGTCCAAGTCTCCTCTGTGAATTATCAATCTCTCGATCCATCGGCTCATCGCCCCTTTCAGGTGTGCTAACGGGGACGATTCCCTTTTGGCACTTCTGTGGTTATCTCTCGGGCAATCATCGCGACTACTCGTAAAGCAACATGTCACTGGCATCGGCCTCTGGCTCTCTGAATGTACGTGACATATCCGATCCTGGGTGAAAGTATCATTGCAGCAGTATCCTGGAAGGAATCCTACTCACGGTCTCTTCCAAATCTCATCTCTACTTAACTGTCCGGAAGTCATCGTCCTTACTATATCTGCTTCTTGTTTCGGAACGGCTGCATACTCATCGCGACTCCTTCTGGAAGGTGTTTCCAAGTACAATGCCTCGGCATGCGCATCGCATCTCTGATGTCGGTGGAGTGGAACGTCATCATACCCAGATTTTGTACGAACCTCTTACTCCACTTTTCTCTAATGTCGACTGCTTCGGACTCGTCTTGTCGTGGCTGCATGGACTGAGCTCCAACGGCTATCCTCGTATCTGGAGTCTCCCAAGAAATGCATCTCACCATCTAGCATCCGAATGAAATCGAACCATTCGATCGATTCGTCAAAACCTCATAATCCTCTAAGATCTCAACATCTTGGGTACAGTATAAGAGTATCGCGTACATACCACAGCATCGGTGGTCCAGCCGTAGAAGGGCAAACCCAAGCCTCACTAATGGCGTCGCAGAACTGCGGCAAACCCTAAGGTTCAAAGGATTTCACATGGTCATTAAGTCTAGTTAGGGTTTCATTCTTCTAGAGGGTCCATAGACTTGCCTGCATGTCTTTCCGAATACTTTAAACTTGGAATAATAGGTTACTATCATTCGATCGTCTCTGTAGACTCTCAACGTCTCCGCATGAAGTCGTCTCTAGCTGGAATCAATCTATCTGATAATCTCGCATCGGGGTAGCGAATGATCCACATGTCCTAGTCATTCATTCTTGGTGACTAGCGATCTTCTATCATCTATTAGTACAATCTCGTACTGCAATAGCTCCAACATCTGGGGCAATAGCTCGTTGTTCGCAGCAAGAACTGGCTCACTCTTCTGCACGCTGAACAGTGCCTCAATCATCATGAGTAAACAATACATCAACGGTCATCAAAATCTGGCTGGCCTCTATCAGTGGCCCAATCCTCTGGTGCTGATCTGCACGTCCGAGTAATCTCATACAGCGATCCATCCATCGCTCGTGGCACAAAGCACAATCAAAAGACACATCTCTACAATCGTGTGTCGCCCGAATCACGCCCCGGTCAGTCCTCGTTCGTGACGAGCTCAAGCTGACCGCAACTCTAGCCGTAGCTCTCCCTGCCCGTAATCGTGGCAGCAAAACCAAAAATGGTACCGATGAGGCTAGATCAGGAAGGAATATGATACTGAACAAGGAAATGTACATCCTAAGGCTTCTTAAGTGGAGTAGCGCATCGTAAATATGCCGCGGACATACCACGGTACGTCACTCTACTTTAGTCACCTATTCCATCAACCAAGGGTCATCCTATACTCCGAAGGCAAAACCTAACGCTCTGATACCAACTTTGTCACGACCCGAAATTACGAATCATGACCGGCACTTAGACTACGAACGTCTCAAGGCGCACGTATTCTAAGTAAGCCGAAACCCAGAAATCCAAACCAAGAGAAGTAGTAGAGAATAGGAAGAACCATACCAAATCAACCTGTATGCAACATAATATACAACGCCTAAAGGCGAGGATCATAACAGAAATGAAACTCAACCAGCAAGAACCCATCGAAATATAACCCGCGACTCTAAGGTCGAAAGAATAAACATCACTGGTCTCTATCTCAAATAAGTACATGTTTGGTTGATGGAACTTCTAGATACAACTGAATATATTATACAATGTATACTGATGGTTATGATACAAATAACCCATCTACTAGCAAGTCACCTGAAATAAGCTGTGCCCGCAAAGCCGTAATGAAATCCGTACGGCAACACCTGCAAGAAACTGGGGCACAACGGGGGTGAGTTGCCAACTCGTGAGTAGAAAAAGATCTACGAACAGCAAATCGCATGTATGACGCAACCTAGGTCATACGATCATAATATAAATAATCTTCAAATATATATAACCAGTAATCTCTAACCATGGCTAGTATAAATATCTAACCCAAATGTAATCCCATATGTCCATGTCAGTGCATCAGGTGGCAATATATCATATGAATGATGTATGAATGCATGAAACAGAATGCATGTACTGAAGAAAACTGCTTTTGTAACTTTGTGAGATTTCTGTATTGTTAAAATGAGGTATCATATATGAAATCTGCATAAACAGTGCCCAGCATCGGCACAAAACATAAGTCTCAGTATCTCGATACCTCTGTATCACAATCTCTGTATCTCAATATCTCGAAATCTCAATGTCTGAATCATAAAAACTAGGGCGCCGTCAGTCCAGATCGGCCCCTACCATCAATCTCATGACTACGACGGTATCCTCCGGATATCCGACGTGTCGGGTAATATCACCGGTAAGTAGTGCTCCCCTGCACAGGCTCAACGCCATCATCTGCGATCCTCTTGCCCCGAGGTACCGCACCGGGTCCACCATGTACCCGCAATCGGTCTCATCCGCCTTCTCGATTCGGGTTTCATATGTCACTCTCAGCACCGAGAAAACACATGGTGAACGCACTGAAATATCATATCAAGGGTAACCGGGTTTTTAAAACATTTACATAATCTCTTTGAAATACCCACGGTTCCCAAATCCAGAAATAACATAGAAACAACATATCTCAATGCGTATAATCAGGAAGCATGATGTATGTGACATATAAATGGAATGCAAGTGTAACTGTATGTCCTGCAACATGGAATAATAGTATGCACATACAAGGGTCATATTCTGATGCAATAATACTACTGTGTGGTGACATGGCAATTACCGATGAAGATGTGTGTGAGCTGGCAAGTAAGTGTATGTGGAACATACGCATCATCGGTAATGGTGCTGGTGTCCTAACAGCATGATATCAATAATAGAATATGAATCATAACAGTATGTGATGCAGAGCAACAATAATAATATGCGGGAGCTGAAATACTGAACACCATGATCGCTAAACTGCATCTAATATCATAAAGGTCATGTAGCTACAATACTACAAGGCTGAGCTAAAGCTAGTAGTAGGTAAGGGAAACTGCCTAACCTCTGAGTCGATACATATATATATATACATATATATAGTCGGTGATCCCGCCTCGATCATATCACATCCGATACTGTGTCCATATAATCGGTTATTCCCAAGTCAAATAGGCGGATCAAACATCAAAATATAGCTCGTACGTAAATCCATCGTACGGCCTCCCAAATCTGGGTACGGGTCAATATCACATTTGTCATATTAATCATCAAGTATTCTCTTTATCAATTATCATCATCTGGGTACTGACCTATGTCTAGTACAATTATAACATCATCACCAGTGTATACATCGTCTAAGGTGGCCTATCACAAGTATCATGTCATATCATATCATATCGTATCCCATCATTTATCATAATCACATGTCGATCACATAATATATATGTCGCTATTATTATGGCATCATCATTCCCAAAATCCTCTAAAGTATCAAGTGTACCTAAATCATGAATTTTACCATCATAACAGGTTATATCGCCGATATCATAATCTCAGGTCAACTCATCGACTCGTATCAATCCCATGTATTATCCTCAAATCCTTAATACACACATAGCCTCATATCCAAGTGAACACATGTCCATAACGAATCCCATAAGAATATATGAAGTGAGGATGTATGCAAATATGTATATGTGTGCATGTATGTGTAGTGCACCCACTACCCTATGGTTTCGTAACCAAAATCATCCAAGTTCACCAATATCCATTTTAAATCATCAATAATAATCCCAATAACAATAATATTTATAGGTGTGTATACGCATCCGTATACACCACCTCGGACTGCGGGGGTGCTATACGCCATCCACCCGACTTCTCCCCGTAGATATAAATCTACTCACCTAGTTATGTGTTCCGGTGACGATGTCGTCATTTGCATCTCCAACGCCTCGATGTCACGTGAGTACCTACAAGAATATCACATGCTAAAACACATGAAAACCATGTCGGAAACCAAAATGGTGCACACTACGTCCATAGGTAAAAACCTGTGACCTTGTGGGCAAAAACAGCCAATATCCTCTGTCGTCGACGTCCGAACGCCACCCGACAGATACGAATCATCGAATATCAAAATCCATACGAAAACACGTCGTAAATCATACGCCAACTCACGAAAATGAACCCAGATTTTATCCTAACAGGAACCAGTCAAAACTAGACATGCCGGGGGTCAATTTTACATGAAAAAGGGCCTTTGCACGCAAAACGAGGCATTTTTATGCTGGTCTGGCCGCAAATTGCGGCCAGAATGATGAAATTTGCGGCCGGAGTTTGGAGATGGTGGCTCGGGCTTTTGGTAGGGGTTCCAGGGCGCCTGCACAGCTCACTGACATGTCTACTTTTTCCTATAAGGCCCCGGGTGAAAGCAGATTTCAGAAAGGCCTCAAAATCGACAATAACGGTAAGATACGCCAAGTCGGGTAAATCGGGTGTTTACATGAAATCTGGGGGATTTCTCTGGTTGACTGGCCTCACTAGGACCTAAGAGGTTTATTATAACTAACGTAACTCTCACTTTGCTCAAAATCTCCATAAAACACCCAATATCACTTTTAAGCATGATATGGACACCGATTAAGCTAGATATTCGAAATTTTAGCAATTTAGGCTAACCATCCAATTTTTATGATACTACTGGGCTTCAAGAGGTTAGTTAACATTAAAGATGGCTCATTATACTACAAACACTCTAAAATTGCTAAATCTAGCGTCACGACACAATTCTAGCATGAAAATTATATTTGTCGCAACAACTAGCTAAACAAGCACCTAATCTACATAATATACGAAAAGTTCAAGAGTTATACCCTCTAAGAACCTTGCAACAAGGGAGAAGGAGAAGAAGAAGAGGGTAGGTGCATCAAACGTGGCTGGAACGGAGCTGCGATGCAACTGACGAAGCTGGTGCTGATGCAAAATGGGTTGTTGTTGCTGTTGCTGTTGCATGCTGTTGCTGAATTTTGTTGTTGTTGTTGCTGTTGTTGTTGTTATGGTGTTGTGTGGTGTGATATGGAGTGGTGTGTGGTGTGGTGTGAGGGTGGTATGGGATGGTGTGAGTGTGGTATGGTGTTGGGGCTGATGCTGGTGTGCAGTTTGGCTGAAGTAGCAGCTGTTGCTGCTTGTAGTATGCAGAATTTTAAAGGCTGAAGTGCACAAATGATTAAATGGCTGAAGTATGGGCTGAAGTAGCAGCTGGTGTGCGGTTTGGAGCAGCCTAAGTGGACTTCTAGTGTTAGGCTAGCTGATGTAGCTGCATAGGGTTGGGGGGTAGCTAAAAAGCTGATGTTAATGGGCTGATTTTGTGCTGCTGCAGTTTGAAAATTGGTGGCTGATTGGATGCAATTTGGCTGATGTGAAATGTGAAGGTGATGGATAAGGTGTTGTGGTGCTGATGTGATGGTTTAGTAGATGTCGTAGAGTATCCTCAGCTGAATTTCCATGAGTTTAGGTGGCTGATTGCAGCAGCCATAGCTGACCATCAAGGCTGAAATTGCGCAGGTAATTGTGCTGGTGATGATGATGGCTAAATCAGCTGCTGATGCTGAAATGAGTGTGCAAGTCAGCTATGGTGGGCTGAAAATGTTGAGGGTAGGCTGAAGTGATGATTTAGGTGTTGGACTAAGGAGGTTAGGGTTGGTGTAGCTGATGTGGGCTGCTCGTAGGGTGGCTGAATTATTGTTTCAGCTGCTGATGTTGACTGATGTAGCAGCTGATGTGTTGCTATGGGGCTGAATTCAGCTGAATTTGGGGCTGCTGTGTGAGAGGGGGTAAAGAACACCAGGAATAATGATATGGGATGGATCATGGCACATCCTAACCATCTCTCTCTTTCTCCAAAACAATGCTCACAAGACACCAAGCCACATTGGCTCACTTCTCCCTACACAAGTCGACATAACCCCAGCTCTAATCAAATGGTTCACCCACCATGGTTACCTAAACATGGTCCAACCCTAGGCTACCATGACCAAAACAAGAAACAGGTGTAGAAAATGTCATGTGCACATTTTTGCACAAAAAGCCAAAAATCCACTTAGCGATTGTTAATCGCGATTTTCACCAAAATAACACATACGTAACCATAAAAGCTTAAAAATGACATACTTCCACAAAATACCCTATTTTAGAATTTCTAAAAATTTTTTTTTCCGGAATTTTCACCATTTATCGGTATTTAATTACACCGACTATTAAAATATTAATTAAAAATTATGAAAATTCCTAAAAATAATATTTTATTTTTTTGAAATGTTACAATTGTTTCGTCTCTACAAACCGAGACGTAAACCTTTTCCATTACACCTCTTATCTCATCCCCACTTCTTCACGTCAATAGGCGACATGTTCTTCCACCAACCTTGGTGCTTCATCGATAAATTTTTTGAATGGTTGGTGTTGACTTTTGGTCTTTGTAAGGCTTTACTTTGACCAATAACCTTAATCCCCCAATAATTTTAAATGCTTAATACTATTTTACTTAAGTTTGGGGGGGAATATTTTGGCTATTGAAAGAAAATGATTTTTACAAAATTGTGAGCCAAAAATAGGTTTGGGGGAGAATTTTACTTTCACTATTTCATGTCCCCGTTATTAACTTTTCCTCTCAAGTCTACAGTTTTTTTTAAGCTTAACAGATGACATCAGTGAGGACACTGCTGTAAACAGGTTTGGGGAAGGTTTGTGCTTATTCACGCATTACTTTGCATTATACTATATATAAGCACAAAATTATTTTGATAATGAAAGTTTGAAAGTGAAAATTTACATATGAAAGATAGGAATAGTTTAAGAAAAACAAGAAAGTTAGATATTTTCTTAAACGAAACTAGTAATAAGTAGTTATGAGCCGTTGTCCCAAGGGTTGGTAAGATGAAGGAAATCACTAATCTAAGAATAGATCTAAGTCTGAAACATAGTCCTTATTCTTGAGGCCAAATATCTGAATATTGATACCCTACCATACGCACTTACACACATCTTGAAACTTGGGATAGTAGAGGATACCTTGAAATGCTTTTGTTTAAAAGCCTTAGTATGAAGGAAAAAAAATATATAAGTGTTGAAGAAGAAAAAAAAATGAACACTGGTTTTGTAATTGCTTAAGGCCGCATAAAAAAATATAGCGAGGGAGCTTTATCACCTAATGCCTTAGACCAACTGATTTGGGAGCCGCTGCTAAGCCTTAGGTGTTGCAAGACGAGGAATTATGTCTAAATGCGCAAGCACATTTAGTAATCGGTTGGTTAGTACCTCAAGAAGTATTAACGGTCGTATGAAGGATGTGTGAGCAATTTCATCAAAAAATTCACCGACTAAAAAGTACTTTGGAAGATGGACAAGAGTATGATAGCTTGAATTGAATTCTCTAAGTGTAGGGATGTATTTTACACACACGTAGGGGTAAATGATCAATGTTTGGAAGAAAGATAGGGAGGAAGACTAAATGCAATGTTTTATTGAGGGATGATGTGATCTCTAATATCTTTTCACGACCATTAAGATAGGGCTCATAGCAACTGAAAAGTTGGTATAGTTGGAAACTCTTATTTTCAAGTTCTTTCTTTTAGATGTTCTTATCTTTATATGTAACTTTCACCATCTTTCTTTTATTATAGGATTTTGTGGTTATAATCCACTGAAAACCCTCAGGAGACAACACTCCTCCTACTAGGGACACCTAGAGGTTTAACGGCTTGTTGCACGTGCTCAGTGCAATCGTGTTGCCTACGAAAGTGTGCTATTTAGGTTTTTCTTTTTCTTTTTCTCTTTCTCTTGAATAACTAGTTTGTTCGGGACGATCAAAGTTAAGTTTGGGGGTATTTGTTCAGTTGATAAAACTGCACTTTTGATATGACATTTTCCTTGCTCTTCTTAAATATTTAAGGGTATTTATTAATCGTCGTTGGTGATTAAACCTTAAGCTTCGGTTACTCAAACGTACTAGCAAACGTCAATACATTCGTTTTCCGCATAACTGACTGCTTCATATATCGAGTAGAAAATATGTAACCGTCTGCTGCTGTCGCTCTACAATCTAACTGGAGCAGCACTCTTCAAATCCTGGATCAATGAAGATATAACTCTTAAGTGTATCCACGTTACATGATTCGACTCCTTATATGAAAATAATTTCAAACCAAGAAATAATGTGACGTTGCCATGTCACATAGATTACCCCGTAATCATAGCACAGGTTATCTCTTGGTGCGTAGATATCCTGTAACTACCGCTCAATATAAACTGCGAGTGCTCGGCAATAAAACATATTACCACTAATGACATCGCTCTTCTTCACGTCCAACGCGTAGAGCGAACCTAGATGTCCGAAGATCGCTGCATCTCGATGGTGTTGCGTCGTGTAGCCCCGCTACATCGTTGCCATCTTGATGGTGCTGCGTTATGTAGCCCCGCTACATCGTTGCCACCTTGATGGTGATGCGTTATGTAGCCCTGCTATATCGTCGTCATCTTGTCATTAGCGTCCAGGTTTTTCAGCTTATTCATGTAACATTAAACTAATGTTTCTATTTAATTATATCATCGTCATCTATCATTTCACCTCTGGTGAGACTGACGATATCTTGACTTTATTATGAATGTGTTAAGACTATAGCATATAATGGAGTACCGTTCTTTTCCAAAAAACGTTGCGTTTTCAACCCATCTTAACAACAATAATAAACCTACACCCCAAAGAAATAGAAAAAGGCCTATGGCTCCAACCAGATCTTTCAAAAGTATAAAATTTAAAATTATGTTAAAATGATTGAAAACGGATCACAGATTTCTTAGAAACGGAGTAGATTGGGTAGTTGAATCTAAACTTCCGTCTTCTCTCGAAACGTCCTACTTGAAATTTGCCAGATTAATGCAGTATGCGTCTTTATATATATAATATGCCATGTACATCACAAATGCAACAATCAATCTAACAAATTTCTTTTCATTTAAACTATCATATCTAATCTTCTCCATTTTATTAGGTTTTTCGTTTTATTCGTGAAATTAATACGCGTCCCAGACGCTCCCACTGGAACAACCATCCAGTAAATCTCTAAGATTTTATGTGAGTAAAAAAATGAAACTTTGGTGAGCAAACAAAATTTTAGAAAAAAATATAACTCTCAGAGTTAACAGCAAAATGCTTAACTAATCCAAACTTGAGTGGGGAACTCCCCAAAAATTAGAAAAAAACCCAAAAAATTAATTTTCTGGATTTTCTGGGATTTTTTTAAAGTTTAAAAAAACTAGAACCGGCTCTGCTCGAGCCGCCGAGCCCGACTAGGCTCGACTCGAGCCGCCGAGATCAACTAGGCTCGGCCCTAGCCGTTGAACCCAGATCAATCCGGCTTGAGCCGCCGAGCCTCCCATGGCCCGGCTCCATCCCGACTCGGGCCTGGGGCTAGCCCCCCAGAATATTTTTTAAAAAAAATTGAATTTTTTTTTAAAATCTGAAGAAAAAAATTTCCAGAAATTATTTTTTTGTTAAAAAAATATTTGGCCCACTACTACAATAAAAAAATTTGGTTCCCAACCAAAATTCCACGAAAAATATTCTTTGTTTCAAACCAAAAATCCAAAAAGAAAAATTTGGTTTCCAACCAAAAATCCAAAAATATTTAGTTCCAAACCAAAATCCAAAAAATAATTTTGGTTCCAAATCAAAATCCCAAAAAATATCTGGTTCCAAACCAAAATCCGAAAAATCTTTTTGGTCCAAATAAAAAATCAAAAAATTATTTGGTCCAACAAAACTCCAAAAAAAAAAATCCCACAAGTTTCTTTTCTCCAAAAAAAAATAGGGTTAGGGTTTTAGGAAAGAATTGCGACCTAGCCGCCATTAATGCTCACCAAAAGAGAAAAAATTAAAATTTCCTTTTGACACAAAAGATCCGATCTCTACAAAAATTTATCTCATTTTTGTTTCATGGTTTATTTCACATCAACGAACTAAAAAAAGTTCATCAAAGCATCATAAATAAAATAGATCAATCCATGATGACACATAATGATGCAAAATAGACAGATTTTAAAATATCCATTAAACGATAACCCTAGTATCATAGATCTGTTATTAAAAAATAAGATTAAAAAATTTGACCTAGGTTAGATAAAAAAAATGCAACTTTTGAGTTGCAAATATTTTAAATATCACAGATCTACAATTCTACGAATGTGGGATTCATGGCTCTGATACCAATATACAATTTAGGTGACGTAAATACATAACAAGCAATCAAGCACAGCGGAAATACATGTATCTACTCTAAAGGTTTATGATATATCTGATCCGATTAGTTGGATCGTTTCTCACCCACATTACGTAGAAGATCTGAATTTTAGCGCCTCCAAACAACAGCCGGAAAGAAACAATAGTTTGGTAGAAAGCTAGAATCTCTCTTTTGATTGCCCCCACAAACCAACCTAAAGTAGAAGAGGGTGAAGAAGGAGACGATAGCATTCTAGTTTCTCTCTCTAGAAAAACTCTATGTATTATGCATCATATCTTTCTCTTATATGTCTCTATGTATTATGCATTATATATATAAATATATATGGTACCCATTCATATGGACAGATATTGGGCTGGTTCGGGCTCAATGGCTAACAATAACTATTAAATGTCTTGATCTTTACATCGTTGATTTCTTGATCATGACATTTTTACTTTGAATATCTTTCTTGATATACCATGTTCATGTTGTGTACTTAGCTTGTCTTTTGTTTGATGTCGTTACAGGTTTGATCTTTAAAAAAATTTGCAATATCTTTTCTACTCTAAGGGAGTTGTGAATTCTGCGCGGTAGTTATCTTGTGATTATTTGAATTTCCTTCCTCTTTTTTAAGAATAAATTGTTTCGTTAATTCTCTTCTTTGTTTTTTCATTCTTGTAAAAGGCAGGAAATATTGTTTAGGTTGTTTCCATGATATGTATTTGCTTAATGTCGATTTATTTGTGATGGGCTGCAGATGGCTATAATCTTATGACGGCATGATCATCAATATTTGGAAATTGGTCGTCAACATTCTTTTTATTTTTTCTTGCTTTGTTCATATCTCGTTCGTGTTACCTCCGTTTTAGTTTTGTTTTTCCTGTAACCAGTGCCCTATTGTTTTCGTAGTATTAGTGTGTAGTTCAATGTTATTTCAGGCCTGAAAGTCCACCATGCAATTGTGAATTGTTGCGTTTATTTCTTGCAGTGTCGCATATGATATTATTCGCAGAAAGTCGCTTATGTTGCATATGATATTATTTGGTTATAATGAGTTCGAAAACTGAAACTCCACGGGTTGCAGAAAGTCGCTTATGTTGCATATGATATTATTTGGTGATAATGAGTTCGAAAACTGAAACCCCACGGGTTGCAGAAAGTCGGTTATGTTGACATATGATATTATTTGGCGTGTGATTCATTGATATTGAAATTCCAGCTATTGTTATCTAAAGATGTCTATATGAATCATTGGATGCAGGGTAGGTGCAAAGGTTGATGAATTTATTATGTGTTGATTTTCATAATTGTTTGCTGAGTTTCAGTGATCAGACATTTTGTGTTGTATTTTCACCCTCAAAGTCAGTAAATTGCACCCTATGCATTTGTTCTTGGGGTAAATTCTCAAAAAGCCTCCAACCCGCTCGGGAGTTATCTAAAAACCCCTGTAATTTTCGAAGTTGTTGGGAAGGAACTGTTGTTCAAAATCTTTGAGGAAAAAACCGTTGGCTTTTACTTCATTTCGGTTTTGTATTCATCTCAAGTTCTCAACCGTTTGGATATTGCATAAAACTATTTAGATATTACAAACAGCCGTAACTATTTAAATATTACAGGTGTTTTAACCGGGCACGGAGGTTTTCTAACAAGATCAAAAAGCCCATGGTTTTTAGGCGGCTTTTTGATAATTTACCCTTGTTCTAAGCCTTGGAATTTTTTGGGCTTGGTTATTAATCCTCCATTTATAAAGTGGGACCCGTATCCGAATCAGTTCTCAGTCTCAATGGAGTTCATGTCTGATTCCTTATTTGATTATTTCACAAGAGTTACTGGCTCATCACCTCACTTAAAATACTGCAGTTTACCGACTCTGGTTATTTTTTTGAACTTGTGATCTTCTTATCATAATTTTTATGCCATACTGGCCATTTCTTTTTTAGCCAATATGTTTTTCTATGCGTAAAATTTATATTGCGCCATTAAATATTCAAGGTTTCTGAGATGGCAACATTGAAGTTTCGGAACACCATGATCCCTCTTGAAATGCCAATGTTCTATGAAATTTTTTGTTTCGTTATGAATGTAAAATATGTCCATGAATTGTTTGTACATTCATTTATGATTATTGATAATTGGGTTATACATGAAGTG
Organism: Agapanthus africanus; assembly: GCA_030015575.1. Lineage (NCBI taxonomy): Eukaryota > Viridiplantae > Streptophyta > Magnoliopsida > Asparagales > Amaryllidaceae > Agapanthus > Agapanthus africanus. The sequence continues at coordinate 489,985,670 of JASDDO010000012.1, forward strand.
TCAATGTATCATAATAAGCTTTTATCCATTGTAATTTGAAAAATGTTTTTCTAATTCCTATTATATTCATTTCCCCTTCCTTTTCAAGCTTGAAGAACTCAGAACACTAATAATTTATTCCTAAAAATAGAACCCTAATAATCCAATGAAAAAAAAATCTTATAAAAATCAAGAAAATAACAATAAAAAAAATTGGAAAATATTAATCTTGGATTACTTTTTCTCCATTCTTGAAATAGAGAATATGTTAAACATTAAGCTTTTGGATTAGGGTTAAAAACTTAGGTATCTTCAAGATAATGAAAAAAGGTTTGGAGATATAGTGGAAAAAAAAGACAACATCAAGCTTTTAGATTAGAGCTAAAATTTTGATATTTCAGGATTGAAGATTGAATTTTTTTTGTAGAGTAGAAGAGGAGAAGAAGAAGAAATGGGTATAAGTAAAATATCTATTAACCATGAGGGTTGTAAATGTTTTTCATTATAGTTCTGGGGTATACTCAATCCTAAATAGTTCAGGAAATCTATGTGCAATTAACCCTAGATAATTAAATGAAATACTTGCAAATCTCTGATTTCACACAGAATTAATGTGCATACAAATACATCTTTACAATATTCTGTATTCATTTGCATTTCACAAATTTGCATGTCTGCATTAACTAATTCAATAAATGTTGGAATTTTGAAGGACCCTCAAACTTTCAAAAACAGCAAACGACCGTTTTGTACAAAAGGAATGTGGATCGGATAATAGCGGACATCACTATATTATATTCAAGCATAACGAGTATTGGTACCCTGCAAGCAGGAGAGAAAAAGAGCGGCAAGAGTGAGGCACAATGTTTTGTTCCAAACCATCTTTGTATTTTTTTTTCCTTTTATCTTTCTCTCTGCAGAGTACTTCAGTTTGAGGCTCAGAGTTTGATCCCAATTGTGTTAGAAATTGTGGAATATCCTTCAGGTCAGACGTCTGAAGCAGAAAGAACGACAGACGTCTGAAAGTGTAAGCATCTTCACTTTAGACATGGCTAAATCAAGTTCAGGCGTCTGGTATCTACACGAGAAATAACATAGCAGAGGCAGACGTCTGCAGTTCATCGAAGCAGACGTCTGCAGTTCATCGAAGCAGACGTTTGCAGGAGCCACGAAACCCAATCCAAGACGGAGGCAGGCGTCTGTCAAAGTAGACTGCAAACGTCTGCCCCCGACGAATTCTGTGTAAGTCTACGCTAGCGCCCCGGCAGTCTACAGACGCCAAATGCGGAACAAAAACTTTTAAACTGGCGCTATCGTATACTTTAACCCGGATCTGCCATTATTGCTAAACTAACAAACTGTAAAGAGTGTAGAAAGGTTATACCGAACGATCCGAGTCCTTCGTTCTTCAACCATCATCCCACGCTCCGTTGCGGCTGCTCCGATCTCGTCGATCTCCAATTCCTTCGTCGAGGTGGCACCACATCACCGATTCTTTAAACGGGCTCCCGCCTCTGACTTGAGGCAACTCGATCGTCAAGTTTGCTAAAAGAGACGACCAAGAATGATGTAGAGAATGAGTAGATGACTTTGTCTCACTTCGTCCAAATCCGTGGACGATCGGTTAATGAAGTTGCCGAAGGAATCGGGTGATGGAATGAAATGGACTGTGAAATTCCATACACCGATAAAACCTATCATAATCTTTTCTAGCAAATGAAAACTCAAGTGAGAGAGTGATTTTGGAGAGAGAAGGTGCCGGCCTCATATAAGGAGGAGGGGGTGACCGTAGGAGCAAAGAGGGTGACCTTAAGAAAATATCATGTATGAAAACAATGAATGCAAAAACCATGAGTCATTAGAAACAATGAACCTTAAAACCCTTAGTCATCATTGCATTAATGACACCATTAATGCACTAATGACTCACTAACCTCATCATCACTTCTAGAAGCTTCTAGAATGATGACTCACCTCAACTGAAGAAAAGATAAATCCGTCTTTAACCGAATGTTAAAAGACGGCTGATAGAAAACTGGAAACTGGCAACTTCCAAAAGTGATCCTGAAACGAATTTCAGGACAACCCCGAAACTGTATAAATATACCCGCATTTGTATTACGACCGAATACAAATGCAACTGAGACAAAGATATTATACCTACTCAATATAATACTCGGATCCGGCTTAAACCAAAGCCGACCAGTATCATCTGCCCGAAAACTGACACGTGCGTAAACGCACGTGCATTTTCCGAACCCTGCCATAAAACCATACGGCCTCTACAACATTTCGCCCGAACTTGGGAAACTGTCTGTGGGGGACTCTAATGACTCGTCAGTACCCTGGCAGTGGGTTTAACCACAAACCGTCAGCGGCACTAGCTATGCGTAACGGCTGCCCATGGACTGACCTCAAGGGAGGCCGAGGAGCGAACTCAAGGGAGACCGATGAGCGAACTCCTCCGAAAACCCTACTGAGCCTAACAGTGACAATGTATATACAGTCCGGTCCGTTCGTTTATGAGTATCGCATATCTGCCTAGGGGGCTAGTAACGTCAGACCCCCAATAGCAGTATAAGTCGTGTCGGAGTGAAGCCCAATAACACCCTGGGATACTACTGGAGTACCTACCAGTAAATCTCCTACTATGGCCATGGATTTGTGTAATGGCTCTCCTAGACACAGCACGATCTCGCCCCCAATACCGGGATAGACGAATCCCCTGCCGATCCGCTCACGTGCCTCCATATGGCTCGGGACTGTACCCAAAAGCTACCTGTTTGCACGACTCCTTTGAGCCGTGGTAGGGTAGAAATCAAAGCACAGTGGGAACTCACACGAGACAAATGACGACCTCAGGTCGATGAACTAACCTGTACACATGTCACCAGGGAACTGCTATCTGACGATAGGTATAGTACTAACTAGCAGATTCCCGGCGAGTCCTGTCCGGTGTACTCATAACCCAATGAGCACATGTATACGTCTTAGGTGATCCAACTGACACCAGTGGCTTGTGAGACCGGCCACCGCCCCTCGTCGGGGTCTCGACTGTACACACTAGTCTACTCCGGAGTATCGATGCCCTGTCTCGAAACTCCCACGACTAGGGACCACAATTAAGGATATGCATATAAACCACCCAACTCTCACGTATATGATCGCCATCATACTGTTGGTAGTAAAGCAAGATCCTAAGGGCTCTATCAAAGTGTAACATGCAATCAGTCACCTGAACATGTACACGACTGATAAAGGCAAACCAGATAGCATACTATCATCTCGAGTAAGACTGTCCTACCGGTATAGGTCCTCCGCAATCATTGCAATCACGTACCCGCGATCCAATAATTGACTATGAGGGCACTATCTCCAACAATCTCCCACTTGCACTCAAGGCTAATATTGCGATGTCGACTACTCACAGCCCGTGTGAAACCGAACATCCAACTCCTCTACTAATCAGTTTCACAAAGCCCGTTTGTAAAACTATTGTGTTCGAGAAAATCCTTAGTGAGTGGATCCGCCTAGAAGTTTCTTTCTATATCTCTCTTAATCTCAAGTTCGCGGAGAAAGCCATCTCCCGAATTGAGTAATACCTGTCTTAGAATATGTCTGGATATCTGATGGGACCTAGTTCATAAATGAACTCCAAATCCAAACTTCTTAGACTGTATCGATCACTGAACCTAATCAGTATCCGGCACCATGCCGCCCACAGTATCCTCTTGGACCACCTGTCCATAATACTGTCCCTCTTCGTCAGAGGGAAAAACTATAACTCTGACAATCACTCTGTCAACCATGTCACCTTTGAAGCTTGGAATGATAACCGTCTCCCGAAGGAGGCTGCCGTCATCAAATCCGTAGAACATGTACTTATGTTCTAAAACTGCTTCCTTATATTTCTCCAGGATTGGATTAATACAAACTTATTGCATCTAGTGCAAAACCAACATTTGGTGTGGTACTTGACATCTCATGATTGACTCAATTGCCTAAGCAAGTGATCTGCCAATCATGCACATCCCTCTCCACTTTAGTCTGTAAGACACCTTTAGAGAGGGTGACTCCATCACCTGCAGGTACACCACCATGCTAGGAGTCAACTATTCCAAAAACGATTAGAATATCTGTCAAAGTACCCACATTGGGAAACTACCCAAATCCAGATCTAAAACCATAGATCTAGAAACCAGAATGTCAAATATTATATCCATATCCTGTCTGGAGAAACAACTGTGTGACGACCACAGTACAACCGATCGTAGTATAGGAATTTTACTTCCTACTCTGTGTATGTCATCCAGATACCATGACATCACACCCTACTACCTTCTTAACAGATCCATCCCCTATTCTGATTGAAGTCAAAACCATGACTGTCATATCAAAATTAGATGATCTATCTCCGCTATAACTGCTCAAGTCTATCAATAGACATAAGCTACTTGCCCACCATGCTTCCGTTGCTCCCACTGACTACGACAACCCTCCTACCGGGTCTCATAACCTGGAACAACAGTAGTGTCAAGTCTTGGTAGATAAGAACCTCCCTGTCACCGTCTCTGAGGCTACCGAAGTACCTCTCGGGTGTCTGAGGTTACCCACCATACCTGCGGAGTGGCTATTGGAATGTCAAACCTGATTGAATATATAGGTCCTATTAAATTTTCCGTAATCGTTTGCGGTTCTGGAATCACTTCCAGTTCTACCATACTCCCACTACTGTTTTCTGAAAAAGATCTGTTTTACTAAAACTGTGGCGAGTCAAGAACAATATCACTATTGATCTTCCAAATGGTAGAATATCAACCCTCGTCATAGCCAGGGTCAACCCATAAACAGCCACTACAGAAACGTGCCCTGAGTTATCCAGAGTCTGGTTTTAAGCATAAGCTGGACAACTCCCCGTACCTTAATTTCTTTTAAGGTACGAACTATTCTATATCCAATACAGAAACTTTGGCACTTATTTAATTGGAACCATATTCAAATCATGCAGCTGTCTCCAGTGCATATCATCTTTAATGGAAAGAGGCTAATCAGCATTACTCAACTTAGGAATCCATCCAATTATGAGTAACCTGAAAGAGAAACACGTTTCTCAAAACCATCACTATCATCTGAATACCAATCACAAGAATCTACATCTTCGATTTTTTTGAAGAATCCCGATACTTGTGATACCTGGTTCTCTACTTTATTCTTATACCCACAACTTCTCAAAACTTAGACCTTGTATTTCTACGAAACACTCGTCTAAATACTAGAGAAGTTATAAGTAAACAGAACATAGTACGAGGACCTACCCCTTTGTCCTGATGGACACTTGGACAACATACAATACTCTGTATAAGTCCGCTGAGTTAAACAACTCAAAACCTGTGCGTTGTAGGTGGAAAACTGTACCCTGGCGATTTCCTCAAATATCACCAATTACAACGAATTCCGATATAATGAGGATGATCACCCAATTCCCAATATCTTACTCCCAATCATCATCTGTAAAACCATACAGATATGAGAATGAAACCTGGTAAATACATACCCTTGGAGTAAGTGTCTAATTGGGAAAACAGTTTTTCCTTTAACAATGCACTGAAACATGAAAAATGTTTCGTAGGGGTATCCTGGTATTCATAGCAATGCCTCTTCCATAATCCAATTCATAACTTCAACCGTATATTTTATTGCCGTCTCTCCAAATCCCTTTATTTGTCTTTAGTCGTTACCTTCTGTACACCATCGTTAGGCTAAATGGTTTTCTTCATTCCCTACCGTTCGGCACCAGCCTATGATTTGGAAGAAGACAATCCAGTAAGCATAATAGGTGTACCCTCCTAAACTAAGGAGTACTCGCATCTCGAGAGAAGGTGACGATAAAAGACAACTGAATAATACCTTATTCTTTTAAAGGTGAAATAGGAGTGGCGATGAAGTACGCGGTTTTGGTCGTGAATGATATCAGTCGCAATTTACTTTGCCCTCTTTCTAATCCCTTTATTTTGTCTTTACATATTACCTTCTGCACACCCTACTTAGGCTAATTGGTTTTCTTCATTCCCTACCTTTCGGCACCAGCCTATGGTTTGGAATAAGACTATCCAATAGGCGTAATAGGTGTACTCTCCTAAACCAAGGAGCTCTCGCAACCTGAGAGAAGGTGATAATAAAAGACAACTGAATAAACTAATTCTATTTCTCCTGAACCTGGATCCATCCTCGAAGGAGTCCCTTTGAGTTCGTATATAACCATACGATGGATCTATCCAATGGAAGTGGATATCCGTAGCAATACGGGTGTTCTGAGAAATGCAAAGGGTAAAAGAAGGAGTGGCAATGACTTATGCAACATAGACAATCCAAAAGCCAGTATTTTAAGAAGGTTCGGTCAACCTGGTCACTGAGTCAAAGTCTAGGGTCGGTCAAAGGTCGCTGCCAAAGAGAGAGAGAGAAAAGAAACACTCTGCGTGCACTCTAACCTAGATCAGAATGGTCATCACTTTATCTAATCCGGAAACCTCCCACTGTCCTGTCAAATTCTCCTCCAAACCTAAAGAAGAATCAATCGGAATCACCTGAAGAGTAAACCAACTCATCAGTGGGAATCGGGATCCAACTCTCATCGCATGATAACGTGATGGAATGCATCCACGTTACTCATACTCCAGAAGGTATGCGCATACTTGGCAAGTTTCAGTTTCTTTAGAAACTCCCGATATAGTTTTTGCCCCATGCTCTTATAACCTTGGCGTTAGGTCAAAATGTCATAAGTCACATGCCAAGTTCTACCCATCACTATCTTGTTAATTTGAACCCACCCGCACATGCCCTTGGCGTTAGGTCAAAATGGCAGAACGGCTGTCCCAAACTAACTCATCTATCTATGCAACAATTGAATACCCAGCAGCTACCAAACACTATGCCTTGGCGTTAGGTCAAAATACATAGCTTGAATACTACTGAATACCAAAAGAAGTGACGGAGGGCTACGGCTGGTTTTTGGCGAAAAACCTTTAGCGTAGTGAACTTGATATCGCTGAAGGAACCTGATAGCTTTTTTAAAATATAGTGACGAAAACCTTTTGCTAAAGAGGTCACTCCCGGTAAAGGGATCTCGGCTCTTTCCTCGTGGAATGAGGTGCAGGATATTCCACTGAATACCGCTATGCAAAGCAACTTGTAATCGACTATAGTGAAGTTATTACGCTGACGCAAACTTCTGCCCAAGGGGTCAGTCCCGGTGAAGGGATATCGGCCCTTGCCCCGTCGAATGAGGTGCAGGATATTCCACTGAATACCGCTATGCATAACAAAAGGAAACGTCTTTGTAACAACACTTTTTAAATTGTTCCAACAACTGTAAACAGGTTTGTTTTAACTTTGCGTTGATCAGAATCAACGCAGTCCCATCATTTAATCACACCAGAAAAGAACGAAAATAAAATGTACGTATATGCCATCCGCATTCGTCACTGGGTCCCGTCATAACCCGTTAGGTTACTTAACTAACGACAGAGCGGGGACTGGACTAGCGCGGGTGTAAAACATATACAACATCTAATAGTATATAAGCCAATATACAATAATCGCTCCATGCGTGATAGTATGCAACATTACAGAAAAGTAATAAGCATCACAGAACAATACAGATATCTGGGATCCCCGAGTTTCACAGAGCCGCTGCTGAAACCCGACGTTCCCCTGTCGTGTGGATAGCCTGTGTAATGAAACCTAGACCCCTACGGGCGCGGCAAGTTACCCGCCAAAACCTGAAGCGAGGCAGCCCCCTACAGCATAGTGAATGGACCACCCAGCACTTCACGGAATCCGGTAATCTTGAGCACCCCTCCTTGGGTCAACCTGTACCCCCTACGAGTGCGGCGAATAGTCTGCCAATTCTAGAGTGGGACCCCTCTGCCTCTCAAAGCCATGAGATGCGGACCCGTTGCCCCCCAGAACCCGGCTATCCGTGCACTCCGTCTCGGGGCATAACCTAGTACAGTAATGAAAAATAGTACAATAGGTACATCGACCGCAACCTGGTCGTGCCCCAAAAGAATATTATACAACAGGCAGTGACGGCAGTCCACAAGTTGGACGCTCGCCCCGCAATATCAAATGTACAAATAAACACAAACTGTACTACCATTGCACACTGCTATCCACCACGACAAATCCGCAACATCACAGCACAACACAGAACATCAACGCGAATGTCACGTTCGCAAACCCGTCTAAAAGAACTATAGCAATTAAACGCGGTTTACCGATCAAATGACATTCCCGGTCGGAGATATAATGTAAGCACTGTAAACTAACGTGTTTAAATTTCGATCGACCAAAGACCAAATATCAAAAAGTGGGCCCCACGACTTACTGGTGAACAGTAACAAAACCTGGGCCAAAAAGATATATACCAAAAATCACAATTTCCAGAGGGGAACACACTGTGAAAATTTGGGGGCATGATCGCCCAGAACTGCCGCGGATGCGCGGCCAAACCATGGGTTTGGCCGCGTTTCCGCGGCTGTCTTGTCGACTGACATGCTCAAATTTGTACGACGTTCTTAGAAATCCCTGCACAGTATTCTGAGATGTGTGAAATATTTTTAGGACACCGTTTAAAATCAACAGAAACTGTCAAGCAAGAAAAATGCGATTTTTGTTTTTCGGTTCGATCGATGTTTTAAACGCGTTAGCACAAGTTAGTATAGCAAAATGGTGAGGCTCTGATACCACTGTAAGTCTACGCTAGCGCCCCGGCAGTCTACAGACGCCAAATGCGGAACAAAAACTTTTAAACTGGCGCTATCGTATACTTTAACCCGGATCTGCCATTATTGCTAAACTAACAAACTGTAAAGAGTGTAGAAAGGTTATACCGAACGATCCGAGTCCTTCGTTCTTCAACCATCATCCCACGCTCCGTTGCGGCTGCTCCGATCTCGTCGATCTCCAATTCCTTCGTCGAGGTGGCACCACATCACCGATTCTTTAAACGGGCTCCCGCCTCTGACTTGAGGCAACTCGATCGTCAAGTTTGCTAAAAGAGACGACCAAGAATGATGTAGAGAATGAGTAGATGACTTTGTCTCACTTCGTCCAAATCCGTGGACGATCGGTTAATGAAGTTGCCGAAGGAATCGGGTGATGGAATGAAATGGACTGTGAAATTCCATACACCGATAAAACCTATCATAATCTTTTCTAGCAAATGAAAACTCAAGTGAGAGAGTGATTTTGGAGAGAGAGGGTGCCGGCCTCATATAAGGAGGAGGGGGTGACCGTAGGAGCAAAGAGGGTGACCTTAAGAAAATATCATGTATGAAAACAATGAATGCAAAAACCATGAGTCATTAGAAACAATGAACCTTAAAACCCTTAGTCATCATTGCATTAATGACACCATTAATGCACTAATGACTCACTAGCCTCATCATCACTTCTAGAAGCTTCTAGAATGATGACTCACCTCAACTGAAGAAAAGATAAATCCGTCTTTAACCGAATGTTAAAAGACGGCTGATAGAAAACTGGAAACTGGCAACTTCCAAAAGTGATCCTGAAACGAATTTCAGGACAACCCCGAAACTGTATAAATATACCCGCATTTGTATTACGACCGAATACAAATGCAACTGAGACAAAGATATTATACCTACTCAATATAATACTCGGATCCGGCTTAAACCAAAGCCGACCAGTATCATCTGCCCGAAAACTGACACGTGCGTAAACGCACGTGCATTTTCCGAACCCTGCCATAAAACCATACGGCCTCTACAACATTTCGCCCGAACTTGGGAAACTGTCTGTGGCGGACTCTAATGACTCGTCAGTACCCTGGCAGTGGGTTTAACCACAAACCGTCAGCGGCACTAGCTATGCGTAACGGCTGCCCATGGACTGACCTCAAGGGAGGCCGAGGAGCGAACTCAAGGGAGACCGATGAGCGAACTCCTCCGAAAACCCTACTGAGCCTAACAGTGACAATGTATATACAGTCCGGTCCGTTCGTCTATGAGTATCGCATATCTGCCTAGGGGGCTAGTAACGTCAGACCCCCAATAGCAGTATAAGTCGTGTCGGAGTGAAGCCCAATAACACCCTGGGATACTACTGGAGTACCTACCAGTAAATCTCCTACTATGGCCATGGATTTGTGTAATGGCTCTCCTAGACACAGCACGATCTCGCCCCCAATACCGGGATAGACGAATCCCCTGCCGATCCGCTCATGTGCCTCCATATGGCTCGGGACTGTACCCAAAAGCTACCTGTTTGCACGACTCCTTTGAGCCGTGGTAGGGTAGAAATCAAAGCACAGTGGGAACTCACACGAGACAAATGACGACCTCAGGTCGATGAACTAACCTGTACACATGTCACCAGGGAACTGCTATCTGACGATAGGTATAGTACTAACTAGCAGATTCCCGGCGAGTCCTGTCCGGTGTACTCATAACCCAATGAGCACATGTATACGTCTTAGGTGATCCAACTGACACCAGTGGCTTGTGAGACCGGCCACCGCCCCTCGTCGGGGTCTCGACTGTACACACTAGTCTACTCCGGAGTATCGATGCCCTGTCTCGAAACTCCCACGACTAGGGACCACAATTAAGGATATGCATATAAACCACCCAACTCTCACGTATATGATCGCCATCATACTGTTGGTAGTAAAGCAAGATCCTAAGGGCTCTATCAAAGTGTAACATGCAATCAGTCACCTGAACATGTACACGACTGATAAAGGCAAACCAGATAGCATACTATCATCTCGAGTAAGACTGTCCTACCGGTATAGGTCCTCCGCAATCATTGCAATCACGTACCCGCGATCCAATAATTGACTATGAGGGCACTATCTCCAACAATCTCCCACTTGCACTCAAGGCTAATATTGCGATGTCGACTACTCACAGCCCGTGTGAAACCGAACATCCAACTCCTCTACTAATCAGTTTCACAAAGCCCGTTTGTAAAACTATTGTGTTCGAGAAATATCCTTAGTGAGTGGATCCGCCTAGAAGTTTCTTTCTATATCTCTCTTAATCTCAAGTTCGCGGAGAAAGCCATCTCCCGAATTGAGTAATACCTGTCTTAGAATATGTCTGGATATCTGATGGGACCTAGTTCATAAATGAACTCCAAATCCAAACTTCTTAGACTGTATCGATCACTGAACCTAATCAGTATCCGGCACCATGCCGCCCACAGTATCCTCTTGGACCACCTGTCCATAATACTGTCCCTCTTCGTCAGAGGGAAAAACTATAACTCTGACAATCACTCTGTCAACCATGTCACCTTTGAAGCTTGGAATGATAACCGTCTCCCGAAGGAGGCTGCCGTCATCAAATCCGTAGAACATGTACTTATGTTCTAAAACTGCTTCCTTATATTTCTCCAGGATTGGATTAATACAAACTTATTGCATCTAGTGCAAAACCAACATTTGGTGTGGTACTTGACATCTCATGATTGACTCAATTGCCTAAGCAAGTGATCTGCCAATCATGCACATCCCTCTCCACTTTAGTCTGTAAGACACCTTTAGAGAGGGTGACTCCATCACCTGCAGGTACACCACCATGCTAGGAGTCAACTATTCCAAAAACGATTAGAATATCTGTCAAAGTACCCACATTGGGAAACTACCCAAATCCAGATCTAAAACCATAGATCTAGAAACCAGAATGTCAAATATTATATCCATATCCTGTCTGGAGAAACAACTGTGTGACGACCACAGTACAACCGATCGTAGTATAGGAATTTTACTTCCTACTCTGTGTATGTCATCCAGATACCATGACATCACACCCTACTACCTTCTTAACAGATCCATCCCCTATTCTGATTGAAGTCAAAACCATGACTGTCATATCAAAATTAGATGATCTATCTCCGCTATAACTGCTCAAGTCTATCAATAGACATAAGCTACTTGCCCACCATGCTTCCGTTGCTCCCACTGACTACGACAACCCTCCTACCGGGTCTCATAACCTGGAACAACAGTAGTGTCAAGTCTTGGTAGATAAGAACCTCCCTGTCACCGTCTCTGAGGCTACCGAAGTACCTCTCGGGTGTCTGAGGTTACCCACCATACCTGCGGAGTGGCTATTGGAATGTCAAACCTGATTGAATATATAGGTCCTATTAAATTTTCCGTAATCGTTTGCGGTTCTGGAATCACTTCCAGTTCTACCATACTCCCACTACTGTTTTCTGAAAAAGATCTGTTTTACTAAAACTGTGGCGAGTCAAGAACAATATCACTATTGATCTTCCAAATGGTAGAATATCAACCCTCGTCATAGCCAGGGTCAACCCATAAACAGCCACTACAGAAACGTGCCCTGAGTTATCCAGAGTCTGGTTTTAAGCATAAGCTGGACAACTCCCCGTACCTTAATTTCTTTTAAGGTACGAACTATTCTATATCCAATACAGAAACTTTGGCACTTATTTAATTGGAACCATATTCAAATCATGCAGCTGTCTCCAGTGCATATCATCTTTAATGGAAAGAGGCTAATCAGCATTACTCAACTTAGGAATCCATCCAATTATGAGTAACCTGAAAGAGAAACACGTTTCTCAAAACCATCACTATCATCTGAATACCAATCACAAGAATCTACATCTTCGATTTTTTTGAAGAATCCCGATACTTGTGATACCTGGTTCTCTACTTTATTCTTATACCCACAACTTCTCAAAACTTAGACCTTGTATTTCTACGAAACACTCGTCTAAATACTAGAGAAGTTATAAGTAAACAGAACATAGTACGAGGACCTACCCCTTTGTCCTGATGGACACTTGGACAACATACAATACTCTGTATAAGTCCGCTGAGTTAAACAACTCAAAACCTGTGCGTTGTAGGTGGAAAACTGTACCCTGGCGATTTCCTCAAATATCACCAATTACAACGAATTCCGATATAATGAGGATGATCACCCAATTCCCAATATCTTACTCCCAATCATCATCTGTAAAACCATACAGATATGAGAATGAAACCTGGTAAATACATACCCTTGGAGTAAGTGTCTAATTGGGAAAACAGTTTTTCCTTTAACAATGCACTGAAACATGAAAAATGTTTCGTAGGGGTATCCTGGTATTCATAGCAATGCCTCTTCCATAATCCAATTCATAACTTCAACCGTATATTTTATTGCCGTCTCTCCAAATCCCTTTATTTGTCTTTAGTCGTTACCTTCTGTACACCATCGTTAGGCTAAATGGTTTTCTTCATTCCCTACCGTTCGGCACCAGCCTATGATTTGGAAGAAGACAATCCAGTAAGCATAATAGGTGTACCCTCCTAAACTAAGGAGTACTCGCATCTCGAGAGAAGGTGACGATAAAAGACAACTGAATAATACCTTATTCTTTTAAAGGTGAAATAGGAGTGGCGATGAAGTACGCGGTTTTGGTCGTGAATGATATCAGTCGCAATTTACTTTGCCCTCTTTCTAATCCCTTTATTTTGTCTTTACATATTACCTTCTGCACACCCTACTTAGGCTAATTGGTTTTCTTCATTCCCTACCTTTCGGCACCAGCCTATGGTTTGGAATAAGACTATCCAATAGGCGTAATAGGTGTACTCTCCTAAACCAAGGAGCTCTCGCAACCTGAGAGAAGGTGATAATAAAAGACAACTGAATAAACTAATTCTATTTCTCCTGAACCTGGATCCATCCTCGAAGGAGTCCCTTTGAGTTCGTATATAACCATACGATGGATCTATCCAATGGAAGTGGATATCCGTAGCAATACGGGTGTTCTGAGAAATGCAAAGGGTAAAAGAAGGAGTGGCAATGACTTATGCAACATAGACAATCCAAAAGCCAGTATTTTAAGAAGGTTCGGTCAACCTGGTCACTGAGTCAAAGTCTAGGGTCGGTCAAAGGTCGCTGCCAAAGAGAGAGAGAGAAAAGAAACACTCTGCGTGCACTCTAACCTAGATCAGAATGGTCATCACTTTATCTAATCCGGAAACCTCCCACTGTCCTGTCAAATTCTCCTCCAAACCTAAAGAAGAATCAATCGGAATCACCTGAAGAGTAAACCAACTCATCAGTGGGAATCGGGATCCAACTCTCATCGCATGATAACGTGATGGAATGCATCCACGTTACTCATACTCCAGAAGGTATGCGCATACTTGGCAAGTTTCAGTTTCTTTAGAAACTCCCGATATAGTTTTTGCCCCATGCTCTTATAACCTTGGCGTTAGGTCAAAATGTCATAAGTCACATGCCAAGTTCTACCCATCACTATCTTGTTAATTTGAACCCACCCGCACATGCCCTTGGCGTTAGGTCAAAATGGCAGAACGGCTGTCCCAAACTAACTCATCTATCTATGCAACAATTGAATACCCAGCAGCTACCAAACACTATGCCTTGGCGTTAGGTCAAAATACATAGCTTGAATACTACTGAATACCAAAAGAAGTGACGGAGGGCTACGGCTGGTTTTTGGCGAAAAACCTTTAGCGTAGTGAACTTGATATCGCTGAAGGAACCTGATAGCTTTTTTAAAATATAGTGACGAAAACCTTTTGCTAAAGAGGTCACTCCCGGTAAAGGGATCTCGGCTCTTTCCTCGTGGAATGAGGTGCAGGATATTCCACTGAATACCGCTATGCAAAGCAACTTGTAATCGACTATAGTGAAGTTATTACGCTGACGCAAACTTCTGCCCAAGGGGTCAGTCCCGGTGAAGGGATATCGGCCCTTGCCCCGTCGAATGAGGTGCAGGATATTCCACTGAATACCGCTATGCATAACAAAAGGAAACGTCTTTGTAACAACACTTTTTAAATTGTTCCAAAAACTGTAAACAGGTTTGTTTTAACTTTGCGTTGATCAGAATCAACGCAGTCCCATCATTTAATCACACCAGAAAAGAACGAAAATAAAATGTACGTATATGCCATCCGCATTCGTCACTGGGTCCCGTCATAACCCGTTAGGTTACTTAACTAACGACAGAGCGGGGACTGGACTAGCGCGGGTGTAAAACATATACAACATCTAATAGTATATAAGCCAATATACAATAATCGCTCCAGGCGTGATAGTATGCAACATTACAGAAAAGTAATAAGTATCACAGAACAATACAGATATCTGGGATCCCCGAGTTTCACAGAGCCGCTGCTGAAACCCGACGTTCCCCTGTCGTGTGGATAGCCTGTGTAATGAAACCTAGACCCCTACGGGCGCGGCAAGTTACCCGCCAAAACCTGAAGCGAGGCAGCCCCCTACAGCATAGTGAATGGACCACCCAGCACTTCACGGAATCCGGTAATCTTGAGCACCCCTCCTTGGGTCAACCTGTACCCCCTACGAGTGCGGCGAATAGTCTGCCAATTCTAGAGTGGGACCCCTCTGCCTCTCAAAGCCATGAGATGCGGACCCGTTGCCCCCCAGAACCCGGCTATCCGTGCACTCCGTCTCGGGGCATAACCTAGTACAGTAATGAAAAATAGTACAATAGGTACATCGACCGCAACCTGGTCGTGCCCCAAAAGAATATTATACAACAGGCAGTGACGGCAGTCCACAAGTTGGACGCTCGCCCCGCAATATCAAATGTACAAATAAACACAAACTGTACTACCATTGCACACTGCTATCCACCACGACAAATCCGCAACATCACAGCACAACACAGAACATCAACGCGAATGTCACGTTCGCAAACCCGTCTAAAAGAACTATAGCAATTAAACGCGGTTTACCGATCAAATGACATTCCCGGTCGGAGATATAATGTAAGCACTGTAAACTAACGTGTTTAAATTTCGATCGACCAAAGACCAAATATCAAAAAGTGGGCCCCACGACTTACTGGTGAACAGTAACAAAACCTGGGCCAAAAAGATATATACCAAAAATCACAATTTCCAGAGGGGAACACACTGTGCAAATTTGGGGGCATGATCGCCCAGAACTGCCGCGGATGCGCGGCCAAACCATGGGTTTGGCCGCGTTTCCGCGGCTGTCTTGTCGACTGACATGCTCAAATTTGTACGACGTTCTTAGAAATCCCTGCACAGTATTCTGAGATGTGTGAAATATTTTTAGGACACCGTTTAAAATCAACAGAAACTGTCAAGCAAGAAAAATGCGATTTTTGTTTTTCGGTTCGATCGATGTTTTAAACGCGTTAGCACAAGTTAGTATAGCAAAATGGTGAGGCTCTGATACCACTGTAAGTCTACGCTAGCGCCCCGGCAGTCTACAGACGCCAAATGCGGAACAAAAACTTTTAAACTGGCGCTATCGTATACTTTAACCCGGATCTGCCATTATTGCTAAACTAACAAACTGTAAAGAGTGTAGAAAGGTTATACCGAACGATCCGAGTCCTTCGTTCTTCAACCATCATCCCACGCTCCGTTGCGGCTGCTCCGATCTCGTCGATCTCCAATTCCTTCGTCGAGGTGGCACCACATCACCGATTCTTTAAACGGGCTCCCGCCTCTGACTTGAGGCAACTCGATCGTCAAGTTTGCTAAAAGAGACGACCAAGAATGATGTAGAGAATGAGTAGATGATTTTGTCTCACTTCGTCCAAATCCGTGGACGATCGGTTAATGAAGTTGCCGAAGGAATCGGGTGATGGAATGAAATGGACTGTGAAATTCCATACACCGATAAAACCTATCATAATCTTTTCTAACAAATGAAAACTCAAGTGAGAGAGTGATTTTGGAGAGAGAGGGGGCCGGCCTCATATAAGGAGGAGGGGGTGACCGTAGGAGCAAAGAGGGTGACCTTAAGAAAATATCATGTATGAAAACAATGAATGCAAAAACCATGAGTCATTAGAAACAATGAACCTTAAAACCCTTAGTCATCATTGCATTAATGACACCATTAATGCACTAATGACTCATTAGCCTCATCATCACTTCTAGAAGCTTCTAGAATGATGACTCACCTCAATTGAAGAAAAGATAAATCCGTCTTTAACCGAATGTTAAAAGACGGCTGATAGAAAACTGGAAACTGGCAACTTCCAAAAGTGATCCTGAAACGAATTTCAGGACAACCCCGAAACTGTATAAATATACCCGTATTTGTATTACGACCGAATACAAATGCAACTGAGACAAAGATATTATACCTACTCAATATAATACTCGGATCCGGCTTAAACCAAAGCCGACCAGTATCATCTGCCCGAAAACTGACACGTGCGTAAACGCACGTGCATTTTCCGAACCCTGCCATAAAACCATACGGCCTCTACAACATTTCGCCCGAACTTGGGAAACTGTCTGTGGCGGACTCTAATGACTCGTCAGTACCCTGGCAGTGGGTTTAACCACAAACCGTCAGCGGCACTAGCTATGCGTAACGGCTGCCCATGGACTGACCTCAAGGGAGGCCGAGGAGCGAACTCAAGGGAGACCGATGAGCGAACTCCTCCGAAAATCCTACTGAGCCTAACAGTGACAATGTATATACAGTCCGGTCCGTTCGTCTATGAGTATCGCATATCTGCCTAAGGGGCTAGTAACGTCAGACCCCCAATAGCAGTATAAGTCGTGTCGGAGTGAAGCCCAATAACACCCTGAGATACTACTGGAGTACCTACCAGTAAATCTCCTACCATGGCCATGGATTTGTGTAATGGCTCTCCTAGACACAGCACGATCTCGCCCCCAATACCGGGAGAGACGAATCCCCTGCCGATCCGCTCACGTGCCTCCATATGGCTCGGGACTGTACCCAAAAGCTACCTGTTTGCACGACTCCTTTGAGCCGTGGTAGGGTAGAAATCAAAGCACAGTGGGAACTCACACGAGACAAATGACGACCTCAGGTCGATGAACTAACCTGTACACATGTCACCAGGGAACTGCTATCTGACGATAGGTATAGTACTAACTAGCAGATTCCCGGCGAGTCCTGTCCGGTGTACTCATAACCCAATGAGCACCTGTATACATCTTAGGTGATCCAACTGACACCAGTGGCTTGTGAGACCGGCTACCGCCCCTCGTCGGGGTCTCGACTGTACACACTAGTCTACTCCGGAGTATCGATGCCCTGTCTCGAAACTCCCACGACTAGGGACCATAATTAAGGATATGCATATAAACCACCCAACTCTCACGTATATGATCGCCATCATACTGTTGGTAGTAAAGCAAGATCCTAAGGGCTCTATCAAAGTGTAACATGCAATCAGTCACCTGAACATGTACACGACTGATAAAGGCAAACCAGATAGCATACTATCATCTCGAGTAAGACTGTCCTACCGGTATAGGTCCTCCGCAATCATTGCAATCACGTACCCGCGATCCAATAATTGACTATGAGGGCACTATCTCCAACATTCTGATGGTAACAAACTTTGGAAAGTTTGATTATTTTCAAGGATTGTTAGGATTAGGGTTTGTCTATTTAAAAGAACCCCTCATATGTATTATTAACGGTCAATTTGTGAGAGATCATTGTATAAGAGAGTGACGGCTAGTTCTAGAGAATTTTGAGATAATTCCTAGGGTTTGCTCGTGTAATTGATTTGAAGATTATAGTGAAGATTTTACAGATTCCGTTCTACCGGGGACTAACCATACGGTAGGTGTACCCCGTTAACAAATCTCATGCCTCTATGTATTGATTTCCTATTTTTATTCTCGTATATTTATAATGGTCTTTCGTCATTTAATTGTGTAATTGTGTTTGCGTGATTTTGGTGTTGTCGCAAGAATTGTTCCGCGTTTTGATCTCTTCCTGTCAATCCCCAACAACTGGTATCAGAGTTTCGTTAAGGAACCTAGGGATCTTCAAATCGCCGATCTAGGTCAACAGTGAGTAACGATGACTACGTTCTCTTCCCCACTTTCTTAAATCGTCGTTTTGAAGGCGTTGGTTCAGTTCAAGAGAGAAGTCAAGTTTGCTGCGATGTACACGAAAGATGGCGGAAGATAAAGTAAGAATTGAAAAGTTCAATGGTCGGAATTTTGGTTGGTGACGCATGCAGATAAAGGACTAGTTATATCAAAAGTACATGTTTTTTTCCTTTGCTTGGAGAAAAACCCGAGAAGATGGCTGATGAGGCGTGGAACATTTTGGATAGGAAATCCTTGGCGACAATTCGGTTGTCGTTGACTCCACAAGTGACCTTTAATATCTCGAAGGAGAAAACAACCAAGACGCTAATGGCTACGTTAGCGAAGTTGTATGAGAAGTCTTCTACAGCAAACAAAATCTTCCTGATTAAGAAACTTTTCAACATGAAAATGGCTGAAAACGGCTCGATAACGGAGTACCTGAATGAGTTCAACAGTGTGATGTGCCAACTCGAATCAGTGGAAATCATCTTTGAAGACGAGATTCGATCACTTCTATTCCTCTGTTTGTTACCGGAAAGTTAGGAGAACTTAGTGATGGCGGTTAGCAACTCGATCTTATGGACTCTTACGTTTAATGATGCAGTGAGTTGCATATTAAATGATGAGATGCGGAGAAATGCCGGGAGTGCGAGTTTGGGAACTTCCGTGCTTTCGGTGGAGAATTGCAGTAGAATGATGGAAATGGGGAAAAGGAAGAAGGGCAAGTCTAAAAGAGGAGGAAAATCACAAGGAAAAATCCAAGGCACGTGTTGGAATTGTGGGAAGAAGGGTCACAGGAAAAGTGATTCTAAAGCTCTGAAGAAAGACTTGAATGAGAAGGCAGATGAAAAGGAAACTAATGTGGTGTCTATACAAGAACATGGGAAATAAGGTCTTTGTTTATCAGCGAGCGAGAACACAAAAGTGGATACTTGGTTCCTTGATTCGAGGGCATCCTTCCATTGTACTTCGAGGCAACATCACTTCAGCGAGTATGTTCAGGGGATCCTTGGGCATGTGACGGTGGAAAACGGTCAGCCGTATAAGATCGTTGGAAATAGAACGATCATTTTGCTACCGTCAGAAGGTGGTCAAATAAAATTGAAGAATTCTCGTCGTATTCCAGATTTGAAGAAGAGCCTAATTTCTACTAGTCAGCTTAACAACAAAGGTTTTATTACGACGTTTGAGAATTCGCAGTAGAAGATTATCAAAAGGTCGTTGGTAGTTGGTAGGGGCAAGTTGAGCGATTCATTGTATTTCAAATATTGTATATTTTAGCAGGCAATTTCCCTAACATTTGCATACATTTAGAAGGGTTCGGCATTCATATTCTACATATTAGCAAATCTGTCACAAAATATGAGATTGCATGTGTTAGACTTTTAAACCAACACTTTAAAGGAAATTAACCGCATTTCATGACATCGCATCATTTCTGTATTTGCGCAACACTTGTCTTGAGTCTGTGCAGGAAATACGGAAGAAAAAGACCAAAGAGCTGATCAAATATTACGCCAATTAAATCATTTCAAATCTGGTAGCAATGAAGAAGGAACTAGACAATTCTATATATCAGAAAAAGGCCCATACATCAGGCCCAGCAACAACCAGAAAGCCCAAGCTTCAATTCTCCCATTCCGCCGCGGAAGCGCGGCGGGAGCTGGCTTAAGCCGTGGATCCGCCGCGCTTCTGCCAAGTCATCAGTTGATTTTTGGTGCACAATTCTTCTCCCAGGGCCCACATTGCTTTCTGATATGTAAAGTTCCAGAATACCCTCGAAGACACTGCCAGATCAGCAAAGAAGATTAAGAAAGGCTAATCCTAATTAAGCCCCTAATTAATCCTCTTCTAGAAGCTCCTCCTAACTAATCACATCTAGAAGCTTCTCCCCTAACTAACTTTTGGAGGAAAATTTGAATTTCCTCAACAAACTTTATGAGGGAAACTTAGAATTTGAAATCCTAGATCTAGGGTTAGTTATCTATAAATAGGAACCTAGACCTAGGGTTAAAAGCTAATCCATCTTTAATAAAAAATCAATAACCATTGGTTCATTCTACACCATTTTCTTCCACAAGTCTCGTGACAAGGCTTGTGCGAAACCCTAACCCTAATTCCACTCCTAATCCAAGATCTTGAGTACCAAATCAAGCGAGAAGCCTTCAACCTTTTAGGAGCCGAGCCGATCTTCAATCGGGCAAGTGATCCAAGCCGATCCGCGATCCACGGAGACGAGCGAAGCCAAGTCGACGATCAAGTTCTTCCTCTTGTAGTTCTTGAGTGTTTGTAACGAAATTGTTGATATAAATAAAAGGTGAAATTCTATTATCTTGCTTTCTTTTAATTCTTGCATCATGATTAGATCTCAATTTGTAATTGTTGTTCTTGTTGTGATGTTTGAGTAAAACTCCGCTCGTTAAGGAGTCGAGACGATTGTAGAATGATGATGTAACAAATCTTAATACGATTTTTAAGTCCTACGAGTTTTGTAAACCCTAGCAAGTTCAAGAATCGATGACCTAGTTTCGTTGCGATGCTTTCTTGATTGTGATCGCTCGAAATTAGGAATCTACGATCGTTTCTTGAATTTACTAGAGGCTAGCATGTGAATGATATCGACGAAAGAACAAGGGATAAGATGAAACCCTAGTTTCACACGAAATCCCTAATTCTCGATCGATCATCATCGATCTAGTATCAATTCATCGAAGGATAAGAATACGTAATTGTAAGATTACATCACATCTATAGATCCGATCGATTCCTACGAGCCTCATTTCGATTCTTGAGATTTGGTTTGGAAAAATCAACAAACGATCAATTCTTGATTCTATCTTTTAATGCTTTCTTAGATCTAGTTTTTTCTCTTTCTTGAACATCAACTACAAATCATGAATTGTTTGTTTTCTTTTCATTAAAGTTTCAATTCATCTAATTCAAAAGACGAACGATTACACTTTCCCTGTGGACGATCCGCACTCACATACTAACTACAATCCGACACCGTAGTTGATTGCGGTCAAATAATTTTTGGTTGTGATTTCTTTACTATTTGATTCGATTTATTACAATCACAGAAATTATAACAATCAAATGGCGCCGTTGCCGGGGACAGTGCGCTAATAGTTCGTATTTTGAAATTTGAGTTGAACAATTTATTTCATCATAATTTTTAGATCTAAACTCGTACAAAGCCTAATACGTGTGTTGTGATTTGTTGCGAGAAAATCTGGAATCATTGGAGCTGGAGAAAATTTTTTCTGAAGCATCCAGAGAGCTATGTAGGTGAACAGAAGCTTGTGCACAAAATTTTGTGCACTGATCCCAATACATCACCGCGGAAGCGCGGCATTATAGCGTATACGCGGCGGATCCGCCGCAGGTCTATCTCCTCTCTGCATCAGTTTTTCTCTGTAAGCTACTAACTTTCTTATCTCTTACCTCATCTGCTCCAATAACAATTTTGCTGCAGGTTTCTTTGCAAATAAATCGCAGCGCCGCAAAAGCAAAATAAAATTTGTGCGTGTTTTTGATTCTTGGTTGTTTGCATATTAATACGGAAATTTAAGGGGCACGACCAAATCCAAATTAGGTAGGGATTTCATTACCCTTCCTAGGCCCCGAAAATCGCAAAACTTACATCCGTATTGACCCACATTAACTAAAAAAATATCTAGAGATGACTCTAAGGACCGTCGTGCTCAATTAGGACAAGAGAAGGCCGTGGGTAATTCATTGCTTATCCGCATTTTCTTGTGGTGCCTAAGACGAGTGTGTCTAAGGCTAGTGGTTTTTAATTAGGCCCACTACTTACGTAATGGAGTACCTTCCCACTTACCTGGCACTTATCCGGCCACAGGGGGACAAAGAGGCAGTGGAGGATTCTATCCCGCGACTTGTCTTTTGGCAGTTAGGAGCGGTCTAGAGTTTGACCTAGGTGACTACTAGATTTTAGGGTTTTGTGTGTTGCATTTGTTTTGTTGCATCATTTTTTCAAAATCCGTATCAATTTTTAAAACAAACACCACATTCATTCTTTCCCCTAATTATAAATTCACGCTGCCACTTGTACTAACCCTTTTTAGTGCAAGATAGGCTGGACACGGGTTTCTAGTGCCCGTTAGTCCGCGTTTCCTTTTATCGACCCTAAAGTCGGTATTTCTACACTTACCTTTCTTTTACCCACCACCACACCCACATCGATGGATCCACCTCCATCGAACTTCTTTTCCACTACTCTGCCGCCGTCCGTTGGTGCGCAGAATCCACCTCGCATCTCTCTTCAAGAGAGATGCTATCCTACACGAGGCCCACTTTCCACCTGTCTTTCCACACCACCAGCCAACGGGGAAAATTTTCAAATAAAACCCCAATACATCAACCTTCTACCAAAATTTCACGGTCTCGAGTCTGAAGACGCATACGTGTTTATCACGAAATTTGAAAATGTATGCGCAATGATGGGTACTTCACAGCTTTCTGTGGATGCTTTACGTCTTCGTCTTCTCCCATTTACCTTGTGCGATTTAGCCGAGAAGTGGCTATATAACACTACCGCACATTCCATTTTAAATTGGGACGAATTCGTTAAAGCATTCCTTAAGAAATTCTACCCACATCAAAAGACAGCTCGAGTCCGTAGCGAAATCTATCAATTCACCCAGCTTCCAAATGAAACATTTTCAAAATGTCTTGACCGCTTCAAGGATCTGTTAGTCCAATGTCCACATCACGGCATCCCGAGATGGGAATTGTGCCGAATCATTTATGAGGGCATTACTCCTTACACAAGACAGTCTCTTGAATCCATGTGTCAAGGCAATTTTATGACCAAAGATGATAGGGAAGCCTGGAACTTTCTAGAAGATTTCGCTGAAAAATCTTTACAGTGGGAGGGTGTGAGTCAATCGTCTAGGGATGGCAATGATATTTCCATAGAAGTTAGAGCTGACATTTCAGCTATACAAAAGAAACTCGAGAATATGGAAAAATTCTTAGCTGCCCTAAGTCAAATATCACTCTCCAAAACTGTATGTGGTTGTTGTTCTGATCCGTCTCACTTGACGGAAGAATGTCCGTTTCAAGGTCCTGAGCATACAAATGCATCATTTCAAAGACCTAGAAACGATCCATCTTCCTCCACATATGATCAGGGTTGGAGGAATAACCCTAACTTTGTTTGGAACCAATCCCAATTTCAAAATACGGTTCCAACCCAACACAATTTCCAAGGGGTCCCTTCACCACAACAGCATCCACCACTTCAATTGAGTCAGCACCCCTTCCAAGCACAAAATTTCCAAAATCCGGCCAACACTTTTTCACCACATGAAAACTTTTTGCAATTGACCGGTACAGATAATATCTCTGCACTAGCACAAACCTTGGATACTTTCATGAAACAATCCATCCAAGGGACGGCAAGTTTGCAATCTTCCGTCGAGAATGTAATGAAGATCATTATCTCTCAAAATGAGAACATCAAATCGATGGAAGAACAAATTGCACAACTGAGTGCAAGAGAGAAAGGGAAACTTCCAACTCAACCTTTACCTAATTCTGTCTATTCACATCATGTGGATGAGATCACGTTGAGATCTGGAAGAGTGCTTGACCATCACCTTGGGGAAGAGTTTGATGATACTGATAAATCAATCAATAGAACCCCGGCTGAGACCTTTTCTCACACACACACTTCTTACCCCAGTTCTTCCACCCTACCATCTTCTTCCGAGCCTATTCTCCATTTCCCAAAAGGCTCGCCACTACAGCCCACCTCTTTTACCCCTCCACGGACGATCCCCACTTCTATTCTGGGATCGACTCCACACACACTTTCTTCTCCTATGATGGACCCAGCGCTTATTGCTAAAGCACCTTATCCTAATCGGTTAAGGGCTAACACACCGAGTCCACATATGGAGAAGATTATGAACATTTTTAAGCAAGTAAATACCAACATCCCTCTCCTAGATGCCATCCAACAAGTTCCGTCCTATGCAAAAACTCTGAAGAACTTGTGCACTAGGAAGAGGAAGACTCATGTGCCCAAGAAGATATTCATGGAAAAGACAATAGACACGGCTTTCCCCCAACAATTACCGAGGAAACGTAAGGATCCTGGATATCCTACTATTTCCGTTTCTATTGGGGAAAAACACATCAACCGTGCTCTACTAGACCTTGGCGCTAGTGTTAACTTGCTTCCTTTCTCAGTATATAAGCAATTAGGGATCGGAGAGTTGAAGCCAACCAATTGCACTCTCCAGATGGCTGACCGATCAATCACCAAACCTAGGGGTGAACTGGAGGATGTGTTAATAAAAATCGGAGAATTTATATTCCCGGTAGATTTTATTGTCATTGATACACAAGCTGTAGCGAACCCACGGAATCAAATTCCGGTGATTTTAGGTCGCCCCTTTTTGGCCACTTCCAATGCAATAATCAACTGTCGTAATGGTTCTATGACCCTATCCTTCGGGAATAGGTCAATTGAACTAAACATTTACAAGTTGGGAAGTGTACCCTCCGAACCTATTGCTCAGGTATGTTCTGTCGACTTAATGGATGTCGACAGCAGCGAATTTGATGATCCTCCTGATATCGATCTAGACTCTTTTCATATATTATTGTTTGACCCAACTATGCATCTTACACATACGGACTCTTCCACCGAGATGTCCGGGTCAACAATTAACACTGATTATGAACTGTTTTTAGAGTCTGAAGATCACCCCGCACTTTGTGATGACATTATTCACCGGGGTATTAATGGAACTTTTGAGGAGATCTTCGCTGATGAACTCGCATTTTTGAATGACACGGGTGTTGAGATGAATCATCTCCCAATCATTGAAATTG
Source organism: Agapanthus africanus (assembly GCA_030015575.1). Taxonomy (NCBI): domain Eukaryota; kingdom Viridiplantae; phylum Streptophyta; class Magnoliopsida; order Asparagales; family Amaryllidaceae; genus Agapanthus; species Agapanthus africanus. The sequence goes on from JASDDO010000012.1 coordinate 490,011,414, forward strand.
AACCTCCACCCCTTCCTTTGAAATGTAAAAAGAATGCGAGTTATCCATCACATTCACTGCTTCGTCTCTCCAATATGAGACGCACACACATTCTATTCCACCACTTACCTTTTCCCCACTTCTTCTTCCACCAACCCGAGCACTGCATTAATAAAATTTTCGAATGGTTGGTGTTAACTTTCGGTCTTTGCAAAGCTTGGCATCGACCACTGATTTTTTTACCCCCACTTGTGATTTTCAAAGATTAATATTGCATAACTCAAGTTTGGGGGGTATAATTTTTTCAGGCTCCTAAAAATAATTTTTACAAAATTTTGAGCCAAAAATAAGTTTGAGGGAGGTTCTTCACTTAAATATTTTGCCCCCACTAATAAATTCCTCCCAAGCTTACAGGTTTTTCGAGATTTAGCGGAAGGCAACAGTGAGGACACTGTTGAAAACAAGTTTGGGGGAGGTTTGTGCTTAGTTTTGCATCATTTGCATATCATTTGCATAAGCACAAAACATTTTCGAAAACCATAAAAATTTAAAAAAAATTCAAAATTATAAAAATATTTTTTGTATATAAATAAGATAATGAAAGTTTAGATAGTGAACATTTACATCCATGAGATTAGAAAAATTTAAGAAAACTAAGAAAATTAGAAGTTTTCTTATACGAACTAGTAATAAGTAGTTATGAGCCGTTGTCCCAAGGGTTAGTAAGATGAAAGACGTCACTAATCTGAGGATAAAAATAAGTCTGAAAAATAGTTTCTATTCTGGAAGCCAAACATTTTGAACGTTGCTATCCTGCTATTCGCACTTACACACATCTTAAAGCCTGGGATAGTAGAGGATACCTTGAAATGCTCTTGTCTTAAAGCCAAAAGTATGAAAAGAAAAAAAAAATATATGGTGAGAAAAATGGACACTGGTTTTGTTATCACCAAGGGCAATAAAAAATATATAGCAAAAGGGTGCTTCTTCACCTAGTGCCCTAAGGCCAACTGGTCTGGGAGTCACTGCTATACCTAAGGTGGTGCAAGATTAGGAAAATACACCAAATAAGCAAGCACATGAGTAATCGGTCGGTTAGTACCTCAAGAAGTATTAACGGTCGCATGAAAGTGTGTGAGCTCATCAAAAAAAAAATGTACTGAGGTTGATGGGCAAGAGTATGATAGCTTGAATTGAATTCTCCGGGTGTAGGGATGTCTTTACACACACGCAGGGTTATATGATCGATGTTTGGAAGAAAGATAGGAATGAAGAATAAGACGATGTTTTATTGAGGGAAGACGTGATTTCTAACATCTTTTCATGACCATTAAGATAGGGCTCATGACAACCGAAAAGCTAGCTTAGTTGGAAACCCTAATTTTCAAGGCTTTTCTTTTACAATTCTTGTCCTTAAATGTAATATTCATGATCTTACTTTTATTATTGGATTTTGTGGGTGCAATCCGCTGAAAACCCTCAGGAGACAACACTCCTCCTACTAGGGACACCTAGAGGTTTAAAGGCTTGTTGCACGTGCTCAGTGCAATCGTGTTGCCTACGAAAGTGTGCTAGTTAGTTTTTTCTCTTTCTTTATTTTCTCCTTCTCTTTTTAATAAAACATTCGCTCGAGACGATCGAAATTAAGTTTGGGGGTATTTGATCAGTCGAAAATATTGTATATTTTAGCAGGCAATTTCCCTAACATTTGCATACATTTAGAAGGGTTCGGCATTCATATTCTACATATTAGCAAATCTGTCACAAAATATGAGATTGCATGTGTTAGACTTTTAAACCAACACTTTAAAGGAAATTAACCGCATTTTATGACATCGCATCATTTCTGTATTTGCGCAACACTTGTCTTGAGTCTGTGCAGGAAATACGGAAGAAAAAGACCAAAGAGCTGATCAAATATTACGCCAATTAAATCATTTCAGATCTGGTAGCAATGAAGAAGGAACTAGACAATTCTATATATCAGAAAAAGGCCCATACATCAGGCCCAGCAACAACCAGAAAGCCCAAGCTTCAATTCTCCCATTCCGCCGCGGAAGCGCGGCGGGAGCTGGCTTAAGCCGCGGATCCGCCGCGCTTCTGCCAAGTCATCAGTTGATTTTTGGTGCACAATTCTTCTCCCAGGGCCCACATTGCTTTCTGATATGTAAAGTTCCAGAATACCCTCGAAGACACTGCCAGATCAGCAAAGAAGATTAAGAAAGGCTAATCCTAATTAAGCCCCTAATTAATCCTCTTCTAGAAGCTCCTCCTAACTAATCACATCTAGAAGCTTCTCCCCTAACTAACTTTTGGAGGGAAATTTGAATTTCCTCAACAAACTTTATGAGGGAAACTTAGAATTTGAAATCCTAGATCTAGGGTTAGTTATCTATAAATAGGAACCTAGACCTAGGGTTAAAAGCTAATCCATCTTTAATAAAAAATCAATAACCATTGGTTCATTCTACACCATTTTCTTCCACAAGTCTCGTGACAAGGCTTGTGCGAAACCCTAACCCTAATTCCACTCCTAATCCAAGATCTTGAGTACCAAATCAAGCGAGAAGCCTTCAACCTTTTAGGAGCCGAGCCGATCTTCAATCGGGCAAGTGATCCAAGCCGATCCGCAATCCACGGAGACAAGCGAAGCCAAGTCGACGATCAAGTTCTTCCTCTTGTAGTTCTTGAGTGATTGTAACGAAATTGTTGATATAAATAAAAGGTGAAATTCTATTATCTTGCTTTCTTTTAATTCTTGCATCATGATTAGATCTCAATTTGTAATTGTTGTTCTTATTGTGATGTTTGAGTAAAACTCCGCTCGTTAAGGAGTCGAGACGATTATAGAATGATGATGTAACAAATCTTAATACAATTTTTAAGTCCTACGAGTTTTGTAAATCCTAGCAAGTTCAAGAATCGATGACCTAGTTTCGTTGCGATGCTTTCTTGATTGTGATCGCTCGAAATTAGGAATCTACGATCGTTTCTTGAATTTACTAGAGGCTAGCATGTGAATGATATCGACGAAAGAACAAGGGATAAGATGAAACCCTAGTTTCACAAGAAATCCCTAATTCTCGATCGATCATCATCGATCTAGTATCAATTCATCGAAGGATAAGAATACGTAATTGTAAGATTACATCACATCTATAGATCCGATCGATTCCTACGAGCCTCATTTCGATTCTTGAGATTTGGTTTGGAAAAATCAACAAACGATCAATTCTTGATTCTATCTTTTAATGCTTTCTTAGATCTAGTTTTTTCTCTTTCTTGAACATCAACTACAAATCATAAATTGTTTGTTTTCTTTTCATTAAAGTTTCAATTCATCTAATTCAAAAGACGAACGATTACACTTTCCCTGTGGACGATCCGCACTCACATACTAACTACAATCCGACACCGTAGTTGATTGCGGTCAAATAATTTTTGGTTGTGATTTCTTTACTATTTGATTCGATTTATTACAATCACAGAAGTTATAACAATCAGGCTCCTTAGGGAATATGAAAATTCTTCAAGGAATGGGGCTTATTGTTGAATATATGTATGCCCTAGGGGCCATTATATGATAGTGGATGTATCGGTATGTGTGTGTGTGTGTGTGTGTGTGTATTCAGAGGACATTCTTCCTCGACATGATAGTATGATATCTGGTTGTACTTTATCTTGATATGTTCATTTGATCATGCATCTTACTCATTTGGTACATATTGATAAAGCCCTTAAGATATTTTCTTACAAAAGATTCTTTCTTTTCGACCTTAGCGAGTGGCCAGGTAGTTGCCGGAGTCAATCTCCGAAGAACAGATAGGAGACTACTAGGATTATGATGCGGATCATACTAGTGGGACATGTGTAGTTTATAAGCATATCCTGGAAATGATCCTAGTCATGGGTGTATCGAGACGGGGCATCGATATTCCAAAGTAGACCAGCGTATACGTTACTTGACCCATATGATGGGCGATGGATGATCCCATATCCATTGGTGTGGTGACACCAAAGACCGTATACGTGTGTTAGTAAACTGAATGGACTCAACGAGAACTCCTATGTGGTAATATATCTATCGTCAGATAGAGTTCTTAGGTGACACTGGTACAGGTTAGTCTGTAGACCCGAGATCGTCATAGAGTCTTGTGTGTCCTCCCACTGCACTTTGATCTCCACCCTACCACGCTCTACTGAGTCGTGCCAACAGGTGGATTTTGGGTACAGCCCCGAAGCACATGGAGACAATGAGCGATAGTAGGGGTTTCGTCTCTCCCGGTATTGGGGGTTGATGTTGCGTTATGCACAATTGGCTATAATAGGATGTCCCTGGCCATGGCTGATGAGATTTACTGATAAGTGTTATCAGTAGTTTCTCGATCTGTTATGAGCCATATACCGGCATGACTTATTGTGTTATTGGGGTCGACGATGCCATTCCTAGACTCGATATGCAGCATATCTGACAAAGAGACCGGACTGTACGGTAAGTGTTGCCAGTTGGCTCGACGGGAGTTTTGACAGGTTCGCTTGTGTTTCTTCTGATCGCTCAATACCTGGGAGCCGTTACATACAGCTTGTGCCACTGACGGTTTGTGGGTATGTGATAAGATCGCTGCCTACTGCTAGCGTATTGACGAGTCTTAGAGCCCCACAAAGGGGTTTCCTAGCTCAGGCGAAAAGATGTGGGGTGCATATGAGATATGCGCGGGAGCTCGATTAAATGCGTGTATTTGATACCGTATTTTAATCGGGCGTGTACTATTGGACAGGTCGTATGTGATATGACTGGATTATTAAATCAAGTGTTGATTTAATATTAAGTTCATCAGCTCATTTATTAAAACCTATTTCTTTATGATGCATGCATGAGTGTATGTATATTTTGATATGGATGCACACATGAAAGCATACATGTGTCGTGGTTGATGATACATTGGTGATGGTAATGCAAGACTCACATGGTAACATATTTATATATTTTGATTATTGAGAAAAGCAAAATGGGAATAAAATCATGGTTGACTCTCTACACTCTTCTCTTGTGTTGACTAAAATCAATACCATGGTTTCATTGCCCATGGTTTTGGTAGCCCATGGTTTTGCTTAAACTCAAATATCAAAATATCTAGATATTTTGTAACCATGGTTAAGGATGACATAATTCACTCTCTCTCTTTTGATTATATTGATTATTCTCACTTGAGTCAAGTTAAGTCAATCTCCTTATTCTTCCTCCTTCAAGCTCTCTAGGTTTTTGAAAGTGGGTGAAAAACATAAAAAGAAAAGGTTTTTGAGTGAGATCCAAACCCACATCATCAATCTATATTAGTCTAGCCCACTAGTGTAGGTTATTTGCTCCACTTCTTCAAACATCAAGTGAAGCTAGGAGCTTAAGCAAAGGGACTCCGTGGTAGATCGTCGTGGACTTGGAAGGATTCAAGCGAACTGGTTCAAACCCTAGTTGATCCAAGGAGTCACAAGAGGAGGTCTACAAAGGTTGTATTACTTACCTCTTAGTGTTAAACACTTGTTAGTATGTGATACTAGTTGTCATTACCCTAATTTTCTAGTTCGATTCATGGTTAGTATTGTTTAGCACCCCATAAATTTTTATTATAGCATGTGTGATGCAACTCAAACCCTAGGATGGTGCTAAGGAATCCCTACACTTCATTCAGGGCTAAAAAGGTGGAGTTGGGGTTATGCGAGAGTTGTGTTTGCGGGAAGCAAAACGCGCTCAAATTTCAGATTAGAGGCGTAGTAAAGAAGACTAAGAAGCTGGAGATGGTGCATACGGACGTATGGGGTCCAGCCTCGGTGGAGTCTTATGGAGATAATCGGTATTTCGTGATGTTCTTCAACGATGCAAACCGGAAGACATGGGTGTATGCAATGAAGAAGAAGTCCGATGTGTTTGGTATCTTCAAACACTGGATTGCGCAGTTGGAGAACTAAACATGGGCTAAAGTAAAATGCATCAAGTCTAATAATGGAAGGGAATATTGTACACAGGAGTTCGAGAGGTTTTGCTCGCAGAAGGGTATTCGTTGGTTGAAAATGGTACCGGAGATACTACAGCAAAATGGTATCGCTGAAAGGATGAACATGACGATCCTATAGCGAGCGCGGAGCATGACCTTGGATGCGGATGTGTCTAAATTCCCATGAGCGGCGGCGGTTGATCTTGTTGTGTACTTGATCAATAGAAGCCCGGCAAGTGCACTTGATGGAGACATTCCGGAAGAAAATTGGTCAGGTAAACCGGTTGATTGCTTGCACCTAAAAGTATTTGGCTGCGTTACATATTATTTGGTTGATAAGACATAAAGGGGTAAGCTTGACTCCAAGTCTCGAAAGTGCGTTTTCATCGGATATGGCAGGGATGGGTTCGGATATAAGCTGTGGCATTACACAAGAAAGAAAAAAATACGAAACCAGAATATCATTTTTTATGAGCAGCACTTGTACAAAGAAGAAAAGCAAGTCAAGGAAGGTACAGTGCGTGACTTCGTCGAGCTAGATGGAACTCAAGAGAGTATTCAGGTTCCTATAGGTAGTGATCAGAACTTGGAGGAAGCCATAGTGTAGGATCAGGTTCAAAAACAAGATAGTGACCATGTTCAGCAATCAGATGTACTAGTTTTGAGGAGATCTACGAGAGAAAGAAGAATAACTGAAAGACTTGTGACCGACTTCATTTTATACACAGATTCGGGAGAACCCGAATCCCTTGAAGAAGCAACAAGCGATGGTGCTAGCAAGCAGTGGGAGTAGCTATGGACAAGGAGATGGATTCTTTGAAAAAGAACCATACGTGGGACCTAGTGAAGCTACCCAAGGATCAGAAAGCGTTGCTTAATAGGTGGGTGTACAGGATAAAATATGAGGCCAATGGTGTGAAGCGGTACAAGACTCATTTGATAGTCAAGGGATACTCTCAAAAACAATGTATTGATTATCAAGAGATTTTTCTCCTATGGTAAAGATGTCATCTATTCGGCTGATCCTTAGTATTGTGGCGATGGAGAATTTGCACTTAGAGCAGCTAGATGTCAAGACCGCGTTCATTCATGGAGATTTAGAGGAGGAGATTTATATGATGCGACCACCAGGATACGAGATGAAAGGAAAGGAAAATAGGTGTGTAAGCTGCGAAAGAGCTTGTATGGCCTCAAGTAAGCTCCTAGGCAGTGGTTCTCAAGTTCGATCAGTTTATGCTAGAGACGGGATTTGTGCGGAGTGAATCAGATCACTGCGTCTATATTCAAACTTTCAAGAACGGAGACTACATTATTTTTTCATTGTATGTGGATCATATGTTGGTAGCGGGTCCGAGTTTCGAAAAGATTCAAAATTTAAAGAAAATGATGGCCAAGAAATTCTCTACGAAGGATTTGGGAGCGGCAAAGCAAATCTTGGGCATGAAGATCATTCGAGATAGGAAGCAGTGGAAACTGTGGTTATCACAAAGGAACTAAATTGAGAAGGTTTTGAAGTGATTCAACATGGAAAAGTCAAAACCGGCGAGTACGCTCTTAGCAAAGCATTTCAAACTCATGAAGGAGTTGTACCCGACAACTCAAGAGCAGAAGGACAAGATGGCGAGAGTACCATATGCTTCTGCAATGGGGAGTTAGATGTATGCGATGGTGAGTACGAGACCTGATATTGCACATGTAATGGGAGTTCTTAGTAGGTATATGTAAAATCCGGGAAAGGAGCATTGGGATGCGGTGAAGTGGATTCTAAGATATCTTAAGGATCATCTAGTCACTGTTTATGCTTCGGAGGTGGCTCTATAGAGGTACAAGGTATGTTGATGCGGACTATTCAGGAGTTCGAGATAGTGGGAAGAGCACAACGAGGTACGTATTTACGGTTTGGAGAACAGTTAGTTGGGTCTCTCAATTACAAAAGGTGGTGGCGTTGTCAACTACGGAAGTGGAGTACGTAGCGATCACGGAAGCCAAAAGGAGATGATATAGTTACAAGGGTTGCTTGAAGAATTAGGCAAAAACCAAGATTTCAACACCTTGTGGAGCGACAACCAAAGTGCGATATATTTGGCGAAGAATCCGGCATATCAATCTCGGACGAAGCACATCAAAGTGCAGTACCACGCCATTCGTATAGCGATTGAAGATGAGAAGTTGACATTACAGAAAATCGCTGGAGAGAAGAATCCGGCGGATATATTCACTAAGGTCGTAGACAGAAATAAGTTGGATCTCTGTTATAGGTTGGTGAAGCTCTCCATGAAAATTTGATGTGGAGAGCGTAGAGCGGAGTCATGTGAAGTCCACCAGCGTTGAGGATCAAGGTTGAAGAATTTCCAAGTGGGAGAATGTTAGAAATTGTGGAACATTCTTCAGGTCAAACGTCTGAAGCGGAAAGAACAACAGACGTCTGAAGGTGTAAGCATCTTCACTTCAGACGTCATGCCAAATCAAGTTCAGACGTCTGGTATCTACATGAGAAATAACAGAGCAGCGACAGACGTCTGCAGTTCATCGGGACAGACGTCTACAGGAGCTTTGAAACCCAATCTAAGATGGAAGCAGACGTCTGCCAAAATAGACTGCAAATGTCTGCCCTCAACGAATTCTGATGATAACTAATTTTGGAAAATTTGTTTATTTTCAAGGATTGTTAGGATTAGGGTTTGCCTATTTAAAGGAACCCTCATGTATATTATTAACAGCCAATTTGTGAAAGATTATTGTATGAGAGGGTGACGGTTAGGGCTAGAATTTTGAGAGAAAATTCTTAAAGTTTGCACGTGTAATTGATTCGAAGATTATATTGGAGACTTTACAGATTCCGCTCTGCCATGACTAGTCATCTGGTAAGTGAATCCCGTTAACAAATCCCGTGTCTCTCTGTGTTTGATTTCCTATTTTTATTTTCGCATATTTATATTGTTCTTTCGCCGTTTAATTGTGTGATTGTGTTTGCGTGATTTGGATATTGTTGCGAGCATTGTTCCGCGTTTTGATCTCTCCCGTCGATCCCTAACAAATTGCCCATGCACCACTGAACAATTACAGTTGCCTCCTGTGGTGAGGTAGATCATATGCGCAGGCTTCTCTTTTTACACAACAGCAGCAAAGTTGAGCTTTCGATAAGAAAAGGGTTGGATTTGGATGAAAGAATTGCCGTAATTGTGGGTGTATTCGGAAACCAAATAAATAATTATGAATATGTCATTATGTGCATCTTCCTCGTATATAATTATATTCACATATGTTTTCGTTGGTATTAACAAGTGCTGCTATTTTGATTTTTGTTTCCTTGAGCATTTTAATGTGGTTGTTCAGCAGTTAAAACATTGCTTAATTTTGTTTCAGAAAAGTTTTTGTTGTTAGTTTTACTTACACTTGAGTTTTTTCATGAAGTATTTTTCTAAACAGATAGCATGTAAATAATATTGCAACGGGCAATGACAAAGGTTCCTTCCCCGTTCTTCACCTCATTGCCTTCGGATCAAAATCCAACATAGAACTTTCTGATCCTTGGCATTAACAATATCTTGTCCATTTACTGTTTATCCTGGAATATGTTCCATTTCACTTCAGGCTATATTTATGCCTTAGTTAAACATAGTTTTCATATCGCAAATATACTATATTTTCCTTTTCTTTTAGTCTTTTCCATAGTTATGAGAATTAGAAGATTGTCATGTGGTTATCTAGCACTAATGAGAAGTCTCTGGTACCGTAGTTTTCTAGATCTAGGAATTTGAAGATGGTTGACAGATGCATCAAATTGATAGCTTAATCAAAGCTCTACTTAGTTTTGCTTCGTAACCGACCCATTTGAATGGAAGTAGGCTTAGCCGGCCCCTACATTTTCTTTTCAAAAGAGAGACTGAATATTTCACAAATTGGATAAGATACTTTAATTGTCGCTGCAACCACACATGACCTAATAAGTCTAATACCATAAAAACCAGATGCAGAGAATGAAGAGCATCATAGATCGTTCTTTTTAAGCTGAGTGCCGCTGTAAATTTATGTTAAATCCTTTCAGCTGTCGAGCAAAAACTCTGAGGCTCAAATGGTAATCAAACCGCCCAAGGAAAATCGTTGAACCTTTAAGCGCTTCGGTATTTTCTTTCAAATTAAACATAGCCATAAAACTTGTCAATTGCAAAAAGGTTAGATAAAGCACCAAATAAAACAACACCTGAAATTGGAATTTGCTGCATTAACATTTACTAAGATAGATTGAAGGAACTTGGGGCAGATAGAAAGTTCAAAAACTACAAAGGTTACAACGTACATAACTTGAAAACAACATTCTGATGACACAAATATAAATTAAATCCAACTACAGCAATACCAACAAAATCTCTAGACATTGGTCCAAGCAATAACTTGTCCTTCGCAAAATAAGAAATTACACATCTTTTTTCTCAAGAGCAAAGCTTTCCTGTTGTTGTGAAGTTGGAGGAGGTGCACTAATACCTTCCTCGGCCTCTAAAACCACCGCCTCCACGACGGCCACCTCTTGGTGGGCCCCCTCTGCCGCCACCTCTTCCACGGAATCCGCCGCCGCCACGGCCCCCGCCTCTTCCACCACCACGACCACCACCTCTACCACCACCTGCTTGAGCTTGCCCCCTACAACAGAAGTGGCATGTAAATAAATTCTCCTTCTGAGTTAAAGGTGAGAACTCCACACTGTTTCATTGGATTAAAGACTAATAAACTGAAGGAGAACTACGGCGCTATTTCCCAACTAGCAGGAAACCATGCTCGGCTTTAAAAACTCGCATTTTCCGCTTGTTTCTATCAGCGGATAACTTCTCCGCTTCTATGATTATTCCCAACATATACATGCTAAAAAACATCAGTTAAGAAAAATTCAATGAAACAATTCCGAGTAAAATAATAAGCTCAGGGGTATTTTGAGAATGATCAACAAAAATAATAATGGCGTTAGGGTCGAGGGGGTGGTTCAGGATTATCAAACTAAGGGGAGTTCTTTGCAAATCGAGCAAGAAGGATCAGGGCTTCCTTCTGTAGCCAAGAACAAATGAAGAAAATATCAGCTCAAGAACAAAAGCCATTAGATAGTCCCTCCACTCCAGCAAGCCCCAAAAAATTGTACTGATAATCTTTCTTGGCCATAACTCCAACGGAGAAAAACACAAATGAACCCTACAAATTCTGATGAGGCAATATCAAGTCGGTTTTTTATTGAACCCCTAAAACTTAGCTAATGCTAAATACAACCCCTAAAACCTTCTAAATTCAACCTCTAAAACATATAACTAAACCAAACAAGCCCTCATGGTTAACTTCCATCCATCAAACGTTGCCAATAGCCATTAGGGGGGGATAAAATGACATATTGACCTCCTCCATCCAATGCTCTTCAAATAATTAGATTGCATGAATTAGGAAAAAATAAACCTAAACATTTAGCAAGTCAATCGAAGGAAAAAACATGGAAAATTATCTTAAGAGCCTTCAATATAAAAAAATTTAAAAAAAACCTCTGACATGATGGTTAGTAAAATCGAAAGAACAAAAATTAGATTGCATGAGGGGCGGGGGATAACACTAGACATTGATAGTAAGTGAAATCAAAAGAAAAATAAACAAACTTAAATGCAGTTAATGGAACCCAAAAAACACAATCACAATAACACATTCTATATAAAAATGCGTACTTTTAATCCATAGTTAAGCTAGATAATTTCAACTTCTTAAAATGAGCTTGTATGGTTGAGAGAGCTTCAAGGTGTGAGAGGAAGAGGTTCATTTGAGAGGAAATGATCAAGGTTTTGAAAGGAGGAGAATTCTTCATGCTTTGGAGAGTTAAGAAGAAAGTTTAGTTGAGAGAATGAAGGGTATATTAAGATATATCTCTTGAATCCTAACCCCAAATTAGCCTCAACTCAAGCATGCACTTAGGTTAAGCTGACAGGATATTCGATTAATAAAGAAATTTAAGAGGTTATATTTAGAAATAGTTTTGTGTTTGGAAATAGCTAAGTTTTAAGGGTTCAATATAGAGAGAGAGAACCCGATCAAGTCACAGCCACTTCTGCATGAACCAAAACGCAAGCAGACTTGATTATCTCGATGAAGTCGAATATATGTTACAAACTTGAGGTTTAAGTAAAAGTAACAGCTTGGAACCAAGCAAATAAATAGGATTTGTAACTATGTGATTCTCAATCAATTATAACTCTATAAGGATTAGAGAATTGATATCTTAGGTTGTCTAATTTCCAACTCTCGAATGATCGGTTTCAAATCTAAAATAATAACTCAATAACTAGTTGCGTGCTTTCTTTATTGTATACGCCAATGGGAGAGCTTTTCATGAGAAAAGAAAATATTATTTTGAAAGGAAAAAAACACAGGAAAAAACTTGCAAGCTGCCATATAGGTGCATCAGAATTAACCTTGTCAACACATGAACTTACCTGGAGTTCAGAGATCAAGTGTAAAACATCATATGCACCATAAGCTTGTAAAACAAGAAGCTTAACGACAACAAAAGCAATTAAAACGCTGCTACAGAATCTTGGGACACAAATAGCATGAAATCTTTATCAAATGAAGTCATCCTTAATTTCCGTTGTCCTTAGCCCCTAGGATTAGGGCGAGATGGTAGTGAAATTGTGAAAAGCTTGATACAGGGAGACTACGGGTATATGTATGTAGGAAATATAGATATAAGCAATACTAGGAAGTGGATAAAAATATTTGCAGACAATATATTGAAGTGTAAATGCATACTTAGGAAAAATAAACTATTGGCAAGTGCAATGTATGCTTATTAATAGAGAAACGGCTGCTTCCCTTTCGCATCCATTATTCTCTTATTTAGCATACTCTTCCTTTCACATATTAACTTTTTTCAATCTTGATTACATCAAGCAGCCGAAACAATTGAAGTGGTCAGGGTTTCTTCATTCAAGATCTTTAACGAAAGAAATTTGATTGCAGAAAATGTATTATGTATTATGTACTATGTCCTATCATAGACTGCTAAAGCGCAGGAGATAGAATTAAACAAACCGGAAAGACAACTTTAGCACACACAAAAAGGAAGACAAACAAATATAAACATTCTAAATTATATAAACAATTCAATTTATAAACTTAAGCGGTGTAAATAGAGAATGTGATTTTATGCAAACATAAAAAAGCGACAAGAAGAGAGAAGTCGTACTTTGGTTGAGGGAGAAATCGAGCAAGGGGCAAAAGCTTGGCAGGATCAATGTAAAATTTATCTCCAGGGGCATACGAGGTCGCAATAATACCTTCCATCATCTTGATTGAGAAATACTGAAATAGTAAACAACGAAAAACAATACGATTAACCTACTACGACTTCATCTCAAAATTATGATTTCACGTAATTCATTGCAGTTATGATTTCAAGTTAATTGAAAGCTAAAGATGCTAAATTTAACAAGTACCAAGTAAACAGGGAATATTTATTGTGGACAAAGATCGTAATATAACCAATGTACACATTTTCCCTTCTTTACAATATGGAAATAGACAATTGAACATATGAATATATACTAAAACTTATGAAGCAAATTAAGAAAAATAACCCCAGCTGCATTTCAAAATCTCACCATCGAGAAAATAAATGAACTATCTAAATATGTTAGATTATGTACTGTGTTTCTCTCCAAAATCTCAACGTCGATTTAAGGAGACCAATGATGAAAACCATAGCATGAATAAAGATCTGAACTTGAAATTCAAAAAATTTAGGCAAATTAAAGCTCACCGATTCATTAATAGGCCCAAAGATCTCATCAACTTTCCCAATCTGAGTCTTGTTCTGCAAATAAATCGGCGCATTGAAGTACGGTATCTTCTCGTTCGTCAGCCTCGTCACGGCGTCGCCCTCGCAGGCGTGAAGAAACGACGAAATCTCTAACAAAGAGAGACAAACACAAAAATGTTAGGATTTTTATTCAGAAATCGAAACAAAAAAGACATAAGAGTTTCGAGAGATCTACCTACGACCTCCGACGGTGGTCCCTCGTCCCTGAAACCACCGCGCCCGCCTCCGCCGAATCGGCCGCCACCACCGAATCGACCTCCGCCTCGGTCCCCTCGGCCGCCGCCGCGCCCCCTGAACCCACCGCCGCCACGAGGAGGACGCATGGTGAGGCTGATGAGTGATGAGAGAAACCCTAACCCTAAAAAATTGAGTTTTGGGGACTTTGGCGGCTGGATTAGGGTTTAGGGTTTTAAAGAGGTGAAATGGGAGAGGGGATGTCGCTTGTGGGCCCCACGTGCCTGTTTGCATTTACCTCCCTCATATTGTTGCCTTTGTCAAATAAGTATTATTAACTTTGTGAATTTGCATATAAATTTCATGAACTCTTAGGCATTTTTAGTTTAATACCATCTGAAATAATCAATGGATGTGTTGCTGGGAGAAGTATGATGCTAAATTAAAAATTGTTAATATTTTGCCTTGTTTATATGCATTATATATTGATAACACTTATTTAAAATTATAAAATTATTTTCAATGGTAAGGCATAGAAGTGCTTATTATGATACTTCATGGGTACAAATGAATGGTCTCTTAACGCAGAAGGTCTATGTACGATTAACTCTTAAAAAATAATAGAAAATCTCATGTCATCTATAAGCATCCCCTCGCACTCTCACACACATGCACTCTCACTAGCTAGTTTCCTCTCTTTAACTATTTTTTCTCTTATACGCATTGCACGGTTTAAATCTAGGTTTTTAACTCGAACCAAATGCAAAACTTATTGTTTTGAGCATGAAAATCTAGCCTTCATTATTGAGAATCAAACTACATGTTTAAAGTTATTGACTAAACTGCACGTAAATAACCAAGATTTCACCAATTTCACGGATAAATACTTATGTTTTCATGAGTTGCAGAAAAATACCCATCTTTGATTCAAACGTTTTTTTTAAAAAACAAAAGTAACAGAAATGGCAAAATAACTGTTATACCACCTCCATATATAACACGTAGGTAAGTAATTAGTGCAATCGCAGTAAAAAGTTGGGTATTTATCTGTTGCTAAAAAAAACTTAGATATTTATCTGTCAAAACGGTGAAATCTTGAGTATTTATATGCAATTCAGCCAAAGTTATTTACTTGCAATATTTTGACATATTCCGTCCATGAGCTAAACTTTGTCGAATTTTCTGGTTTTCTGAATTTTAAATTATTAAAATGAATATTTTGACACATTCGGTCCCATGAGCTAAACTTTTCCTATCGCATCCCATGAGCTAAAAATTAAAGTGGCACCAACTCCTTCAAGAAGGACGTTCAAGTTACCTCCATTAAAATTAAACAATATTAAAGCAAAAGAAAAAGGTGTTTCCATGATAATATATCAGAAAGGTGTTAAATTAGCATACCATCACCAACCAATAACAGAATTTATTTTCTGCCATTTAGAAATCGTCTTATGATTCTGTACATCAAAATTATATAAAAGAGAAAATTATAAAAAAAAAAGATGATCTGTCCATTTTGAATCCGACGAATCAGATTAACAAGTCATAATGACCTGGTGTAAAGCTAGTTGATCGGGATGTAAAGCTGGTTGATGATCGGGAACGTAAAGCTGAAATTTAGCACAGAGTCACGTGTGCTTGCCAAAAAAATTAAGCGCCTTCTTCTTGAACTTAAAAAATTCATAAGTTTCACATACGGTGTCATTAAAAGACTCGAACTTAGTTTACTGTATTCGTATTTATATTATCTTTCAAATGAGTGCTAATTTAACATATTTCGTATTGTTATTTGATAAGTGGAATGTTTTTCTTTCCAAGTGGTACTTTTATATTTTCAAGTAGAACTTTAAAATTTTAAGAAAGAGCATGCATACACATGAGAGAAAGAAGAAAGCATTAAATGCCTCTTTTGTCTTGTCAATTGTGCTTATTGAAAGAGATGTGTGTCGCGTCCCGATTGATCTAATTTGTTATAAAACAAATCTCCAGTTTAAAATTTTCATAACTTTCACATTAAGGTGTCAGAATTAACTCAAACTTGGTTCAGTGAATTCGTATTGAAATTCTCTTTCAAATGAGTATCAATTTGACATATTTTGGATTCACTTCATATCAAAAAGTCTCATTTAGTAAGTCCCACTAGTAAGTAAAATGTAAATCTCACTAAGTAAACAAAAAGTCTCATTCAGAAGAACAAATAGTACCATCTGGAAAAACCCTCGGTGAAAATTTGAATTTTTTTATTTAGGCTATTTTATCACCATATATCTGTAGGGTGTTTTTCGTCACCCCAGTGAGATGGGAATATGCGCGCGCTTGTCAGGCGTACTACAGATTCCCCCGGCCTAGGGTAGGCCGGGGTTTAATGATTGTGGGGATCCGAATCTCCGGCAGCCGCGGACTAAGCTGCCGTTAATTACCCATCGCCTTTGGGGCGAGGGAACCTCCGATTAACGGGTTAAACTGGTCATGCGAACTCAATGTGCAGTATACGTGTGTTTTGAAAGGGGGTTTTGGATATATCGGGAGCCACGCAGAGTTTTTACGGGGGTCCCGCTACCCGGATAGCGGGCTGGGGGTCAAGGGGGCTAGCAGCCCCCTTGCGGGGTGCGGGGCAGCGCCCCGTTAGAAATTTTTTTTCTAACAGGGACAGTATCGTGGAGTACGTGTATGTATAAATTTGTATACATATGTATATATGTATATATGTACACAAAAAGAGGGGGAAAAGACATCCAAGGGATGCGCAGGTGCGCAAGCGCGCGCGCCACGTGTCGGCACGCGGGCGACTTGCGCACTTGCGCAGGTGCGCAAGCGCGCGCGCCACGTGTCGGCACGCGGGCGCCTTGCGCACTTGCGCAGTTGCGCAAGCGCGCAAGTCGGGGGGGCCACGTGTCGGCAGGCGGGCGCCTTGCGCACTTGCGCAGTTGCGCAAGCGCGCGCGCCACGTGTCGGCACGCGGGCGACTTGCGCAGTTGCGCAGGCGCGCGCGCCACGTGTCGGCACGCGGGCGACTTGCGCACTTGCGCAGGCGCGCGCGCCACGTGTCGGCACGCGGGCGCCTTGCGCACTTGCGCAAGCGCGCAGGTGAGGCACAACAGGCTTTTAGCCTAAAAAAATATTTCTCAGAAGAGAAATCAGAGAGGAGTTGGACTCCTGAATGTGTTTTTTTTTCTTCTCTTTTTTTTTTTTGGGGTTTAGTGAAAGATGTTCTTCTTCTTCCTCCTGTTGCTTGCTGGATCTTGAAGATCAAGAGATGTGAAATCTCAAAATCTCTCCTTTTTAAGATCTGATGACAGATCCAAGTTCCCCTTTGTGGGTTTTGTGGTGGAAAACTATTTAGTTTTGAAAAAGGAAGAGTAAAACTCTTGATTTAATTCAAAAGAAAGAAGAAGGTTTTGGAACCTTGAAGAAGGAGGAAAGAGCTCAGCTCTGAAACTTTTTTGGAGAGAGAAAAGGTTATGAGATATTTTCATTATCTTTTGCCTTTATAGGCTATACACTTTACACATAGCCCCTTGGGCTTCTCAAAATGGCATTTTGCCTATCCCATGGCTCATGTGCCATTTCTTTTTGCACATAAGCCATGGGCTTTACAAAAATTTGGCTTTATGCCTATTTTTCTTACATTTATCCGAAAATAAAATAAAAGAAAATGCAACAAAATTATTTATTACAAAATTTTTATCTTGGCATGGGGGGGAGGCCGGCCGCTTCATGTTCGGGCTCGACCCGGGCATGGGCCCACTGGGTCTGGGCTTGGGCCCACTTGGCTTGGGGTTGACTTGGATTTTGACTTGGTCAACCGGGGTGTAAATTTTTACCCCAACAAATTGCCCCCCATCAATAAATGCACACCACATATGTGGGTCGTGTGCATGAAATTGATGGATCTTCTTTCACGTGGAGGCGACTTGATCTGGTTCCCGCCTTTTGGGGAGCTGACACTGCCCTTTTTACGACATGGACGGTCGTTGCTTGACATGTCTCCGAGACGGAGTGTCCGTGATAAGCGTTTTCCCTGGCCCGGAGCTATCTGGTTCCCGCTTTGTAGGAATCCTGCGCTGCCCTTTTTGCGACTTGGACGGTCGGTGCTGCCCTTTTAGCGACGTGGACGGTCGGTGCTGCCCTTTTAGCGACGTGGACGGTCGGTTCTGCCCTTTTTGCGACTTGGACGGTCGATGCTGCCCTTTTAGCGACGTGGACAGTCGGTGCTGCCCTTTTTGCGACTTGGACGGTCGGTGCTGCCCTTTTTGCGACTTGGACGGTCGGTGCTGCCCTTTTAGCGACTTGGACGGTCGGTGCTGCCCTTTTAGCGACTTGGACGGTCGGCGCTGCCCTTTAAAGCGACGTGGACGGTCGGTGCTGCCCTTTTAGCGACGTGGACGGTCGGTTCTGCCCTTTTTGCGACTTGGACGGTCGGTGCTGCCCTTTTAGCGACGTGGACGGTCGGTGCTGCCCTTTTTGCGACGTGGACGGTTGATGCTGCCCTTTTAGCGACGTGGACGGTCGGTGCTGCCCTTTTTGCGACTTGGACGGTCGGTGCTGCCCTTTTAGCGACGTGGACGGTCGATGCTTGATTTGACTTGCTCTGCTTCTTGCAGTGTCAGGGGTAGACTTGACTTGCTCCGCTTCTTGCGGTGTCGAGATTGGATTCTGACTCGCTCCGCTTTTTACGGTGTCGGAGTGGAAATTGACTTGTTGATTTTGATTTGGGTTGACATCAGCATCGCTATACTGGAATATGGTACCAGGAGCGAATCATCGTCTGTCATGGAGAGGATTTTGGGATTTTGGTTTTTGTTTGGCATCTGCATTGCTGCACTGGAATAATGCCAGGAGCAACTCATCATTTGCCCCGAGAGGATTTGGGAGAAATTGGGATTGTTTTACGCCCGTGGATTGTATACGGTTTTGCAGGATGTATGATCCAGACCGTAGGGCCGAAAAAATTTTGGGACTTTGTCGGCGTCTGCATCGCTGCACTGGAATATGGTACCAGGAGCGACTCATCATTCGCCATTTGGGGATTGGGGAGCGATGGCTTAGGAGACAGGTTTAGATCCCTATCGCCTAAGGCTTTTCAATTTTATGGGCCGTGAGGGTCCCATAAAAGCATTTTCTCCCTACGAGTCGTAAGGATCCCGCAGGTGTATTTTCTCCTTAGGAATCGTGAGGACTCCTAAGTGTGTTTTTCCTTTATGAGTCGTAAGGATCCCACAAAGGTTTGTTCTCCTCATATATCGTGAGGACACATGGGTGGGTCTTATCAATGGAGCATCATTCCCAAAGCGGAGACTGGCCGCGTAACTGGTGATTACGGTGGGGCATGGGTATGATGAGAATTATTTGAGCTCGTGGATTGTATACGATGGTCAATTTGGGGACCCACCGTAGGGCCGGGAGAATTTTTATTTTTATTTTTTATTTTTTATTATTTTTTTTTTTAAAAATTGGATTTTGGTTGGCGTCTGCATCGCTGCACTGGAATGTGGTACCAGGAGCGACTCATCATTCGCCGTTTGGGGACTTGGAATTTGGATATTGTTTGGCATCAGCATTGCTGCACTGGAATAATGCCAGGAGCAACTCATCATTCGCCTCGGGAGGACTTGGGATTTGGGTTTTCGGTCGGCATCAGCACCGCTAACACTGAAGCGAAATGCCAGGAGCGAATCATCATTTGCCGTTGCCCGTTGGGGAACGATGGCTTAGGAGATAGGTTTGGGTCCCTACCACCTAAGGCTTTTCAATTTTATGGGCCGTGAGGGTCCCATAAAAGCATTTTCTCCCTACGAGTCGTAAGGATCCCGCAGGTGTATTTTCTCCTTAGGAATCGTGAGGATTCCTAAGTGTGTCGCTCCTTTGTGAGTCGTAAGGATCTCACGCAGGGGTTTTCTCCTCACAAGGTTGAGAGGACTTTGTGAGTGTGTTTCATCTCTTTTCACGAGTTTGCGCCCTTTCGGGTTTTCACAGACTCGCCGGTAGTCCTGCTGTTTTTACTCACGGAGCCCTTTCGGGTTTTCATCCGTGCCCATTTTGCTTGCGGACATACCGTTTATTTCTTTATTTCTTTTATTATTTCTTTCTTTTTTTTTGCCGCTGGTGGGACTTTAAAAGTAGTCTCACCGGCAGGATTTGGGAGAAATAGGGGTCATTTACGCCCGTGGATTGTATACGGTTTTGCAGGATGTCTGATCCAGACCGTAGGGCTGATGTGCTCAATTCTCCTGCGACTTGGAGCATTCACGTGTAGTATTTCTTGAGATATCGGCCATTGATGGGTGGCATGGGCCTTTCTCCCTCGGCACTTATTAGTTGGTAGGATCCTCCGTCAAACACTTTCTCGATGACGTATGGTCCTTCCCAGTTTGGCTCGAATTTTCCCTTGGCATGTCGATTGGGGATAATCGGTCTTTTGAGGACCAACACCAATTCACCTTTCTTGAAGGCGCGGAGACGGGTTATCTTGTCATAAGCCCGTGACATTTGGGCTCGGTATAGCTCCAGATTTTGTTGCACCGCGAGCCTCTTTTCTTCGAGGGCATCGAGTTCTTCAAGTCGAAGGAGCACGTTTTCTTCCTCCGTCAACTCATGTTGGACGGCCATTCTTAAGCTCGGAACTTCAACTTCGAGGGGGAGGACCGCCTCCACTCCGAAGAGCAATGAGTATGGAGTGGACTGAGTTGGAGTACGGTGCGTGGTACGATATGCCCACAACGCCTCGTGAAGCTTGAGATTCCAGTCTCTCTTGTTGGCTGAAGCATTTTTCCTCAGAAGCTTGCATAGAGTCTTATTGAAGGCTTCGGCTAGCCCATTGGCTCTTGGATTATAGATGGAGGAATACCTCCAGTCTATCTTGTGCTGAGTAGCGAATCTTGAGACATTGAAGCTCTTGAAAGAAGGCCCGTTGTCAGAAATGATTCTTCTTGGTGTACCGAAGCGGTATAGAATATTATGCTGGAAGAATGTCAGAATATCCTTTGTTTTGACTTCTTTTAGCGGGACAGCTTCAGCCCACCTGGAGAAGTAGTCTGTCGCGGCCAGTATGAACCGGTGGCCTTTAGATGACGGAGGATCAATTGGGCCAACAATGTCGGTGCCCCAGACTTCGAAGGGCCACGACGCCACCGTAGGATGCAATGGATTGGGATGCTTGTGAATAAAATCACCGTGAATTTGGCAGATATAACATTTCTTTGCATGCTCTCCGTAATCCCGTATCATGGTGGGCCAGTAATACCCAAGCCGTTTGATTTGAAGTCGCATCTTGGGGCCAGATTGGTGAGCACCGCAAACGCCCGAGTGGACATCTTTCATGACCTTTTGGGCTTCGGCCAATGACAGACACCTGAGCCAGAGTTGGTCATATGACCTGCGGTATAACGTGTCATTTACAAACACGTATCGGAGAGCTCTTTTCTTCAGCTGAATCCTCGCAGATTTTTCTTCGGGCAGCTTGTCGTATCGGAGGTACTCTATGAAGGGTTCTCTCCAATCGGGCTCGTCTTGGATGATCGAAGCTTCTTCCGCAGGACTGCTCTTCTGTTCCGCGCTTTCCTCTTCTCGTAGAGAGACTGGGGGTAGAATTTGCCGGCTCCTGACTGTGATCAGAATTTCGTCCATTTTAGGATCAGCCAGTTCCTTGGCCAAGCGAGCGAGTACATCAGCCTTTCCGTTCAACGCTCTAGGGACTCTCGTTAGTTCAATATGAGTGAACCGTTTCATGAGTTCCACCACTCGACCTCTGTACCGAGCTAACTCGGGTTTGTATATCTTATAGTCACCGCTTACTTGGTTGACGACGAGCTGGGAGTCACCGTAAACTCGTAGCCGACGGACTTCCATTTCTATGGCGAGCTCCAAACCAGCTATCAGAGCTTCATACTCAGCTTCATTGTTTGTCCGAGGCTCGGTGAGAGCAAAAGAACGCCGTAGGGTTCCCATTGATGGTGTGATGAATACCAATCCTATCCCTGCTTTTATCTCCGGGACGCTTGATTTACTGGAGGTTCTTATCGATGAGGCCCCATCGAAGTAGAGCTCCCAACATGGCTCGTCATTCTCGAGGTGCAGCACTTGTTCGTCGGGTAACTCACAATTTAGCGGCGACCCTTCTGGTATAGGATGAGCAGCGAGAAAGTCTGCAAGAGCTTGCCCTTTTACTGCTTTCTGAGGAGTGTAAACTATGTCAAACTCAAGTAGCATGACAGCCCATCTTGCCATTCTGCCGGCTAGGCTTGCTTTGGTCATCAAGTGTTTGAGCGGGTCGACCTTGGAGATCAGCATAACCCGATGAGCGAGCAGATAGTGCCTCAGCTTCTTCACAGCGAATATTAGAGCCAGGCATTGCTTTTCGATTGGGGAGTAGTTGTGTTCCGCCCCGACTAGAGTTCGACTGAGGTAGTAGAGGGCATTTTCTTTTCCTTCCTCGTTATTCTGGGCAAGGAGCGCACCGAGTGACTCGTCCAACGCGGCAGTGTAGAGAATCAGTGGTTTATTTGGAATGGGAGCGGCCAGCACTGGAGGGTGCAACAAGTATTGTTTGATGCTTTCGAACGCTACTTGACATTCGGCATCCCAGATAAAAGGAGCTCCTTTCTTCATGAGCTTTGAGAATGGCCTACATCTCCCTGATAAATTTGAGATAAACCTCCGTATATAAGCAAGCTTGCCTTGAAAAGATCTTAGCTGCGTCAGACTCTTCGGAGGGGGCATCTCCATGATGGCCTTTATCTTTGATGGGTCAACTTCGATCCCTCGATGTCGAACTATGAAGCCCAGGAATTTTCCCGATGACACGCCAAAAGCGCACTTCAGAGGATTCATCTTCAGATCGTATTCCCTCAGTCTGGTGAGTACAGTCCTGAGATCTTGGATATGATCGGCCTTGGCTTTAGTCTTGACGACCAGATCATCAACATAGCATTCGACGACTTTATGGATTAGATCATCAAAGATATTAGTCATTGCCCTTTGATATGTAGCACCTGCGTTCTTCAGTCCGAATGGCATTACCTTGTAGCAATATATTCCGATCGGGGTTCGAAATGCTGTGTGCTTCTCATCCTCAGGCGACATCTTGATCTGATTGTATCCAGATGAGCCGTCCATAAAGGTGAACAGTTCGTAATTTGAGGTGTCATCGACCATCATTTCCATGACCGGTAGCGGGAAGTCGTCTTTAGGACATGCCTTATTGAGGTCCCTGAAATCGACACAAACTCGGATCTGCCCATTTTTCTTCTTCACCGGGACTATGCATGCGATCCAGTCTGCATATTTCTCTTCCCTGATGAAGCCGGCATCGATGAGCTTCTTGGTTTCCTCGATGACCTTTTCTTCCAACTCCCTTCTCATTCTTCGAGGAGCTTGTTTGACTGGCTTAGCATCAGGAGATATAGCCAGCTTATGCACGGCTACCTCAGGGGAAAGGCCAGGCATTTCTTTGTACGTCCACGCGAAGCAGTCGACGAACTCACGCAGCAGGGCAATTATCTGCTCTTTCATTTCCTCCGACAAGAGTGAGCTGATGTAGGTCGGCCTTGGATTATCGGGCGTTCCTAAGTCAATCTCGGTTAGCTCATCAAAGGTTGCTTGTCCGCCATCTTCGAGCTCTTGAGGAGCTTCTTCTGGCTCGGCTATCTCGTCATCATCATTTGATCTTTCGCTGGCCTCACCAACATGGATCATGTAGCACGCTTTGGAATCAGGTTGAATGTAGCCTATGCCCCGTCTATCTGGAATCCGTCCATCGATGAGTGCTCGGACCTGGGGAGGATACCATAGCCCTTCGTAAAACTTTGCTTCGGACTCCGTTTGATATAACCGGCATCCGCACTTCTTAAAGTATTCCCGCATCTCGGGCGCATAGTATCTGGGATTGAGGACGGCTCTTATGCCCCTCTCATAAGGAAGGCACGCGACAGAAAGGTCGTCCGGGTGCACAACGGGGTTTGACCCATAAAACAAGATGCCCTTCTGTCCACTTTTCCTCCCGGGAACGTAGAAAGTTTTCAGCTGGTCCACGGTGGAGATTGATAATGCATCGAGCTCTTTGCACATTTGCTCTGGTACCCTTGTAACGGCTAGGGACCCTTCTGCAACTTCGAAGGTCTCTCGTAGTTTCGCTTGTTGCGTGGGGGTCCAATCTGCACCGCTGTTGCACGACAGGTCCTCCTCCTCTGACTCCTCAGTGTCACTGCCAAGATGAGGGCGGACTTTGCTGCTAGATGGGCCTTCAGTAACAGATTCGTCCGTATCGCTGCCGAAATGAGGGCGAGTTTTGCGGAAGGACGGGCTTCCAGCGTCGGACTCATCAGATTCGCTGCCGAAATGCGGGCGCACTTGGGTATTTTTTCTTTTGAAAGTGATAGCCGGCGCAGATTTGCTTTTGAGTCTTGGGGTCGTTCTATCCTCAGTCAGTTGTGGCTTAGCATTTTGGTGGTTCGTAAAGTACCGAGAGTCTTCATATCGGACCTCATGCACACCGAACGGCTGGATGTCTCCGTCAATGCGTCTTTCTTCGCCATTTTTAGTGTACTTCATGCATTGATGGAGAGTTGACGGAATGATGCCGTAATCGTGGAGCCACGGCCGCCCCAAGAGAATCTTATAAGACGTGTCGGCGTCGATCACGTATATCTTAGCTTCAGTTTGCAGATCCCCAAATTTGATTGGCAGAGCTATAGACCCCAGAACTTGCTGGCAATTTTGGTTGAAGCCTTGAATGACAATCCTTTCCCTTGACAGGTGTCGGACGTCCATTGACAAACTCTTCAGAGTTCGCAAGTTCATGATGTTCACTGAGGACCCCGGATCAATCAATATGCGATTAATTCGATCTCCGTCGCTGTACCCGGTCACGTAAAGCGGCCGATTATGTTCAGTCGTTCCCAGTAGCAAGTCTTCATCCTTAAATGTGACTGCGGCGGCATACAAAGCATGCTGGGCTTCTTTCATGTTAATTTCCGCAAAGTGAGCCTGATACCGCTCGGGGTTTTGCAGAGCGTGGATGAGAACATCTCTAAGCTCCTTAGATAGGACCAAGGCGTCGTAGATGCTCAGGAGAGACGGAAGCTTCCGGAGATGCGCCAAGACATTATAGTCCACCGAGGAAGGACTTATGTTTTCATCAGCCGGTTCTCTGCCATCTTCTTCATTAGTGACTTGTTTTTCCTTCCCTCTTGGGGCGTTGCCCTGATTTGGCGGTAGAGCCCTGCCGCTTCTGAGCTGGATTTGATTGGTCGTTGTGGTGAGCTCCTCGTCCTCTTCCGGAAAACAGAGATCATCCTCAGAGTCGCTGCCAAGATGGATGGCGTAGCAGGTCACTACTGGAATTTCTTCATTGGAGTCTTCTTCCAACTCCTCCAGAATTTCAGCCGCTTGTACAGTGAAGAACTCCTTCAATTGAATCAATGTTCTTTCCTTTTGCTCATATTCTTCGAGGGAATCGATATACTTTTGAATGGTCGATCTCCCTGCAGACTCTTTTTCGCGCCGAGCTGCACTTTTCTTCTTCTTGAGCTTCTTGGATTTTGAGCCTGATGGAGCCGCATTGGCAGCTGGACTGGTAGGCTTCTTCTGTCCTTCCCATTCCATCCTGGGTTCTTTCCGAAGTAGCTTTATCATCTTCTTCGTCTTATTAGATATGTGCGTACTCCACGGAGGCCGCGATGAGTCAGTTTCGTTTGTCAGGGCAGCGGGGTTCGGCTGTCTGCTCCCAGAAGGCTTCAGCTTCCGTCTGTATAAAGTTGGCGGTTGCAACTTGATTGTTCACCAACACGCTTTTGGACAGCTCGATCTCTCCAGCCTTGTACTGCTTCTCGACCCAATCCTTGAAGATATAGCAATCCTCGATCGCATGGCTCACTACTCGGTGGTACGGGCAATACAGGGGATTGTCGGTCAATTTTGCTTCTTGGGGTCTTTTCGACTCCGGCAGTTGTAGGCCATTGTTCAAGGCATCTTTAAATATCTTGCGGACCTTGTCCCTTCTGAAAGAGTAAACCTTGTTCTTTTTCTCCTCTAGGGAAGGCCCATCTCCTCCCAGCAATGGCTTTCGAGACCGGTTGGTTTTGGATTCGCCCGCCCTTCGCTTTTCTTCATTGTCGGAGGCGTTGAAGACATTGGTACTGCTGGAACTCCCGCTTCTACGGTTGTCGTCCCGCTTGCTTTTCCAGGTTTTGTCTCTCTGAGAGTCCGGCGGGGACTCTTGCTTCGAGCGTTCCAGCATTTGGACTTTCTTGGTTAGCTCCTGAAACGTCTTGAGGCCCGCTGTACACAAGAAGGGGACCATCCAATTGCTGAGGTTCCCAATGAGAAGGCTGACGGACTGGTCCTGCTCCAGCGGCGGTTCGCACTTAACTGTGAGATTACGCCACCGGGCGATAAAGTCGGTGTTGCTTTCATTCTTCCCCGGCTTGGTCCTCACAAGATCGGCTATGGAGATTTTATCACTGACGCTCATGAACCTTTGCCGGAACAGAGACTCCATTTGGGCAAAGGTAATGACGGACCCGTCCGGTATACTCGCATACCAGTCGAAGGCGACGCCGGTCAGGCTGTTGACAAACTGACGAAGAAGGAGCGCATCGTTGCCCCCTGTATTTCCGCATGATGCTTTGAAGTGGGCGACGTGCTGGTTTGCATTCCCCGTTCCATCAAATCTTCCGAACTTAGGAATGACGTAGCCGCTTGGGAACTCAATCAGATCGTACTGTGCGGGATATGGCCGCCCACTACTGCCGATTTCTTTCTGAGCTTCAGCTTCGGCCACCAATGTTTTAACCTTACTCGTGACCAAATCCATTATCCGATCCTGTGTTAGCGGGATAGTGCTATCTGGGGCCAAGGCGTCCCCAGAAGCGGAATGTAGCCGGCTTTCATTCGGCTCGACCAGTCTTGGTCCCAAAGGAACAGGCATTGGCTGCCTCGGATTGTCATCACCCGGCTGATTAGTAGCGGCCTGTGCTTGATTAGGAGGCGCTCGAGCAATTTGAGCCGTAAGCTGCATCACCACGTTCGTTAAGTCGTCAATCTTCGAATAGAGCTTGGCCATCTCTTTATCTTTGCTTCTGAGCTGTTTTCGAAGTTCTTGAAGCAGCTCTTGCTCCGCAGTCCTAGGGCGGAAAGTCGGCTCTTCCTCGCTGTCCGAGCTTGACTCTACATGGACCGAGGGGTCTATCTGCCTATCATCCTCATCGAGAGGGTTTTCTTCATCCAGCAGGGGCGGCTGTTCTTGGGTGGCGGTAATCACATTCAGGCTAGATTGGGCTTGGGATGTGGTGGCCCCGTCCTTGCTTTTGCTGCGAAGGTTGTCGCTAGGGCGCCCGCCCGCCATATAGACCGTATGGATGGTATATCCGGACGTCTTTCTATCATTGGCAGCTGATTTCATGGATCGCTGTCTTGGCCCCCTTGTTTCGGTAGCTGGTAGTCGATTGAAGACGGCTGGCCTAACCAGGTTCTTGAATGATGCTGGCGCTTCTTTTCTGGGTTTTCCCCGCTGCTTTCGCGCGGCACAGAGTGCTTGATAGACTCTTGAAGAGACAGTGTCATACTTTTTCTGTTGGGGCCGGGACACGTCTCTTTGTGGCACTGTTCGGACCGCTGTCTTCTTGATTTTGGCGGTCATGGCGTTTTTCTGAACCCACTTCAGAGGCTCGAAGGAATTGCTGATTCTTACGTCCGACTCAGCCGTCGTCGCGGGGCAACCTTGCACTTGCAACTTCACACGATTCCATTTGGCCGAAGCCTTGTCCCTCTTGTTGGCTCGATACCTGAGCCGCTTCTGCCTTAACTTTTCTGTTCTAAGCACCTGGCAGACTTCGGCTTTTTGGGAAGACGCCGCAGACCGGGCGATGGAAGGCCTTGGAGATACGCTCGATTGTGCATTTGTTGGAGTTATCGCCTGAGCTCGTCCGCAACTTTTAATGTTGCCCTTCACATCGAAAGTCTTGCCCCCAGCTAGAGCGCCAGGGACTCGTTCAGACACCATCTTAAGTTTCGGTTGTGGTGCCTTGGCGATCACGACATTCGGCCTCTTACCCCTTGAGACCGGCTTGGCCACCTGTTCCGCTGGGATCTCTGCCAGATGAGCGCTTCCGGCAGGGTAGATGATGACAGAGCCAAACTGGCGGGGCGGTTCCTCCCATTGTCGACTGAGGCTTGCGGGGAGAACCACACGAGCGTTGATCTTGACCACGTACGGAATCGGAGTCGCTTTGGAAGTTGAATTCGTCTTGGGAGACATTGTCGTTGAAAGTTGATTGCTGCATGAAAAGAGAACATCATTTCAGTATAGGCAATCGATATGTATATTGACTGAGTTCGCATGAACGTTTAACCCGAAATATGGGAGGAGAGATAGGGTCCCACCGGGCGTGCCAGAATCTGTAGGGTGTTTTTCGTCACCCCAGTGAGATGGGAATATGCGCGCGCTTGTCAGGCGTACTAC
Source organism: Agapanthus africanus (assembly GCA_030015575.1). Classification (NCBI taxonomy): domain Eukaryota; kingdom Viridiplantae; phylum Streptophyta; class Magnoliopsida; order Asparagales; family Amaryllidaceae; genus Agapanthus; species Agapanthus africanus. The sequence goes on from JASDDO010000012.1 coordinate 490,039,858, forward strand.
AGATTCCCCCGGCCTAGGGTAGGCCGGGGTTTAATGATTGTGGGGATCCGAATCTCCGGCAGCCGCGGACTAAGCTGCCGTTAATTACCCATCGCCTTTGGGGCGAGGGAACCTCCGATTAACGGGTTAAACTGGTCATGCGAACTCAATGTGCAGTATACGTGTGTTTTGAAAGGGGGTTTTGGATATATCGGGAGCCACGCAGAGTTTTTACGGGGGTCCCGCTACCCGGATAGCGGGCTGGGGGTCAAGGGGGCTAGCAGCCCCCTTGCGGGGTGCGGGGCAGCGCCCCGTTAGAAATTTTTTTTCTAACAGGGACAGTATCGTGGAGTACGTGTATGTATAAATTTGTATACATATGTATATATGTATATATGTACACAAAAAGAGGGGGAAAAGACATCCAAGGGATGCGCAGGTGCGCAAGCGCGCGCGCCACGTGTCGGCACGCGGGCGACTTGCGCACTTGCGCAGGTGCGCAAGCGCGCGCGCCACGTGTCGGCACGCGGGCGCCTTGCGCACTTGCGCAGTTGCGCAAGCGCGCAAGTCGGGGGGGCCACGTGTCGGCAGGCGGGCGCCTTGCGCACTTGCGCAGTTGCGCAGGCGCGCGCGCCACGTGTCGGCACGCGGGCGACTTGCGCAGTTGCGCAGGCGCGCGCGCCACGTGTCGGCACGCGGGCGACTTGCGCACTTGCGCAGGCGCGCGCGCCACGTGTCGGCACGCGGGCGCCTTGCGCACTTGCGCAAGCGCGCAGGTGAGGCACAACAGGCTTTTAGCCTAAAAAAATATTTCTCAGAAGAGAAATCAGAGAGGAGTTGGACTCCTGAATGTGTTTTTTTTTCTTCTCTTTTTTTTTTTTGGGGTTTAGTGAAAGATGTTCTTCTTCTTCCTCCTGTTGCTTGCTGGATCTTGAAGATCAAGAGATGTGAAATCTCAAAATCTCTCCTTTTTAAGATCTGATGACAGATCCAAGTTCCCCTTTGTGGGTTTTGTGGTGGAAAACTATTTAGTTTTGAAAAAGGAAGAGTAAAACTCTTGATTTAATTCAAAAGAAAGAAGAAGGTTTTGGAACCTTGAAGAAGGAGGAAAGAGCTCAGCTCTGAAACTTTTTTGGAGAGAGAAAAGGTTATGAGATATTTTCATTATCTTTTGCCTTTATAGGCTATACACTTTACACATAGCCCCTTGGGCTTCTCAAAATGGCATTTTGCCTATCCCATGGCTCATGTGCCATTTCTTTTTGCACATAAGCCATGGGCTTTACAAAAATTTGGCTTTATGCCTATTTTTCTTACATTTATCCGAAAATAAAATAAAAGAAAATGCAACAAAATTATTTATTACAAAATTTTTATCTTGGCATGGGGGGGAGGCCGGCCGCTTCATGTTCGGGCTCGACCCGGGCATGGGCCCACTGGGTCTGGGCTTGGGCCCACTTGGCTTGGGGTTGACTTGGATTTTGACTTGGTCAACCGGGGTGTAAATTTTTACCCCAACAATATCAAATCGGTACGGTTGAAGAAAAATACATATTTATGACTCAAATTTCAACCTTTATTGGTTAGATAACATGTAAAACTGTTAAAGCTGCTAAGCACTGATTAAGGTTGAACTGTGAGTTCTATATATGTATTTTTTTAAAAATCCAACTGCACCGATTTGGCCTAAATAAAAAAAATTCAATTTTTTGAAGTTCATCTGGACCTCAATTATAAGTTTTTAAGATTATTTTTTTGTGCATTAATTTTATGAGTTTATGATCAAGGGACAAATAACTAGTGTGTAGGCGCCTTAACAGTTTTATATGCTATTTAACCAATCAAGCTTGAATTTTGAGTCCTATATAGATTTTTTTTCTTAAAAATCCAACTGTACCGATTTAATATATGATGATAAAATAGCTTAAATAAAAATTCATTTTTTTAAGTTCATCTGGGTCTCGATCATAAGCTTTTAAAATTATTTTTTCTTTATGCATTTATTTTATGAGTTTATGATCAGGAAACAAATGGCCTTCAAATCAAGTAATTTTTTATGTGTGGACTATTTATGTATTGTAAAATATATCCGTAAAGTTGAAATTGAATTTTTGCAATCGAATATTGAGAATTTAGCCGTTATAATTATTAAATTCAAATAATTATATCAAAAACTTTACGAACAAAAACGAAATTACAACCATACGAATGCGATTTAAGATATTAAGATAGTTTACACAAAAAAATCAAATAATTGTCTTTTTGCAATCGGATATTGAGAATTTAGCCGTTATAAATATCAAAAAATTTACGAACAAAAACAAAATTACAACCGTACAGATGCGATCTAAGATATTAAGATAGCTTACACCAAAAGAATCAAATAATTTGATGATTTAATGACCATTTGATTCTTGATCATAAACCCACAAAATTAATGCACAAAGAAAAAATAATCTTAAAAGCATATGATTGATGAACCAGACACGAACTTCAAAAAAAATAAATTTTTTATTTAGACTATTTTATCACTATATATCAAGTCGGTACGGTTGAATTTTTTTTATTAAAAATACATAATTATGACTCAAAATTCAATCTTGATTGGTTAGATAAGATATAAAACTATTAAGGCTGCTACTCGCTAGTTAAGCTTAAACTTTGAGTCTTATTTAAATATTTTTTAAAAAAGAAAAATACATATTTATAACTCAAAGTTCACTCAGATGAATTTCAAAAAAATTGAAATTTTTAAAAAAAATATCTATATAGGACTTAAAGTTCAATCTTAACTAATGCGTAGCAGCCTTAATACATTTACATCTTATCTAACCAATCAAGGTTGAAGTTTGAGTCATATATATATATATATATATATATATATATATATATTTGAAAAATCCATTCGTACCGATTTGATATATGGTGCCTAAATAAAAAAATTCAATTCTTTTAAAGTTTGTCTGAGGCTGGATCATAAGCTTTTAAGATTATTTTTTCTTCGTGTATTAATTTTTTGAGTTTATGATCAAGAAACAAATGACCTTTAAATCAGGTAGTTTTTTATGCGTGGCCTATTTATGTATTGTAAAATATATCCGTAAGGTTGAAATTAAATTTTTGTACTCGGATTTTGAGAATTTAGCCGCTATAAATATTAAATTCAAATAATTATATCTAAAAAATTACGAGCAAAAATGAAATTACAACCATACGAATGCAATCTACAATGTTAACATATCAAGTGTTTAAGTTAATGTGTATTATAGCTTTTTATGTATCGTAAAATATATACGTTAGGCATAATTGTTGTAACGTTTTCAAATGGGACTAAAACGTTTTTAAGTGAAACTATAAATATTGCAAGTGAAATTATTAATCTGCCAAATGAAACTATTAATTTACTAATTTAAAATGAATTTTCCCCAAGAATTTTTTTAGGTGGTACTATTTGTTCTTCTAAGAGGTACTTTTTGTTTACTGAGTGGAATTTTCTGTTGAATAAATGAGACTTTCGACTTTTTGATGTGGACTGGATCCAAAATATGTCAAATTGGTGCTCATTTGAAAAAAAATTTCAATACGAATGTAATAAATCAAGTTTGAGTTAATTCTGACACCGTATGTGAAAGATATGAAAATTTTAAATTGGAGATTTGTTTTATCACGAATTGAAACAATCGGGACGCGGCACATGTCTCTTTCAACATGGACAATGGACAAAACAAAAGATGCATTTAATGCTCTCTTCTATCTCTGTCATGTGTATGCATATTCATTCTTAAAATTTTAAAGTTCTACTTGAAAATATAGAAATACCTCTTGTAAAGAAAAATATTTCGCTTGTTAGATATCAAGTTTCACTTAGTTTAATATACGAAACAAAGAATAAGAGTTTCACTCGGTTTAATATAAAATTTTAAGAATGGATATGTATACACATGACATAAAAAGAAAAGTATTAAATGACTCATGTGTCTTGTCTATTATCCTTTTTCAAAAAAACATGTGTCATTCAAATTTAAAAAATATAACCCAACCATCCTTAAACCTGCTATGACAGGTCAGTCATTTTCGCAATTTTAAAAAAAACATTTTCGGTGTACCGAATCATAACCCTTACAAATCGTGTAGAAAGTAACATTGGAAAAGCTAAGTACTAACATGGAATATATTTGTTTGAGAGAGGATGGTGAAGGGAGCAAGGCTAGGTTTTATCTTCAGGTATGATACCATTTTTAATAGCAACAACATCTCATTCTCACCTGCTCACAACATTACCATGCTGAAACAAATGGAGGGCGAGCGGCAACATAGTTTAGTGATAAAACATTTTTGCAGCTGAGCAAAAGCTCTGGTTTAAAATCCGCTTGCATCCTGTTGGGGCCTATTATCCGAAAAGGAAAAAAAGTGCCACGCCGCGCTTCGCAGAGTACGCTAAAATGGGCACGTGACATAACCAACCATGCTATCTGTGAATAGGAAAAATCCCTCCACAGTCACATTACGGCTGTAGAGATATCAAGAACAGGAAAGTAAAGTAAACTATCTAGTACGTGTCCATGAGCCAGAATGAATGAGTCAAGAAATAATGATATGCGGAAGCAAAAGATACAATAAATGAAACACCTGGAAAGTAAAACTGCATACCGACAGGATCTTCACCGCTCGGTCTAACAGCGGCAATACTCCTGATCAGTCTGCAACAAGGTAGAGAATCTGGGCCATGCAAAACCCAGACGTCAGCGCGTCATAACATCAAGCAAACATATATAAACAGAGTAGCAAGACGTGCAAGTATGATCATAAAGCAGGCATAACAGTGATATAAATGAGGACAGTGGGGTAATGTGTAGTGAGTAACCTAAACTGGTCTATTGGGCTAACTACTCTCAAGTCTTTGAAATCAATTTGATGAATCGTCGGTGTAACTTGATAGTATCCCGTGCGTGCCCCAGATCACGGTCTAAGACTCTCGGGCTGAATTCGAGACGTGCCGCAAGGCAGTAAAGGGTGGATAGTATCCCGTGCGTGCCCGGGATCACGGTCAAAGACTCTCGGCTGAAACCGAGACGTGCCGCAAGGCAGTAAAGGGTAATAGGTAATGACGAGTGATGTCAGCAGCATCACCCCGGGGCTGGCCTAGCCTGTAAGACTGATCAGAACAGGTATAGAACTGTCGAGTTACAAGTCAGGTTTCATCATTGATTTCCCCATACCCCCAAGTCATATGTATTCAAGTCAGGTATTAAGTAATCTAGAGCTAATACCAACACAGGAACAGGCAGGTACAGGTTTGTCTAGATAGACAACAGGAACTGTCCGTAAGGACAATAGGTCAGGTTGGTTGGCATTAGACACAAGATCAAGTAACAGGTAAAGCCATGGTACATCAGGTCAAGTCAAGTAGTGTATTTAGGTGTCATGTCATGTCAAGAGTGTACGGTACCATGTCATGTCAAGTAGGAAGTGTAACGGGTCATGTCAGGGTGCACAGAGTGTCCTGTGGGTGCTCATAATCAACTAACGTACGCATGGGTATATATATAAACAAGCATGGGTACTAATGAAGCAATAAAAAATGAATCATGGTGATGATATATGCAAGATATAGATTAAAGCACGGGGATGCACCGTTATAGATTAGAGTTAGGGTCGTGGTTCCAACATTAACTAAAATACACTTAAATCGGTATAGAATTGTTAAATCTCGTTATTATGGGTTAAATGGTCTGGGGATGCAATGATATATAAAATATGTTCAATGGATGCAACCGGGTATTAGGGTAGAAACTATTTAAAGGTGCTATAAGTTATGCAGTTAATTAGTAAGTAATTTAACCACGGATGTGGGTACACGTTATTGTACTTTAAGATGCAACAAGTTATAATTTAAGATCCGAGTCTACAATGATATAATCTGACATCGAAATGCAAGAATGGAAACTATTAGCCTTAGGTTCAATTTACAGGTTCAAACATGAAATAAATATGTATAAATAATATAGTAGCATGTAGCAAGTTTCACTTGCCTTGATCGGATCACGAAGCGGTATACGGAACGTCACGCGTCGGCGGGAAAAGTCGTGACGCGCGCACGGTACACGGAATGAGTCCAAACAACGCATGATGGGATCACCCAGGTCAGATATCCTCGCTGGGTCGTCGGGATCGTCGTCGGCACGACCGGATTTCGGCAACTAAAAGAACAGTAACATTTTACAAGAAGAAAAGTAATAAAAGAAAAGAAGAGAAGAAAGGCAGAGGAAGAAGTGGAAAGAGAAGAAGAGGGTTGCTCACTGGTAACGGGGAGACGAGATGGTGGCGATGTCAGGTCGCCGGAGGTAAGTTGCCGGTAAAGGTGCAGGGGTTTCTGTGGGTTTAGGGTTAGGTTAGGGTTTGCGTTGTTTAGGCTCGGGTGTACAGGTTTTGGTGAGTGGGAAGAGGAGATGAGGAGAAGGTGATGAAGGTGGAGATGAGAGGAGACTGGTAGTGACGAGAGGTGATCAGCGGCGATGGAAGGAGGTGGTGCAGGTGGGTTTCTTGGGTGCTGTGGGTGTGCAGGATCTCGGGAGAAGGAAGAAAGAGAAGAAAGAGAAGAAAGAAGGAGGAAGGAGATGATGGAGATGAGGGGGAGGTCGAGGGAAGAGAGATGATGGAGCTAGGGTTAGGGTTTGAAGAGAAGCGAGGAGGCTCGGGGTTTTAGACGAAGGAGGAAGACGATGGAGAAATGAAATGGTGAAGGGAGGTAACTATAGGCATAGAGCGAGGTGCGCGGATCCATTCTCACCGCGAGATGAGAGAGAGGTGCGAGATGAGAGAGATAGAGAGAGAGCGAGAGGAGAGAGAGAGGAGGAGAAAGAAAGTTGTCTTTATGCGGAGGGGAGAGAGAGAGAAAGATTACGAGAGGAGAGAGAAGAATCTGCGCGAGAAAGAGAGAGAAAGAAAGAGAAAAAGAGAGAGGCTGAGGGAGGGAGAGAGAAAGGTGGGGTCAGGGCAGAGAGAGAGAGCTGAGGTTGTTAGGATTTTAGATTTTAAAATTTGAGAAATATTTTCAGTTTGTTATGTAAATTTAAATGTTGATTTAGAGGGGGAAAAAATAAGGATATTAAATTTAATAAAATTTGAATTTTGGCGGGATACAAAATATTCCAAAACGCGTCCGGGTCGGGTCTAAAAATTCAGATTTAAAATATGAAAAATATATGTGACATTCAAAATTCAAAACGAATGCTCAGTTAAAGAAAATGTATACCCCCAAGAATGGGTGCACGTACGTGCGCGTAGCCATCCAAACACGTCCGTTTCACTAAACGGGACGAGAACAAAATGTGCGGATGCTACCACGGGGTTAGGGGTATCATGTAGGTTATGAAATGCAATTTTAAATTATTTTCTGTGACCTAAAATGTTATATGATAAAAGATACAATACCAGGTAAAATGACTGTATGTACTAATCATGAGATGCACGTGTCCATGCAACAAGTCAAGGTAATCTAGAAATAAGAATCAAACAGGTTCAAGCAAGCGGGTCGGGTCGAATGCAATGTACAGTGTAAAATACCATTCGCACCCACAATACGTTAAAGCAAGAGTATCACGAATACAGAAACATCATAACTGGAATTGATATAAATGAACTCGGGTGTTACAAAAAGAAAGGAAGAAAACAAATAGGTTGGGCGGTTGAAATAAGTGTTTCGTGTTTTACTTTATCATTTTTCTAAAAGCTATATATTTTAGGGTAAATGGTCAAAAAGCCCCCGGCCTGTTCTGGAGTTGTCTAAAAACCCATGTTTTAAAAATTGTAGGGAAGGACCTACGATTCCAAATCTTTATGAAAAAACCACTGGGTTTTATTTCGTTTAGGCCTTATATTCCCCTAACTGTCTGGATATTACACGCAACTGCTTAGATACTACAGGCAACCATTTAGATTTTACATGAAACTACAGCCGCTAAAATATTACAGGTAACTGGGTTTTGATTGGAACCATGGTTTTTTTTAACAATAGAAATCTTTTCGACAATTTACCCTATTTTAAGAGCCCACACCATAGGACTAATGGGTCTCTCCTGGGCCTAGGTATGCAACTTTACTCCAGCCCAAATAGCTTGGGTATTAGGCCTACGATTGACATGCACAGACTCAAAATTTCGACGAGACCCAAAGTTTCTTAAGATATTAAATTTTTTGGTAAATTATCAAAAAGCTCCCTGCCCGCCCCGGGTTGTCTAAGAACCCCTGTAATTTTTGAAATTGTTGGGAAAGACCTACTGTTTGAAATCTTTTTAAAAAACCCTAGGCCCTAGTTCATTTAGGTATATCCCTCAACTGCTTGGATGTTACAAGCAACTGTTTAGATATTACAGGCAACTGCAACTGCTTAGATATTTCAGACAACTGCAACTGCTTAGATATTATAGACAACTGGTATAAGGGGTTTTGATTAGACACAGAGTTTTTTTAATAAGAGCAAAAAAAGAGAAGTGAGCACAAATTAACGCTTTCGGGACAAAAAAGGGGTTCTTGGATGCGAGCTAGATGTGTGCTTGTGTTATCTACACAGTAAAGCATCTACACAGTCAAGTTATCATTGATTGAAAATGCAATGCACAATTTTTGTTTAGTAATAGAATGGAATGTCCTTATCCGTTTAGGATTAAAATTGTCAGGATCCAATCATGAATATATATGATTATATGCGAATTATTATTTTTCATTTGATTTTTATTGCAGATGCATTCTTCATTCATGTAAAGTTATGTCATTTATGAAATCATGATTTGTTTATATGGTATACTTTTATAAGCAAGATTTCATAGTATTAAATCTAGGTAAAGCACCAATGAGCAATAACTCAGTTGGTATGTGCATTTTCCCTTTTAGGAAGAGTGTGTTCGAATTCTAATCCTAAAAAGGGAAGTGGCCACAAATTAACGCTTTCGGGACAAATTCATGGATCACTGGGTACATGTGTGTGTTATGTGCTTATGTGTGGTGTGCGTGGATGTGTGTTGTGTGTGTTGTATAACATAGATTAGGGTTTACACACTGGTACAAAAAAAAAGGAAAAAAGAAAAAAAAATAACTCAGTTGGTATGTGCATTTTCCCTTTTAGGAAGAGTGTGTTCGAATTCTAATCCTAAAAAGGGAAGTGGCCACAAATTAACGCTTTCGGAACAAATTCATGGATCACTGGGTACATGTGTGTGTTATGTGCTTATGTGTGGTGTGCGTGGATGTGTGTTGTATAACATAGATTAGGGTTTACACACTGGTACAAAAAAAAAAGGAAAAAAGAAAAAAAAAATCTAGGTAAAACATTGATTTAGAGGCCATCAACCAAAAAAATCTCTATGAATTATCAATACCTCAAAACCTTATCAACTCCTTAGTGAACTCCCGATATGGGACTAAACATACAAGTCACAAACTCAACAATCCCGAGTTTGACTTGTATCGTACATACCCGCCTGCACCGTTGTAGGTGGCATACAACATCGGCGGTGTACATACCAGGCTTACAGGCGCTTCAACTCCCAGTGGGAAGCCGTTGTACTCACAACCTTTCTTAAGTGATGTACAACACTGGTGTTCAACACAAGCACTCAACCTTCCCCACATCACGCTCCACCCCTCCCCCGAACAAACCAGGCTCTGATACCATTTGTCGGGGGCGGAGCCCGCAAGCGATGCGTACACAACACAACTTGGATGCCCATTCTAACCCAAAAGCCCGAGCTGTTAGGTAGAGGTCCAAGTTACATTATATACACATCAACTCCTTCGTGAACTCCCGATGTGGGACTAAACATACAAGTCACAAACTCAACAATATATATATCTGATGCTCCTCTTCGTTCACCAAGCTCACAAATTTGGAAAGGATCCACTCCACTGTTGAAACCTTGCTTACTAATTCAGCTTAGACTGTATATAACGGCGAGAAACTCCACATTTTCAAAGATTGCTGGATTCCGGCTATTCTCTCAACACCTGTAAATCGATTTGAACCTGAAGGCAAAGATAAATTAATTTGGCTTCCGTCGAATGATGGCCGCTTTACTACAAAATCTTGCTATCAATTCTTGTGTAGCTCATTTTCTACAAACCCCACGTTGTCGGTGGATTCAAAAGCTATTCTTCAAAGAATCCGGAACAACAAATCCATCCTGCCAAGATTCAAGCACTTCATTTGGAGATGAATAGCGAATGCACAGCTGACTAACCAAAACGGGGCGCGCTTTATTCATTCCATTGATCCGTCTTGCCTTATTTGTCATGAAGAAGCCGAGTCTCTTTGCCATCTACTCTTTCGATGCAAGTTTGCCAAGGACTCACACATTAAGTGGAATCATGTGGTTGACGAAAGTTTAGACTTAGTCCTAAAAACTTGGATGGAGGAAGGTGTGGGGAGTGACACGCAACACGACAATAAGCGCTTCTATATTGCATGGAATATATGGAAGAGCCGATGTGAAGCGATCTTTCAAGAGATTGCACCTAATCCACTCTTTGTTATTAATCAAAGCGAGGGCTTGTTGGTACAGCGATATCCTGATTGTCCTAGCACATTAGACGACGCGTCAGTTCGCTCTTTCGGATCCGCTTGGGGATTTCCTTGTTGCAAACTCCTCTCCTTATGCTCAGGTGTTGTCCCTTCTTCCGATCCTGATCCTGTCACAGTTGAAGTTATTGACATTTTGAATGCCTGCTGATTTTCAACTATGAAAGCACCATTTTCTATTTATATTCGAAGCGACGTTTGCAAAGTCATCGAGTGGATTAAATCCTCCTCGTTAACTCCTCCATGGCGGATTGCCATGATAATTCATGAACGTCGTTGGTTGCTCCACACTCATGCCCAGGTGTCAATCAGGCGTACTCAGAACCAAGCGGCTCATACTTTGGCATCTTCTGTGATCGCTGTAAAATTGTATGGTTCGTGGAATTCATCTTCTTTACCACCCCATTTTTTAAATGCACTCAATGTAAGTGTATTTGACATTTGCAGTGTGTAATAAAATTGATTACGGACTTTGGGCAAAAAAAAAAAGAATTAGTATGTTTGTAACTTTGTAAATAGATTTTAAATAAATTTCAAATATATTTGAAGGTTAACTCGAGCAACATGTGATAATCATCATGGCTTTCAAGAAATGTATCCTTGGTGATGGGTTCTTCCCGAAATGCATAGACTTTCCTCTCCTCCTCAGGATCCCTTATGTCGAAACCGCGGTAGTCTTAAAATCAACCTTCCTCTCATCACTAATGTATAATTCATCAACACCTTCGGCATGGCAGACTGTAATCATAATCAATTCATAAGAGAAAGTTCAAGATTTTAATCGCATTCTAAAATTATGATATTCTTAAACTATGAGCGGAAAATCTAGATAAATTTACCTGACATTTTCCTTCTGCTTTCGGCAAAAGATCCTTTTTTAAAGATGTCTTCAAAAGAGACGAACTGCAAATAATGAGAAAATGCATGCTGAGATTCTGAGAACAGGCGGAGATCACAGAAAAAATTATGAGCTGACATGCTGAAAGTTGATGCCGATCCCACATTTGTTATCTTTTATTCTAAAGATTTGTTATTTTACCTCGTTTATTGAGTCATTGGAATAAGCTCGAGAAATCAAATAGAGATATGAGATGATAGCAAAATTATCACCAATTTTAGGGTTTGGGGTTGAAAACTTCAAGATCTAAGTAAAAACCAAATCACGCGAATCGTAAGCTTTCAGATCAAATTTGTACGGAAGTTATTAAAAAGCTGATTTTAATGGGAGAAAAATGAGTGTTGGATTTAAATTTTTTAACTCTCAATATATATATATATATATATATATATATATATAAATGAATAATGGAGTAAATAGGCCTCGGAAGTTTTTCCGTTAGTTGGCGTCCAAAACACTTTCCACCATTTTATTCGACAATCGGCACCCATCATCATCATATTTATCATCTAAGATCTGGATATACCAAATTTTATGTGAATCTAACATCTTTTCCCCATAAATTTAGCAATGTAAAAAGTTCCATCGTCGATAAACCGTTAAATTTGCACTTGAAGAAAAGATGGGATGAATCTAACACCTTTTCCCCAAAAGACTCAAGCCTAAGAATTATGTGAATCTAACACCTTTTTCCCATAGATTTAGCAATGTAAAAAGTTCTATCGTCGGTAAACCGTTAATTTGCAACCACTAAATCAACGTGAAAAATGATGGAGTCACATGAAATTTGGTGTATCAAATCTTAGATGATAAAGATGATGATGACGAATGCCGATCGTCAGAAAAAAATGGTGGAGGGTAATTTTTTTTACGCCACCTAACGAAAAAACCTTCTTAGGACTTCTTTTCTCTCTCTCTCTCTCTCTCTCTCTCTCTCTCTCTCTCTCTCTCTATATATATATATATATATATATATATATATATATCAGTAATCAAGTTTCGATCAAAACATGAACAAGAGCAAGCCAAAGGCTTGTTCATCACCGGTGAGACCCGCTGCCCAGAAAGATTCCCCTTAATACAACTCAAAAATGAATTATTTCGTGACATCCCCTGTCAGGATGGTCCCTTCCCGAACTAAGAAGACCCCTACTTAGGATGTCCCGGCACTAATAGGATCGGAATCTCCTCCTTTAAAATAGACTTGATCTATTTTTTAGAAGATAGCAGGGGATTTCTACCTCCCATTCTTCCTGATATCGAGAGGGTAGTGAGTAGTTACAACTACTCCCCCACTCACAGAGTAGTATAAATAGCCCTGTGAGCAATTGTTAATGGATCGGATATTTTTTCCCCTCAAACCTAGAACTTTTGCTAAAGTTCTTTCAAGAAGAAGTCAGGGGAAGAAGAAGAAGAAGGCGAGGACATGGAATGAGATAACCCATTCCTTCATCTTTTTCTGTCTCCCCGCCACTTCATCTCTCTTTTTATCTCTCTGACTAGAGGGAGTATGATAGAAACCTATATATGTTTCTGGCTCTTAATAAAAGAGTTTAAAAGCTATTACCATGGCTTTCACAGAGAAGATGAAGCACAGAAGATAAAGGTATTCTTAACCATGGGTTGTACCAAGAACATGAGTCAACACATGTTCTGCACATTTTTGAAATAGACCACCCTATTCCCTGTATATTTGACAGAAATAGATAAACTATTTTTTTAAAAATACGGCCCGTCCTGCGAGGCCAGAGTGAGCTCAGCAGTCAGCCCCTGACGTTAGGGGGTCTTTCGCTTTTGCCAAATCTATAGAGATATTACAAGTCCTTCGTCCCAGATTCCCTCGCCGCGGCCATCTGGTTCATCGGTACTACCAAATGGATCAAAATCCCCATGCTCTTCTATATAAAAAGTATATGAATAGGGAAATCCTATCCATCTCTAACATATGAAAATATGTCTCAGAATATCTGTGGAATAGGAAAACCTCATTTCTAAGACACAAAACATTGTGGCTTTTGATATATGAATAGGAAAACTATATTCATCTTTCTCACATATTTATAACTGACATGTGTGAATGGAATACTCCATTCATACTCTAAGGCATGAAAACTATATCTCAGGAAACTTTATGAATAGACAAAACCCTATTTATTTTTAGACATAAACATATTTGTGTGATATGTCCATGAAAGGCATATTTTAATGGAATACTCCATTCATGCACCTTGAAACATGAAAAATTATGTCTTCAAGACCTTCATGAATAGGTAAACTCTATTATTAACTTACTTATTAATAGGAATATCCTATTCAGTTTACAGACATGCAAAACATGATGTATTAGTGAATGATGTGCTAAAAACACTGTATTCATTACTCCAAACATGACTCATAAATCATCCTTTTACTCTTGAACGCAAATCCATGTGTTCATGTTGCATAAGCTATTGAGAATAACACCATATATTCTCAGTATGTACAAGAAACTCAAATAAATGAGTTTCATTTAAGAAAACTCTATATCAGAGTTTTCTGACTTGAAGCGGCCTTCAGGAGGCCTACCAGCCGCTTCGGGAACTCATCCCAGCCCCTCAGGAAGCCCTAAATAGGCTTCCCTGAAACAAAAACATTTCTGTTTTCATGAATTGGGTATGGACCCCACTTAGGATGTCCTACCTATACTTCACATAAAGCGGTGTGAACCCCACTTAGGATGTCCCACCTATACTACAAACAAAGTGTGATTTACAATTCACATGAAGTGTTCCTCTTCACTTCAAATGAAGTGATGTTTACATTTCAAATGAAATGTCTATGGACTCCACCCAGAATGTCCCACTTGTAGTGATGGGGCCCCCACAATAGGGTACTCATCAAATTCTACTAAGTTGACACTAAAATACCCCCAAGTATTTAAACAAAAATCTCAAAAGGGAATCCTATGTAATTTTACATTATTTTGCAATGCTAAATGTAACTTACATTCAAATTGTATATAAACATAAACAAAATAATAAAATATGCATTCCTTTGTTTACATTGTACTTTGATTTATTTTACCGTCTTAAATACGATTTTCTCTCTAAAATGATGTAATTTGAAGCGAGCTAGTAAGGTATTCTGTCCACGTGCGTCCTGAGACAATAAAATGTAATTAACGATATACACTTGCAGTGTCGGAAGTATCAAACCCTAGTCAATGTTTAAAATACCAGAGAACCTTGTCTTATTTAAACCCACGTTTGTTTCAATATTCAAGTATTGGATGTTCTTAAAAAGGATAAACAATGAGTAATAAATCCATTAAAAAACGAAATAAAAGTAATAAACTCCCAAAAATATATCCTTTATTTCTCTTAAATTAGACCGTTTTAAACGAAGAACACGAGTCCGATCTAAACCTTGAACATTTACATGAGTCCTATCTAAACCGCGAACATTTTAATAAATTACATTAATTAATACTAAACAAATTATGTTGAAACCGGAACTCTGGTTATAAGCCAGAGCAAAAGTATTAAATATTGTCTTAATTTCTGTATGTTTACAACTTTGTAAATAAATTTAAATATACAAAATAGGATACCAAAAGAATAGGAAAGAAATGATAATAATAATAATAATAACTCATTGTTCTTTCTTTCATGACTTAATAAACTAATCTTATATTTTATGTTAAGTTTCCTCCAATATCCCATCTCATTAAATGTTATTGTAATCAACCGCAGTTTTGGAAAAGGTCTTTTAACAAATTGAGAGAAGTAACTACTTAAAGTGTTGATCATGTATAAAAATACAAACGGGCCATTCTATTTGCATGTGGCAACACAAATGATGTTTGAATGTTGCCTCTTATAATGCAATTTACATGTGTACAAATTAAAGCTTATTTTGATAGGCCTTGGCCTCCTCTAAACTGCAATATTTACCTCTATATATATCCTCTCTCAAAGACATTAGTTAGCTCGTTGTCCCGCTGAACTTTTAAGTTACTCCTTTAACCCCTCAATGAATGTTTTACTTCGGTTAAAATAATATTTAATATTCAAACGCCTTATTAAAATATATAATCTTTAACATAACTTCAACTTTAACCTGCAAAATCCTAAATTTTCAACTTAAATTTCTCAAGTTCCCTTCTCAAGAGAGGGATATGAAAGAGCGGAGGAAACTGAACGGTTCAATTTTGTTCTTCTTTAGAATAAAAGAATCTTAATGTTTGCTTAGACCGAGTTCTTCGAAGGGAAAGTTCACCATCGTGAGAAAAATTTCCTAACAGACGTGTACATCATGATGACCAATATGAATCTTTGAAAAAAACGGTGGCATAGCAGAAAATAGCACGCCGCGTAGCATAAATAAAGCGCTATATAGCATAGCAAAGACTATTTTGCTACATAATATTGAACATAGCGTGAATACACCGTAGCTTACGCTATTTTTATAAATAGCTTACGCTATATAGCTTATGTTTTTCAACTATGGAGCTTAAGGCTATTAGCGGGTATTCTTTTTTTTTTTTTTTAAAAGTCCAACCGGAATCTCTTAAACTCATAAACAAAATCACTCAGAAACTCAAATTGATCATCTAGGACATCAATGCTGCGCTTTTCTCTCTCCCCTAATTCAATCTTCCCAATCAAGGCCATCTCCAGCCAAGGTGTTGTCGCATCGTCTGCCTCTGAGATTGTTGCCTACCTCTTTCCAGGCTTATCAGAGGTTATAAATGCGTATATATACATTGAAAATACTTAAGTTAGTTATTTATATATTTTTTTTCTAAAGTGGATTTATATATCAAGATGAGTGTAAAACGTTCTTGTGAACTATAGAATATTAATAGAAGTATGAACTCATGGATTAAATTTTAGGAAAATTATTGGTATGTTAGTGCTTATTAGTTCCTACAATTTTTTTTAAAAATAGAACTTTACTATTTTTTACATTAGTGTGTGTGTTATATATTTGTGTTTATTCCTATTTTGTGACGGAACACTAAGCTGGCTACTATCACTGTTTTCAACTTTGCAGGGTGGTTTGGATAGTCAAACAAATATATATTAAAAAATGAGGCATGATATATGCTCTTATTAATTTAACTTGAGCAATTATTGCACGCATATCTTTGCTACTGTATGCAAAGAGCATGAATCATGGAAGAAGCAAAAATTATTCCATATCTCGGCCGTATACTTCCGGATAAGAGAGAGAAGAAATAAAAGTGTGTATCTATTTCTCATCTTTTGTTCGTATGTATTACACTCGGCACACCGAATAATTTTTCGTAAGTAGGCGGCTCTCACATTTTTAGTCAGTTTTCATTGATGAAAAATGCAATGAACAATTTTTGTTTATTAATAGAATGGAATGCTCTTATATATTTAGAATTAAAACTAGCAATGTGCGAATGAAAATTTCCCAGAAACGCAGGGGGCTATGTGAAATTTCCCCAGATATGAGTTGTTCAAAAATAAGGGCCAAAATCAAATTTGTATGAAATCCAGGGTGCTGGAAAAATTTTGAGGGGATCTTTGCCGCCTGTTTCAAAAGCTGGTGGGGCCAAATATGAATTACCTAAAAATCCGTGGGGCTTAGGATAATTTTCCACGCTAGAAGCCAAAAAACGGCTGGAACCCTAATTTATTTACATGCATTGAATTACATGCATTGAATAATTATTTTTCATATGGTTTTTATTCTTCGTTCATGTATGTGATATCGTTCATGGAATCATAATTTATTTATATGGTATGCTTTTATAAGCAATTATTCATAGCATTAATTCATTGATATCTTGATAGATATTACAATTTTGAAATTCAATGCTTGAAAATGAATACCATGTCTATAAAAGCCCCGTATCATCATCATTAACTTTTGCCCTAACATATGAAAATGTCTTATATATATTTTAAAAATCCCCACATTTGGACAAGCCTTCTCTTGCCTTCAAATATTGGAGAGGATCAAAGAAAAAACTCTTTTGTGACCAACAAGAAATATAGGTATACAATTTAAATCTCTTCTTCTTTATATTATTCTTTTTACTTTCAAAGCTTTTGCAGAGTTTTATTTTCGTCACTGCATAATCCAGCTAATCACGCTCTTAGTTATCGAGGCCATAGACTGCCCAAAGGCTACTGCTTCACGCAATGAGTTTGAACCCCGTGCATCGGCCGCATATCAATGCCCTCTAGCCCTTCTCAAATCGCAACCAAATAGGTCTTCTGAAACGGGCCCTTTCGACGAAAACGGATGGCATGGCATCTATGTCATTTTATGTACATGTTTTGATAATAACCAACAAAGATTACATGAGTATTTTTTGAAAGAAAGAGTTGTGACTATGAAAGCATATTTGATTTTTGTAGTTCCATTAGTTGACTTAGGATGTATTTAAGTTGTTGTTTGGAATCCATACCACTTTGGTTATATATATATATATATATATATATTGATAGAGAGAGAGAGATCATAGGAGGGGATTTCCTCCTATGGTTTCGAAAATATACAACCTCCACCATTTTTTCCGACGATCGGTATCCATCATCATCATCGTTATCATCTGACATGTGCATACAACAAATTTCATGTGATTCCACCATTTTCTCACCGTTGAATTAGCAATGTAAAAAGTTCTACTGTCGGTAAACCATTAATTTGCACCAACTAAATCAACGGTGAAAATATGGTATAATCATATGAAATTTGGTGTATCCACATCTTAGATGATAAAGATGAAAGTGATGTATGCCGATCGTCGAAAAAAATCATGGAGGGTTCATTTTTCCGACGCCATAGGAGAAAATTCCCTATCTGACACATTTATTCCATTAACCTCATATATATATATATATATATATAGAGAGAGAGAGAGAGATTAATGGAGGAAAGAGGCCATAGGAGGGGATTTCCTCCTATGGCGTGGAAAAGATACAACCTCCGCCATTTTTTCCGACGATCGGCACCCATCATCACCATCGTTATCATCTAAGATGTGCGTACACCAAATTTCATGTGATTCCACAACTTTTTCACCGTTGATTTAGCGGGTTCAAAATTAACGGTTTACCGACAATAGAACTTTTTACATTGCTAAATGAACGGTGAAAAAGTTATAGAATCACATGAAATTTGGTGTACCCATATCTTAGATGATAATGTTGAAGATGATGGGGGTCGATCGTCGAAAAAATTGGTGGAGATTGTATTTTTTCCACGCCATAGGAGGAAATTTCCTCCTATGGCCTCTTTTCTCCATTATATATATATATATATATATATATATATATATATATATATATATATATATATAGAGAGAGAATAATGGAGGAAAGAGGCCATAGGAGGGAATTCCCTCCTATGGCGTCGAAAAAATACCCCCTCCACCAATTTTTCGGACGATCGGCCCCCATCATCTTCATCGTCATCATCTAAGATGTGCGTACACCAAATTTCATGTGATTCTACAACTTTTTCACCGTTGATTTAGCAATGTAAAAAGTTCTATTGTCGGTAAACCGTTAATTTTGAACCCACTAAATCAACGGTGAAAAAGTTGTGGAATCACATGAAATTTGGTGTACGCACATCTTAGACGATGACGATGAAGATGATGGGGGCCGATCGTCGGAAAAATTGATGGAGGGAGTATTTTTCCGAAGCCATAGGAGGGAATTCCCTCCTATGGCATCTTTTCTCCATTATTCTCATATATATATATATATATATATATATATATATATATGCTTTGGCTTGACTCATGCCATTGCGGACGCCAAAAGGCCAAACCTGCAGACATTACAAACCTCGAATTCTCTCTTTCTTTCTCTCCGCACACACATGACAACCATGCTGATGATGGAAATAAACCATCACAAGTTTTTAACTTGAAATAAAAATTGCCTCTTCAGCTCTCTCTTCCCCATCTTTCTACGTTTTATGGTATCAAGAGCTTGAGATTTAACCCTATTTTTTCTCCATTGTTGCCCCTCGCCACCAATATATATATATATATATATATATATATATATATATATATATATATATATATTTGGATTGTCTCCACTACATATATTAGCAAAATCATTTGTTTTCTTTTTTCTGCAGATAATATAGCCTAAGCTGCCGCGAGAGGTGTTTGAGCTCTAAAGCTCTTGCTCGACTGGTAAAGGGCTTTAACGCTTGTCTATAAACTAGGATGTAAACCGATACAAATAGTTCGGACGGTCTCCGTATCTGCACGCTCCTATCTCAGTTTTATCAAATTCGGACAATCACTTTTATTTCCAATAACTATCTGTACCGTATCCACATCCGCCAGCAACCACTGTATTCGGTAACATCTATATACGTTTCATACTTGTATCCGATATTTTTTTTAAAAATATTTATATTTAACCTTATCGAATATTTTTCTTTTCAATATTCCTTTCAAATCCGTATCGGTATCCGATTTATATCAAATACGGATAATAATATTCCGGCTTATATCAATTACGGATAATAATATCATTTTATGTCTATCCGAATCTGTATTCGAATCCGCTTACAATTACTAGAAAAAGACAAAGTAAAACTTAGGTCCGTTCTGTATTCAATCCGTATACAACCAGGCTACAGTGGCATCCGCAGTATGTAACACTCACGCTTTGATCTTTTCCTGAAAAAGCAAACAAATTTGTCAATGTAAATTTAATTCAATCTGGATCCATTCTCCTATCAACTCAAACCAAAAGCATGCAATCTTCCATGGGCTCAGGAATCGATTTGACTTTTATTAGCATTAAATATGTGGGCATCAACTCACATTAAGTGCAGCCGTTGAGTTGTGGATTTCAAATCATTTGACGGTGGATATTAATGGCAGGATCCTATGCCTCATGACTCGGAGTCACCGACACCGACAAGGGTATTATCGTCATTTATCCATTAAAAATGAAGGCAGCAGGATTAATTTGATGTGAGTAATTATTGCATGGGTATTGTCATTAATTTATAAATTAGTATCAACCTCCTTTGTTAATAAAGCACTACTACAAATAGGGGTTGCCCCTACGGATAAAGGAATCCGTAGGGGCAACTTTTTATAGCCCCTACAGATTAATCCGTAGGTGCCCACTGTTGTCCCTACGGTTTTCTATATTTTAATTTAAAAATATTTAATCATAATTTGTTGTTTGGCCCTACGGAGGCGCAAACAAAGAACCTACGGGTAAGTCCGTAGGGGCATGTATACGGGTTAATAATAAAAAAAAAGGCACAGAAAATCCCTCACCGTTCCCAAAATTTTCTTCTCTCTTATTCTTCCGCGCCTCGCGACGACCGTTCCCGCGTTTCGATCCCGATCTCGTCGGCCATCGACGTCCTCATCCTGACCTCGCCACCGCAACCGTGCTTGACTCGTCGACTTCCACGTCGCAACCGTGCTTGACTCGTCGCCGATCGCATCGTCGACTACTGGCCTCCTCCGTCGTCTCCTCCACCGCGGTTAGTAAATTTTCAATTTTTACTTCTAATTTAATACTTTTATTTCCCTCTTTTGATGATGTTAGGGGTAGGGTTCAGGGATCAGGGTTCGGGTAGGGGTGGCATCGAGTCAGTTAGGGTTAGGGTTCGATTGGGATTGGGGTTGGGGTTAGGGTAAGGGTTTGGTTGGGGCCGGTTGGGGTTGGGGTTGGGATTAGGGTTCGGTTGGGGTTGGGATTGGTGTTGGCCGGGTTGTGGTTAGGGTTAATCAGTTAGGGTTAGGGTTATGGTATTTAGGGTTAGGGTTAGTGTTAGGGTTAGGGTCATGTTTAGGGTTAGAGGCTATGGTTAATTTGGGTTAATTGCAGTGTAGGGTTAATTTGGGTTAATTAGTGATAATTTGAAAAGGTTAGGGTGTTGATTAGGCTTAATTTGGTTAATTTGGGTAAATTTGGTTAAGTTTGGGTTGATTAGGGTTAATTAGGTTAATTTGGGTAAATTGGGTTAATTAGTGATAATTTGTGTTAGGGTAACAATTATGGTTAATTGTGGTTAATTAGGTTAATTTGGGTTATTTAGGTTTATGGTGCACTAATTTATTTAGTAGGATACACTAGTTCATTACAATAGGATACTCGATGACAATATAAACGTACAACTTTACCACAAACGCAAGAAAAATTTACCCTAAACATGAAATTTCGAACTCTTAATAACGAAACGTAAACGTAAAACTTATTCACGTTAAATGTTCAAGTTAAAACCAATATATGATACTCGATGATGATATGAAACCTTCATATTCCCATCGATACCCGTATATGAAACTAAAAGCGCCACTTAGTCCCCGTCTATCGGTTAACATACGTGCGATGCTCGTCGTGACCTAGAACTATACGAAGGTTGTTAAATATCGGACAGTATAGCTCGATACTAACAACCGTCGTATAGTCTACGCGACGAGAAAATTCAATCGTATGGTAACCCATAGATTTGTCCCGTGTGGACAAGTTAAGAATGTATAAAGCAAACGCCTTCATTCACTTGTGTTTTCATCCGTTTCGAGATATTTCGTCGGTACCTTTCCGCTGGTTCTCCGTGTACAAAGATAGATTAGATGTTCATTTCAACGTTGTTTCACAGCTTTGAAATGATTATCTATTCTATTACAGTGTACTCGGAGAACAGCGGGGAGGTGCTGCCGAAATTTACTCGAAACGGTTGAAAGCACAAGTGATGGGCGTTCGCTCTATACATTCTTAATGGGATAGAAGCCTACCCCCGACAGCCGGAACACATACATACAAATGCATAATCAGAGAGCGACTCGAGATGTTCGGGTTAAAACCAATATATGATACTCGATGATGATATGAAACCTTCATATTCCCATCGATACCCGTATATGAAACTAAAAGCGCCACTTAGTCCCCGTCTATCGGTTAACATACGTGCGATGCTCGTCGTGACCTAGAACTATACAAAGGTTGTTAAATATCGGACAGTATAGCTCGATACTAACAACCGTCGTATAGTCTACGCGACGAGAAAATTCAATCGTATGGTAACCCATAGATTTGTCCCGTGTGGACAAGTTAAGAATGTATAAAGCAAACGCCTTCATTCACTTGTGTTTTCATCCGTTTCGAGATATTTCGTCGGTACCTTTCCGCTGGTTCTCCGTGTACAAAGATAGATTAGATGTTCATTTCAACGTTGTTTCACAGCTTTGAAATGATTATCTATTCTATTACAGTGTACTCGGAGAACAGCGGGGAGGTGCTGCCGAAATTTACTCGAAACGGTTGAAAGCACAAGTGATGGGCGTTCGCTCTATACATTCTTAATGGGATAGAAGCCTACCCCCGACAGCCGGAACACATACATACAAACGCATAATCAGAGAGCGACTCGAGATGTTCGGGTTAAAACCAATATATGATAATATGAAACCTTCATATTCCCATCGATACCCATATATGAAACTAAAAGCGCCACTTAGTCCCCGTCTATCGGTCAACATAACGTGCGATAATTTATTCTTTTCAACGACAAACGCACACACAAAGCATATACATGAATTTTCTTCTTTGTCAGTAACTATCCCGTTCTTATATTTGTCAATATAGTCAGCATAACCTACATTTTATATGTTATTCAGTCTAACATGGCCCATGAGTACGTCAGAGTTAAGGACTGAATGTATGTGGATTGGAAACAACGTATACAACCTAAGTTTGTCGCAGGAGTTGCTGCTTTCCTTGAATTTGCACGAGCACATAATAAGATCATAATAGAGAAGATTCTCTGTCCGTGTGATAGATGTGGCAATAAGTACTGGCGGAAGGTAGAATTGGCAGAGCTTCATATTGTAAAATATGGGTTTACTAGACTTTATTCAATTTGGAAATATCACGGGGAAGGAGAAGAATGCAGTACTGCGGTAGAAGAAGGAGAACACGATAATGCAGCAAGAGAAGAAGAAGAATTCGGTAATACGGCAGGATACGGAAATTTATTTCCATCAGAAGAAATGGAGGATATGGTAGAGGCTGCCCTAGGTGAATCTATTCGTACCGAAGATGACATTCCTTCCGGTCAAGGACCGCGTGCGGATAAATATGAAAATTTCATGAATGATGCTAGGAAACCAATTTATGAGAATGCGAAGTATTCCACCCTCTCATGGTTCGTCCAACTTTTCCAAATTAAGTGCCTAAATGGATGGAGCAACAAGTCATTCACAATGCTTCTTTCGTTCTTGAAAGATTCTATGCCTCCGGGAAATAATGTGCCCGAAAGCTGGTATGAAGCCCAGAAAATGATGTCTGATTTGGGTCTAAAGTGAGAGAAGATTCAAGCATGTCCTAAAAATTGCGTGTTGTACCGGAAAGAGAATTCAGATTTGAAAGAGTGTCCAACATGCGGAGAGGCCAGGTATAAGCCGAAAGATTCTGATAAGAAGCCTGATATACCTGTGAAGATAGCACGATATTTTCCCATAACACAGAGGCTACAGAGGCTATTTAGGTGCAAGAAAACAGCCGGGCAATGATTTGGCATCACCGTGCTCCTCCAAGCGAAAATGGAAAAATGAGCCATCCAAGAGATTCACCGGCATGGAAGGATTTCGATAGGAGGCACGCAATATTCAGTAGCGATCCTCGCAATGTCCGGCTCGGACTTGCTGCCGATGGCTTCTGCCCATTCAACTATATGGCTGGAAGTCACAGTACATGGCCCGTTGTAATGATAATTTATAATCTGTCGCCTTGGTTGGCTATGGACCAATCATACTTTATGATGCCTCTTCTTATCGACGGACCAAACTCACCGGGGAACAATATCGACGTCTATCTCCGATCTCTGATTGAGGAGCTGCAAACTTTGTTCATTGATGGTGTAGAGACATATGATTCAAACACAAATACAACCTTCATACTGCGTGCGGCTTTAATGTGGACAATTAATGACTTTCCTGCGTATGGAATGCTTTCAGGTTGGTCCGTACATGGTCACAAAGCATGTCCTCATTGCCATGAACACACAACATCAAAATTTTTGAATTTTAGCAGGAAGGTTTGTTATTGCGGCCATCGACGTTTTCTGCCTCCAGACCACCCCTATAGGTTAGACACGGTTCACTTTGATGGTCATCAGGAGCTTCTTGGGCCTCCATCCCCATTGTCCGGAGAGGACGTGACTGCTAAATGGGATGGTTACAATAACGTGACCTTCGGGATGGATCCGACGAGACAGGTCAAACCACAATATTGGAACAAGTTAAGCATTTTCTTCGAGCTTCCGTACTGGTCTACAAATTCAGTGCGTCATTGTCTGGACGTCATGCATATAGAGAAGGGAGTATCAGAGCACATACTTAACTTGCTTCTGTGTAAAGACGGGAAATCGAAAGACAACATGAATGCCCGGATGGATCTACAAGAGTGGGGAATAAGAAGTGAACTGCACCCTAAACCGGTAGCGGGTAAACCGGGCAAGTTTGTACTTCCCAATGCCGCTTATCATATGTCACAACCGGAGAAGAAAAGATTCCTGCAGGTGTTGCATGATTTGAAAGTCCCCACAGGTTTCTCAGGATCATTCAGCAAGAAAATAAAAATTGTGAAGGGCAAGATCGATGGGCTGAAAAGTCATGACCACCATGTTATCGTGGAGCACCTTCTTCCATTAGCCCTCAGGACTTCTCTCCCCGACTCGGTTGGTCTGGTAATCAACGACCTATGTTGTTTTTTCAGGGAGTTGTGTGCTAAAACGCTGGAGGTTGCGACGCTGGATAAACTAGAAAATTCTATTGCGTTGATACTTTGCAAGTTTGAGCGTATTTTCCCACCGTCATTCTTCGATATCATAATACACTTGACGGTTCATCTTGCAACTGAGGCGAAATTAGCCGGACCGGTACAATATCGATGGATGTATCCCGTCGAGAGGTACGTTAAATTTTTCGTTTCGCGCAATTTATAAATTTATTTTTGTCATGTATGCCCGTGTTTATTTATTCAACATATTCTCATTAGGTACCTTTACACTCTTAAGAAGTATATACGCAATAAAAATCGACCAGAGGGTTCTATCATGCAAGGTTATCTTCTTGATGAAGCAACCACATTTTGTTCCCGCTATCTGGACGAGAACATTGAGACAAGGCTTAACCGACCACGAAGAATTCAAGACGGGCCATATGGTAAAGCCGAGTATAAGAGGGTAGACACTATATTTATCAACAAGATATACCGGTTTATCTTGCTTAATTGCGTATGTCTTGAACAAATTAGAGAGTAAGTTCTTTTGAATTAATTGTTATATCTGTGTTTGTGTGTATGAAATGACATAATATTAATGTCACAATTATTTGTCGAAAACAGAACTCATTTTAACGAGGTACGTGAGGGGCATCCTGATTGGAACGAAGAGCGTTTGGAAACCTAGAGATGTCTACGATGTCCCAGAATACGAGGACAGCGATGAGGACGAAGAAGAGAGAAGGCTTAAAGTGCTCCGATCGTCTGTTTCGAAGGACGGGTTGTCTTCGACCGATCATGAAGTTACGTGGGTTAGAAATGACATCGACGATGAAATCCAAGTAGATATGTATGATGCGCCCACGAAACGAAAAAGGTTATCAGTAATGTTATATTATTACTTCACATTTTACGCTCTAGATCATATATAGTCAATACTTTTAATGATTGTCTAATGCGTCCACGAACCGTTTATCTAGATTTGATGATGATGTCGGGAGCAGCGAGGGGCGGCAGGAGCTCCAGCCGCGGCAGAGGCAGAGGCAGAGGCAGAGCGGTTCTGCCGCCCGGAG
The DNA here is from genome assembly GCA_030015575.1 of Agapanthus africanus. NCBI lineage: Eukaryota > Viridiplantae > Streptophyta > Magnoliopsida > Asparagales > Amaryllidaceae > Agapanthus > Agapanthus africanus. The sequence continues at coordinate 490,066,117 of JASDDO010000012.1, forward strand.
AGCTCCGTAGGGAGCTTCAGAGGGCCGGTCTTGCACCCAGATCGGAGACCCCTTCGGATGCCTCCTTCCGTGTTGATTTGGCCACACCTCCAGGTATACTGCACGCATATCCATTTTGAATGTAATATTACAGATATTCATGCATGTTTATGTCAAAATTACTTATATTGTCAATGTTTGATTGTCTAGTTGTTGGTGATGCGTCCACATCTGGGACAGAGGCCACCCCCGCTCCTCCAGGTATGTTTATATATCATATAGTGTATGTATATTGATTTAGAATGCTATATCATAAATATACACATTCCTTTTGCTCTTACTTAGCAATTTTTATTATTGTCTAGCTGTAGGTGGTGACACCACCGCACCTGCGGGTATGTTTATATGTCCTATAGTGCATGCATATTGATTTAGAACGTTATATTATTGATCTACACATTCTTTTTGCAATTACTTATAAAATCTATTTTTAATTGTCTAATTATAGGTGGTGCGTCCACACCTTCCACAGGGGCCACTCCTGCCGCTTCCATACCCTCCGCATCGTCTGCAGGTTAGTATGAATAAATTTAAAATATTTATTTATTTTACATATGCTCTATAGAATAAATATGAACTTCATGGAGATTTAGCGTCGATGTTTATTTTACAGTTGGAGGGGATGCGTCCGGGACCCCGGTTGTTCCTCACCGGAGGAACTATCGTCCCGCTCGTGCTGCTGCTCGGGCCCAGGCTCGTGCGCTATTCACCGGAGGTATATATCACACTTGAATTCTTAATACAACTTTGTCGTATTATTGATTGTCTTGATATTTCGTGCAGACGCAGGGCCTCTCCACCCCCAGAGGGGGACTCGAGGCCCGAATCAGTCCCATAGGCTGAGGCCTGATAGAGCTAGGGGGGAGGCAGCATTCCCCCTATTTTTTACCCTTGACTATCGCTATACCGGTCCTCATGCCGAGAGGTTCGGCCGGTATATGGGGGACGAGAGCCGGATCGTGAAGAACTATCCACTTCACGTTGAGTGGGGCGAGCAGCACCAGCGCTCATTCGCCCTCTTCTTTGAACAGGCTCAGGTATGTATTAATATATATTTTCATTTGATCTATCCAATATATTTATTATTAACACTTGCAATCTAATAACAATGTTTTTTTTGTATTTTCAGTTGGATTACGATTTTCAGCCTGTAGCCGACCCTGATCACCCGGGGAGGGTGCTCGACCTTCATGCTCTGTACAATGGCCTGATGAAGAACATGCAGGCCAAGGTCCGATACAACAGGAATGAGCTGAAGGCCGACTGCTACTCCCTGTGGATAGCGACCCCCGAGGCAGAGAGAGCGGCCCTCCTATCTACTCCGGCGTTTGCGAGAGTCGACGTAGAGACATGGCCTATATTGTGCGCTTATTTCGACTCCGAACGCAAACGAGTATGTATTTTAAATTTAATTCATTATTTATGATATAATTTATTTCTTTGTGTTTCTTAATTAGAAAACTAAATGTTAATGCGTTGTGCAGAAACAGGCCGCTCAGAATACGGAGAACAGGAAGTCGGCGAAGAGGGGTCGCCCCACTTACACAGGTGGCTCGAGGAACATTACTCGAGCCATGGAGTTATCGGTAAATTAAGAGTTATTCTCTAATATTCTGCAATATTAAGAGTTATTCTCTAATATTTCTAATATTAAGAGTTACTTTCTAATATTGCAGACATCTCGGACCGTGGCGTCAGGTGGTACACCGAGCGTGCTGTCCGCATATCTTGCCGTCCACGGCACCTCGACAGATCCCGCCACGGGCGAGCTTCGATGTCCCGACGTCGCTACCCAGGAGTACTGCGTAAGTGTTAATATTTTTTCTACCCAAATTTGAAATTTTAGTTTTGGAAGGTTCAAGTTTAAATTTTATACTTATACTTTACTGCTTAATGTGGGTGTAGGAGCGGGTGGTTGAGCAGGCCCAGGCCTCGGGGATCGATTTTACCGGACAGAACGATCCGAGGCTGCTAACCCCAGTTCTGGACGCCGCACACGGAGGGCACCACGGAGGTTGGGAGAGAGGCCGGGGATTGGGCCCTAGCAGGGCCCATATGAGGTTGGACTCCACCCCGGCGGTTACTTCCTCCGTCTCCAGTGGCCGGCATGTCCATCAGGAACTGGATAGCTTGAGGGCCACCGTTCAGGAGTTGAAGGAGATGCTGGTATGTATACTACTTTATAGTAAAATATCATTTCATATTATATACATATCAACATATCCATAATTAGTACGTAGCTTGAGCTTATTTGGTTTTAGAATTAAGTTTGATTAATCATACATACATATGTAATTAAAATAAACAACGCTTTTCCAAACTAGATATCCAAACAGGGTTTCGAAATAACTTAATAATGAAACGAATTCGAATAATACACAGTTCTTACACGCTTCTTACACACGTTATGTCCAGACGCGACAGGGTAGATCGGCCGAGCCTCCACATGCATCTCCTTCGGCTGCGGCTCCGCAAGCCACTACATCGGCTGCGGTTCCGCAGACAGCTCCTGTAGCTCCACCGCCCACTCAGACTCTCGCAGCCGCGGCTCCGCAAGCGACTACCTCGACGGCGGCTGCGCAGACCACAACGCCAGCTCCACATGCCGCTCAGACTCCCTTATCTGTAGCATTGGAGAGTGTATTTACCGAGGAGCAGGCGCGCGTTATTTTAACGTTATTCGGAGGTGGAGCTGGACCGAACTAGGGTAGCTTTTTGGTTCTTATTTTTTGAAACATGTATTTATTTATATCACATTGTACTACATTTTGAAACGATATTGATATTGGTTTGTATTTATATCATATTCAGTTTTTGGGTTTCTTTTGTATATTATATATATGCGTGGGATGTGATTATGAATACTGCAATATATGATTTGATTGATGTATATAGTATTGTGCACAGGGCGGGAAAAAATCTAGCAGCCCTTTTTTTAAAAAAAATACAGACAATATGTACCTACGGATTAATCCGTAGGTATATATGTTGCCCCTACGGCGTTCTCCGTAGGGGCAAACTATCAGGAAACCTGATATTTTCCCACCTGATATCAGTGCAGGGTGTTGGGGGTGCCCCAACGGATATGTCCGTAGGGGCCACTGTTTATCCCCTATGTATAAATCCGTAAGGGCAAAATATCAGGTTTCATGATATTTTCCCCCCGATCTCAGTGCAGTGTGTTGGGAGTGGCCCCTACGGATCAATCCGTAGGGGCTACTTTATATCCCCTACGGCTGTATCCGTAGGGGACTAAATAGGACCTACGGGTATATCCGTAGGTATATACAATATATTCAAAAAAAAAATTAAATATATGATTTTATTACCCCTACGGGGTACTCCGTAGGGGCTATTGCACCTACTGAGTTATCCGTAGGGGCATAAATTTATCCGTAGGGGCAAGTTCAGGACCTCAACTTGCACCTGCGGCCTTTGCACCTACGGGGTCTTTTTTCGCCCCTACGTGTATATCCGTAGGGGCAGTGGGTTGCCCCTACGGATAAATCCGTAGGGGCAAACCATATTTGTAGTAGTGAAGGCCCATGCTTTAGTCCAGCCACTGCTCATTGTCCAATGTTTATTACTGGTGATAAATTAATAAATTTTCTTTTGATGAAAGTAAATTAATAAATATTGGTATTTTATTTTACTTCCAAGTTTTTCAAAATACCCTGTATAACTGGTTGCAAGTAGAGGTGTTAAGAATGACTCGTGACCTGTTTGACTAATGGTTCAATCCGTAAAACACCGGTAGTGAACCAAAGATTTACAACATGTACTCGACCCGTCCGTTGAATGTATCATCAAGTTGACCCGACCTGAGGGCTCATGGGCTTTATCCATCAGGTGTTCCGAACCGCGTGCTAATGGGTTTTACCAATCCGGTAACCCGACCAGCGGGTTCGTGCTTTTTACCTGGCCTGCATTGAAAATAAAAAATCAAGTAACTTATCATATTATATTTCCTAGCCATTTTCAAAAAAAATTTCATGTTAAAATTATATCATGAATACCAGCTCAGAATATGAATGTTCATATGCAATTATAATCTTTATTTACCATTGATGATACTCGTAAGTGGGAATTCCCCAGATCGCGACACGTAGTGGATGATGTGTCAACCGCTTAAATCCGCTAGATTCCTGGGGCTACAAAGCTGGAATAAGTATGATGCATGGAGGAAATTCCTTGGCACCTCGTCTCCGAGACTGCATCCGACATTTGGAGACCTTCTCAGAGTACCTTCCCAATTCGCCTAACAACCATCTAACAGCTCGCCTCCGAGCAATCCTACAGCCAAGCTTCCTCAGCCCCCTCGCTCGCCTCCGAGCTGAGCTTCCTCGGCTTCCCCGTTCAACCGAGAGCACGGAGCCCAAGTGCCTTCGTAACGGCTCCGTGTATCTCGCCAAAACGAGATCTCCGCCGCTCCACGTCGCGCATCCTATGCTGGTTGTCTCTCTATTAATGGGCGTATCCCGTCATTAATGAACGCATCCTGCCATCAACGAGAACGTGAGGCGGGGGCGTAACAGACGGCGAGAATCTCACGCCGGTTCGCTCAATGCGACCGCTATATAAACCCCCTCTTCCAGACGACTCAGCAAACTCGAACTCATTTCCAATATGCCGCTACCCTGCCATTATTATTTCTCGGTTCTTACTTGATCGTTGGAGGGTCCTATGGTGGTTTCCTATCCCAGGACTTCCCTTGCAGGTAGCTCGACGTCAACAACAACCCATTGAGATCCACATGCTTAACTCTCATATCAAATCTCCACCGTTCAGCCCTGCTGGCAACAAGATCGATGGAAGACAACATCTGAGGGAGATTCCGACTTCCATCAGTTTGCGCCATCTGTGGAAAACGGCTTTCCCACCTAAGAAAGTTGATATTCCGTCTTAGATTTGATGGCCAGCGATAATCGCAATGATCCCAGCATGAGCCATCCCGTCCTCCATAATGGAGGCGGGGGCGGTTCTACTCCACCTTCTAACATCGTCAACGCCTTATCTGCACGGATCGACATGCTCACGGCGATGGTGAACTTGCTCGCTCGTGTTCAAACGACCGGCCATGCCCGCCAAACCGCCGTCCCCACTCCCTGAAACGCGTCAACGCGTATGGAGCGACGGAGGGGCGCATTCAGGCCTTCGACCTCGCTCATGCCCATCTCGATGTCACGGAACACCGGCGTGCCGATTCCGGCAGTCACGACCCCCATACGAGGAATGATTCCATGACTCGTTGGGCGTCAGATGGTTCGACACCAAGATCTCAGGAGCGACCATACTATCGCCTCAATGCTCGCCGCACTCTCTTGCCCCCTGAAGAGACATTGGTCAGGTGACCTGATTCCAGGCAAGTCCGACGTCACCACACTCAACGAGACCCCGCACACGGCGAACGTCGGGGCCAACAACGAAGAGTCCACCCCGAGAATCTGAGGAACATGATAGAACGAAACCGAAATCGCTCCATCGCGCAAGTCCGGAGCGGAGATAGAAGGCACTCTGACTATAGAGAATCCTCGGGGTACCAACAGGGAATTGAGGTCATCGAGAAGAAAATTGAGGACATGCGGCTCGCCACCCGCTCGCCCGGAGGGTCGGGGAAATACTCCATGGATTCTCTCACGAGACCCTTCACAGAGCAGTTACTACATGAGCGCATCTCGTCTCGAAACAAGTCGCCCAAGCTGGCCTTCTTCGACGGAAATTCCGACCCAAAGGACCACCTGGACACGCTCGCAGCGGGTATGAGCTTTCAGGATAACTCGGACATGGCTTAGTGCCGAGCCTTTCCTACCACCCTTATCTGGGCCGGGCGAGATTGGTTCCGCGGTCTTGCTCCACGTTCAATCTCGACCTTTGACGAGCTGGATCTCAGTTCCTCAGTTATTTTGTCGGCAACCGACGGCAGAAAAGGACGGTCGACTACCTGTTCACCATCAGGAGTGAGGACCGGGGATCTTTCAAAGGTTATGTCACCTGGTTCTATAACGCCCTTCTGGAAGTGCCCGAGCACTGTGATGAAACGGTCATCACCACATTGAGATCGGGTTTTAGGCACAAAGAGTGGCTTCGCTCTTTTATATTAGCGCAACCTAAGACCATTGCCGAGGAAAAAGTCTGGACCGAGCGAGAGATCTAACTCGAGTCTGAAGTGAACGCCAACCTACCCTGCGGGGACCGGACGGACCTAAAGAAACGGGACCGGGAGGAGAAGAAAAAGACCGATCGTCCGAAACCGTATTACCCGAGGTTTCACAAGTACACACCTTTGAAGGTCTTTCAGATCGAGCTTCTAGAGGAGGCAAAGAGCGAGAGATTCTTCAAACTCCTGCCAATGATACAAAGGTTGGGTAAGCGACTCCGCGGCCCATATTACGCCTGTTCCCGCCAAAATTTTGGCTCAAAACCCGCTCCCTTATAAAATAATAACAATAAAATAAAAAAATAATAAAGGGAAAAACTCCACATGCAAAGAATGTAACAAATGCCTCAAAGCCAAGAGTTAAAACATTCTGAAGCAGCGCTTTATAGCAGCGCCAGCGCTAAGGAGTCAAATGCTTTGACCAGCGCACCACGTGCAAAGCACGTGTGCGCTAGCGCTAACTGCGCCGCGCTCTGAGAAGCGCACCTCGTGCAAAGCACGGGTGCGCTAGCGCTAAGTGCGCCGCGCTCTGAGCAGCGCACCACGTGCAAAGCACGGCTGCGCTAGCGCTGGAACTAAAATCTCCCCACCGTCAGATCAAAGATCTAATAATAATGATAAATTATTAATTAATCAGAATTAAATTCTGTTAAGGAAAGATTCCTCAAAATCTTTCCAAACAACAAGATTGTGCTCTGTAAATCAGAGCACCGTTGGATCAATGATCCAATGGTGATTAAAAATCACCAAAATAAAGAATAAGTTCTGTATAGAAAAGATTTCCCAATCTTGTAAAAAATAAGAAAATTGCCTTTTGTAAATCAGAAGCTCTTGGATCAAAGATCCAACGGTGGGGAAATTCCCAAATCAATTGGAAAAAAGATCTCCTTAACCGACTGAACAAATCAGCTTGCCCTATATAAAGGCCCCAAGACTTCAAGCCTGAGGGGAGACGAAAAAGCATAGAGAGGAACCCCCCCATAAACTTTGAGAAAATCCCAGGAAGAAGAAGAAGCTCTCGGCAAAAGAAGACAATTCTTTTCAAGGTAAAAAAAAGAATAGAAAGACGAAATCATCTCAATATAAAAAGAAGTATTTACGTTCTTCACAGATCATAGATCTATAAGACAAATTGTCTTTCACAAAAGAGATTATGAACATCTCATTATAAAGGGGGGAAGAATTATCCAATTCTCTTAGGATCACAGATCCATAAAGGCAAAACCTTTCATCAAAAAGAGATTGAAATATTTCCTATAAACTAAGAACTTTGTTCTTAGAATCTTGAGACAAAATCTCTTATCAAAGAAAAGATAATCTTCAGAGCGCAAAGTTAACCTAAGAAGAGCCTTAGCGCTCCTAACTTAAAAGTGCCTTAGTGCTCTTCATCTAGCGCAAAGCGCTGCAGTGCCATAGCGCTTCAAACACAGTGCACCGCGCTCATTGGCTAGCGCTAAGCGCGCCACGTGTGCGCTGCATTACTAAAAGCGCTTTGCACTCATTATATGACACCAGCGCCAAACGCCTTAATGCTTCAACTATAGCGCATCAGCGCTCTACGTCTAGTGCAAAGCGCTAAGCGCATCAGCACTCTTCATTAGCGCTTTAACCATAGCGCACTGCGCTCATCGACTGACGCTAGTGCCAAGTGCGCCACATGCTTTTATGTGCGTTTGGAAAGAACATAAATTGTTCTTTAATAAGCCCAGAGCTATGATGAATGCTCAGCATTCAGTAAAAGACAAAAATATTGTCAGAACTCCAATCAATGCTCAGCATTGTCAAATGTTTAAACATTTTAACAGAGTGGGCCGAGCCCAAATTGGCTATAAACCCATCATTCAAATTAATTGAGCCCATATGCTCATAAATCTTTTAACAGATCTTAGCCCCAAATTGGACTACAGATCTCCCAACCAAAATTGGTTCAAGGGTACATCTCTTTACTCCTCTGATATTTGTCGTTGTAATCCTTCAACGTCTTCAGAAAGGTGACGGGTCCCGACAACCATACATTTCATAAACTATGACGTCTTTAAACTGGACTATGAGGTCCATAAACTCATGGACTATGATGTCCTTAACCTCGGACTGTGGGGTCCTTAAACCCATGGACTATGATGTCCTTAACCTCAGACTGTGGGGACTGTGGGGTCCTTAAGCCCATGGACTATGATGTCCTTAACCTCGGACTGTGGGGTCCCTTTAAACCCATGGACTATGATGTCCTTAACCTTGGACTGTAGGGTCCTTAAGCCCATGGACCGTAATGTCCTTAAACTAACGTTGGACCACCATGTCCTTAACTGGTAATCGACCGCAATGTACCTAAACTAAACAATATAGCCCAAATGCTCTTTTGTTGGATCTAAATGATCCTGTTAAGTTGATCTTAGTCTGAAATTAGACTAACGTATCCTTAACAAACGTTTAAGTCGATCTTAGTCTCAAATGAGACTAACGTATCCATAAACCCAACCCCCAAACCCAAATCTAAGAAGATACGGATTTGGACTAATCCACGCCCTACGGGCGACAACATAAATTAGTTTCCGTATACAATCCACGGGTAACCAAAAAACAAACAAACACCCACGACACGAAGTGACCATCTGGAGAAGGAGAAAGTGGTTACCGCGATGCGGTAGCGTAATTAACTACAGGGGCTTGCGCCTGCAGGGAAGAGCGTCCCCATAATCAAAACCCCTCAACGAGGGGGAATCTGACGAAGTCTGCTACATCGGTCGTATCCGTTTAAACCTTCGATACACGGTGTCATAAATCAACTTGGCATCTTCGGAGAGGTGGATGGATGGCACCAAATAGCATCTTCCCTCGAATTTCAGGCCTTGACGTCCCAACATTCCGGTCGCGTCTTTCGGCGGAGAACGGCGCCTTTCATCGGTCGTAGAGTCATTCGACCGAGAACAGCAAACAACTCTGTGATTATATTGAGGAGCTGATTCGATCTGGTCACCTAGCAAAATACCTACGAGACAAACGTCAAGCAGATCGGAAGCAAACAGACCGGCCTCCGCCCGGAGAGTTGACAGTCGGGCAGATCATGGTCGTCTCTGTTGACTCGGCTCCGAGCAACGGGGACACCTGCCGTATTTGGCCGGTCATGACCTTCGATGACCCTCCTCCAAGAAATACAAGAAGGTTGCTCGCATCACCTTCTCCGATAAAGACCTTCATGGCATATCCCTCCCATACAATGATCTTCTAGTGATCACGGCCCTGGTAAATCAGTACGAAGTCTGGAGAATCCTAGTTGACTCGGGGAGCACGGCGGACATCCTATTCTATGACTGTTTCCAGCGTATGGGATTAAACCCGTCTGATCTCTAGCCGACCTCGCACGTCCTCTCCGGGTTTACAAACCACTCCATCCGAGCCGAGGGAATGATCACTCTCCCTTTTAACATCGGGGAAGCTGGAAGATCCCGAATCATGTCGGTGAGTTTCCTCGTCGTCCGGGTTCCTTCGTCTTATAACATCCTTTTAGGTCGCCCCACTTTAAACACCCTCCAAGCTCAAATCCCGACCTACCACATCGCTCTCAAGTTCCATCTGGGCGATGGGGGGATAGGTCAGGCCTACGGAGATCAGCAAACCGCCAGGGTCTGTCTCGCCTCGATTCTTCTCGAGGACAAAGAAGTTGATGCTTCCGAGGGACCGTGCGATTCTCGGAAATCTCTGGATACACGTGATGATAAAAAAGAGATTCGGGGTTCCCCAGTGGAGGTCTTGTCCGAGGTTCCATTCAATGAGGGAGACAACAGCCGAACTGTCCAGATCGGCTCCCTCTTGACCAGGGAAACTCGGGACAACCTTATCCAGTTCCTCCGAAGCAACTTTGACGTGTTTGCTTAGACTCCCGCGGACATACCAGGAATCGACCCCAAGGTGATCTCCCACAAGCTCGGTGTTGACTCAAAGGCCCGTCCGGTCCGACAAAAGAAAAGAAGTTTCACGCCTGTCAAACAGAAGGCGATTGAGGAGGAAGTGGAACTACTACTTACAGCTGGCTTCATCAGGAACCTGGACTATTCGACTTGGCTAGCCAACGTAGTCATGGTCAAGAAGGCAAACGGGAAGGGTGCATGTGCATCGATTTTACCGACCTGAACAAGGCCTGCCCTAAAGACAACTACCCGCTCCCGTGGATAGACCAGTTAGTTGAAAGTTCGGCCGGTCACGAGTTGCTAAGCTTCATGGATGCCTTCTCCGGTTATAATCAAATCCGTATGAACCCGGCCAACGAAGATCTCACCTCCTTTACCACCAATCGAGGAGTCTACTACTATAAGGTAATGCCCTTCGGCCTCAAAAACGCTGGGACAACGTACCAGCAGCTGGTCAACAAGTTGTTCAAGCCACAAATTGGGAGAAATATGGAAGTCTACATCAATGACATGCTCGTGAAATCCACCCTGTCAGCCGGGCATACCACGGATCTCGGTGAGACCTTTGAAGTTCTGTGAAAGTACAAAATGAAGCTGAATCCAGCTAAGTGTGCTTTCGGCGTCACGGGCGGAAAGTTCCTCGGATTCATGGTCACACATCGAGGAATCGAGGCAAACCTGGAGAAGATCAGGGGCATCATTGACATGACGCCGCCTAAAAGCTACATTGAAATCATGCGATTCAAGGGCAGGGTGGCCGCTTTGAGTCGGTTCATGTCCAGGTCTGGCGAAAAGTGCCTGCCTTTCTTCAAAGCCTTGAGAAAAATCCCCGAGTTCGAGTGGTCCGAAGAATGTCAGATAGCCTTCGAGCATATCAAGACACATCTTGCGACGCCACCGCTTCTGACCAGACCATCTATAGGAGACGAGCTGCTGCTGTACCAGGCCGTCTCCGACCGGGCCTCCAGCTCTATGCTTATCAGAGAATCTGAGGGGATACAAAGAACAGTCTACTATGTCAGCCACGTTTTCAAAGACGCGGAGGCCAAGTACCCAGCCATTGAAAAGATAGTCCTAGCGTTTGTTGTCACATCCCGGAAACTTCGGCATTATTTCCAGACTCATACCATCATCATTCTCCCCAACTGATCCTGGGGAACATCCTTGGTTCCCCCGAGTCATCGGGTCACTTGGAGAAGTGGAGATGGGAGTTGTCTCAGTTTGACACCCGGTATCGACCGAGGCAAGCCATCAAAGCCCAAGCCCTCACCGATTTCATGGTTGAGTGCACCATTCCCAACAGAGAGAAAGCGCCGGCATGAGATCCCAACCCGCAACACTCAATCGAAGAAAAGCTTGGTCCGATTCCGGACTAGGTATTCTATATGGACAGTTCCTCCATAGAAGAAGGGAGTGGGGCTGGGCTAGTCATCCGCGGCCCCGATGAAGCCGAGATGGAATACTCTCTGCGGCTTGACTTCAAGGCCTCCAACAACGCCGCAGAATACGAGGCCTTGTATGCCGGTCTACGAATCGCCTCGGGAGTAGGGCTAAAGAGAATTAGTATTCGCAGCGACTCCGTGTTGGTCGTTGGCCAGGTGATCGGATGATTTGAAGCTCGGAAACCCCCGATGATGAAATACTTAGCCAAGGTAAAAAGGCTCTGAAGAAATTTCGACGAGGTCCAAGTGGAACAGATTCTCCGGAGCATGAACGTCGAGGCGGATGTGTTGAGCAAACTCGACTCTTCCTATTCGGCCAATCACAAGAGGAACATCCTCTTCGAAGCCCTACCATGACCTAGCGTCGGAGATAAGGAAGTAATATACCGAATTTACACCACTCAGGGGAATATCCCGGATTGGAGAAAACCTATAGTGAAATTTCTCAAGGACGGAAAGCTCATCGAGGATCAAAAGGAAGTACGCCGGCTCCCCTTGAATGCTCGCCACTTCATATGGATCAAAGAGAACTTATTCAAAAAGTCGTACACCCAATCTTTACTCAGATGCGTCGATTTCGACAAAGCAGAGTACGTTCACCGAGAGATACATGAAGGAGTAGGAGGAGCGCATCAGGGAGCTCGCAACCTAGTTAAAACGACACTTTTACAGAGGTATTATTGGCCGACTATCCACCAAGACACAGAAAAGCTAGTAAGAAGGTGCAAGACATGTCAACTTTTTGGCAGCTCCCTTCGGTTACCGGCCACCGAGTTAACACCATTGAGTTCTCCTTGGCCATTCGAGCAGTGGGGGGTGGACATGATTGGCCAACTCCCCATCGGCACGGGTGTCCACAAATATATCCTTGTCGCCGTGGAAAACTTTACGAAATGGGTCGAAACTACGCCGATCAGGAAGCCGTATGCCGCTTCCACGGTGAAGTTCCTGCAGAACAATGTAATTTCCTGATTTGGAATTCCGAGGTGCATCATCACCGACCACAGAACCAAGTTTGAAAACGACAAAGTCAGAGAATTCTGCAGTGGCTATCACATATTGATGAAGTTCTTCGCGGTTGCACATTCCCAATGCAACGGGCAAGCTGAGGTAGCAAATCGAGGTGTCATTCGGGGCCTCAGAGCCCACCTGGAAGGAAGACAGGGCGGATGGGTCGAGGAATTGCCACGGGTGTTGTGGGCATTGCGAACGTCAAAGAAGACACCCATGGGGGAAACCCCGTTCAGTCTCTGTTACGGCATCGAGACAGTGGTCCCCACAGAAATCGGTCTTCCTAGTTATCGAGTCGATCGCTTTGACACGAGGCCAATGTCTTGGCCCTTCGAAGCAATTTGGACATCCTATTGGAGAAGAAAGACCGGGCACAAAAAAAGATGGCCGCATATCGGCAACAGACCGTCCGATATTACAATGCCCGTGTCAAACACCGAGCATTCAAGACGGGAAACTTAGTCCTACAACAAAATGAGTTCGGGGATCAAGGAAAGCTGCACAAGTTCTCCCCGAAGTGGGACGGTCCCTTCCTCGTAATCGAGGCATTGCCCGGCGGAGCATACGATCTCTAGGACTTCTTAGGGCATAATTTTCCATGGTCATATAACGCCGAAAAACTAAAATTGTACAGATGAACTTGTACCTTCTCGAATAATGTCACGCCTTACTTCCCAGTATACGGGCAGAGGACGCGATGAGGCCGCTACGTATTTACTCTGAAGTAAATACGCTAAGCGTATCTAAACAATATAAAAGAAATACACAAGAGACAAAAGGTATAATTGAACAGCAACTTTATTTATTCACATTCTTTTACAGTACATGAAAAAGTAAATACATCTGAATGAAAGCAATGCCTAAACAATAGCATAACAGAAAAGGAAATACAGGATGTAAAGGAAATGTACAAGTGAAACTACAACTCGGGATCTTCAATAAACTGGTCCAAGTCTTCAGTGCTAGGCTCGATCTCTGGAAGGTCCGAATCACCTGACGACATTCAAAAAAGAAAAAAAGAGAATGTCGTCAGCGAACAAACCGCTCGGTAAGTCCCAAAGATAAGGGAGAAATAGAATAGACAGAGAGAGAAAGAGAGAGTGTAGCTTTTAAAGTTGTATTATATTGTTATATTGTTGTATTTAGTGTTAACGTTGTTGTTTATAGCTTGGTACAGAAGAATGCCAGTGTATACGAGAATAGTCTTACTTGCCCCGGAGACTAAGGTATCATGAACTCAAGGAACCGTTATTCCACGGTACAACATCAACGGAATATAGGTTAGGTGTCTTATGGTTGCAGTCTCGTGCCACTTCTAACACCTTCCGTACCAATCTACCCCTTAAACCCCGCGATGTCTTGATTGTATTGTTTGTATTGTATTTCAACTTGTAATTGAATTTGTAATATAGATTGTATATTTGGATGACTTTCCGAAACCATGATATCAGTAAATGGATATAACTGGAGAATCATGGATGTAACCGGAGAATCATGTAAATGGAAGTATATCCATGGTTCGGTTCAGTCAATACAGATTAAATAGGTTGAATATAAGTATTCAAGGATTCATGTTGGATTGTAGATTGTAGATTGTACTTGAATCATATTCAAGTCAGATTATTAATGAGACTCGGTCTGAATAAGAAAATTAGAAAAGAAATTAAAGTCCTAATTGTTTTGATATTATCGGTAACCGCTGCACATGGGCGGCAGGATTTGTGTCTTTTTCAAAAACTATTACCATGTTGATAACACCGTTGTTAAGTTGTCTACCTTAAATAGGCAAACACCCACTTCTCCAGCTCTCTGAGGCTCAAGAGATTGGTCCCGTTTAAACCTATATTTACTAGGGTTCTTATTGTAATTTATAGAACTTAAGGGGGTTTTATGTAAAAATACCTTTGTATAATTTTCAAAATACACCCCAAGTATTTACTTATCGTCTTTAGAGTTGTTATAGAAATAGATTTTATATTTGTGATATTTCTAGTGAAAATAACCTATTTTTGAACTTGTATGGAATTCATGGTATTTTAATGTAAAGTGATTCTTGTGATTTTAGAAAAAGTTGAAATATTTATATTATCACAAAATAGATATTTTAATGTTACATATATATATATATTTATATAAAAATAATTTTAATATATATTATATTTCTAGAAATCTCATTTTTCTAAAGATATTTGTATTTGTAAATCTCTCGAGACCGAATGCTCCTTGCGGAGGTATGCATCTCGTACTACTAAGCCCGAGGATGTGCGATAATCCACACCATCTCAAACGGGTTCCCCAAATGGGTTGTAGCGGCGCTTTGCAAAGATTTGTAAAATACTTAATCTTTTAGAAAACGGTTTTAATAGTAAGTGGTATTTATTTGAAAGGTTTCGTTTTCCCGTATTCTATATTCCCGAAGGTATTGTGCTATGTTGCATATGAGTGTGTGAGGAGGTAGGTCATTACCTCGTGATCTAATTAAAGGTATAGAAAGATTGTGATGGTTTAAATGTCGGAATTAAACTACATGGTATTTTAGTGTAAAAATACGATAACAATTGAAATAGATATCCTTTTAATATGGAACTTGTTCAATATGACTTGTTAATATTTAATAGTCAACATGTAATGGTTTAGCATGATTTTTATTTAAGAAAAAGTGAGGTTTTAGGAAGAACCGAATTGGAAATCGGTTTAACTCCGATTCCGTCGGGTTTTGAAATTTCTTATTTTTAGAACAAGATTAGAGAAGAGGGAGGGGGACTTACTCTCTAAAAAGAAGGAGAGGAGATAGAGGGTGAGAGAGGAATCGCCGGTGCGTCGTTTCGTCGCCGGTTGCTCCTTGAAACGTCGCCGGAAGATCGCCGGAGCTTCGCCCTTCGCTAACTCTAAATGTACACTAAACTTCTAGGGATTTCTTGAGAGTTTTGATCAGAATTTTGGAGTGAGGGGTGTGTGTTTAGGGGTTGTATTTATAAGGTAAATCTAGGATTTAGGGTAGATGAAAAGGTGTGAGAAAATTGTATTAAAAAATGAAGTAAATAGGGATTTTAAAGAGCTCTGTTAGTGTGCAGAGGAAATAAAGTATACAGGAGTACAGGGAAGACCAAAAGGCAGAATTTTTGTGTTGGCACATCGGCGATCCGGCTCAACTCGGCCGGCGGCGGCGGGCTGAGTCGATCGAGTCGCCGGCCCGAGTCGGCCGAGTCGGGCCGGGGCTCGCTGCCACGTGTCCTATGTCGCTTGGTGTAGTCTCTGGGTCAGTTTGTTTTACATGTGTAGTGGGGTTTTTGTGAGTTATGCACGTGTAAACCCTTGGACTTCTAAAAATTCAAAATAAAACAATATTAAAAATAATGTGGGGTGTGGGATTTGAACTCTGGTGGCTTGGTTCAGCAGTGCAAAGTCTTACCAATCAGCTACAAGCTCTTGCTTGCTATTAAAAAGCAAAACAAAGTTATATTTTGTGCTCAGGCAAAAGTACCCCTTTCTGTAATTTTGAAAAAAGTTGCACAGAAAGTTGTACCGAAAGTTTGGGGTTGTTACATTCTACCATCCTTATAAAAATTTCGTCCTCGAAATTTGTAAAAGGAAATTGTAACAGATTCAAGGAAAGTTTGGTAATAGAACTATTGATAGTGTAAAAAATATGTGAAAGAACGAAAGAATGCGAAGGTTTTGGTAAGATTGTAAAAGAGGTGAGGGGATTTTGGGTTAGGACAGATTCGAAGTATATGATTCAAAGAACATGAAATTGTAAGATTCAAGGAATATAAATTGTAAAGAATGTTTTAGTTGCTGGTTCTTGTGTTATATTGCTTAGGTTGTTCACGCAGAATAGAACTGCATGGTAGGATTCCATACAGCTCTGACCTGCATGGGCCGCCAACAAAACCTGTCACGCCCCGCTTCCCAGTGTACGGGTAGAGGACGGGACGAGGCCGCTACGTATTTACTCTGAAGTAAATACGGTAAGCGTATCTAATCAATATAAACGAAATACACAAGAGACAAAAGGTATAATTGAACAACTTTATTTATTCACATTCTTTTACAGTACATGGAAAAGTAAATACATCTGAATGAAAGCAATGCCTAAACAATGGCATAACAGAAAAGGAAATACAGAATGTAAAGGAAATGTACAAGTGAAACTACAGCTCGGGATCTTCAATAAACTGGTCCAAGTCTTCAGTGCTAGGCTCGATCTCTGGAAGGTCCGAATCACCTGACGACATTCCAAGAAGAAAGAAAGAGAATGTCGTCAGCGAACAAATCACTCGGTAAGTCCCAAAGATAAGGGAGAAATAGAATAGACAGAGAGAGAAAGAGAGAGTGTAGCTTTTAAAGTTGTATTATATTGTTATACTGTTGTATTTAGTGTTAACGCTGTTGTTTGTAACTTGGTACAGAAGGATGCCAGTGTATACGAGAGGAGTCTCACTTGCCCAGGAGACTAAGGTATCAGGAACTCAAGGAACCGTTATGCCACGGTACAACAGCAATGGAATATAGGTTAGGTGTCTTATGGTTGCAGTCTCGTGCCACTTCTAACACCTTCCGTACCAATCTACCCCTTAAACCCCGCGATGTCTTGATTGTATTGTTTGTATTGTATTTCAACTTGTAATTGAATTTGTAATATAGATTGTATATTTGGATGACTTGCCGAAACCATGATATCGGTAAATGGATGTAACTGGAGAATCATGGATGTAACCGGAGAATCATGTAAATGGAAGTATATCCATGGTTCGGTTCAGTCAATACAGATTAAATAGGTTGAATATAAGTATTCAAGGATTCATGTTGGATTGTAGATTGTAGATTGTACTTGAATCATATTCAAGTCAGATTATTAATGAGACAGTCTGAGTCAGACAATTAGAAAAGAAATTGAAGTCCTAATTGTTTTGATGTTATCGGTAACCGCTGCACATGGGCGGCAGGATTTGTGTCTTTTTCAAAGACGATTACCGTGTTGATAACACCGTTGTTAAGTTGTCTACCTTAAATAGGCAAGCACCCACTTCTCCGTCTCTCTGAGGCTCAAGAGATTGGTCCCGCTTAAACCTATATTTACTAGGGTCCTTTTTGTAATTTATAGAACTTGAGGGATTTTTATGTAAAAATACCTTTGTATAATTTTCAAAATACACCCCAAGTATTTACTTATCGTCTTTAGAGTTGTCATAGATGTAGATTTTATATTTGTGATATTTCTAGTGAAAATAACATATTTTTCATAATACATGGTATTTAATTGTAACATTGAACTTGTATGAAATTCATGGTATTTTAATGTAAAGTGATTCTTGTGATTTTAGAAAAAGTTGAAATATTTATATTATCACAAAATAGATATTTTAATGTTACATATATATATATATATTTATATAAAAATAATTTTAATATATATTATATTTCTAGAAATCTCATTTTTCTAAAGATATTTGTATTTGTAAATCTCTCGAGACCGAATGCTCCTTGCGGAGGTAAACTACATGGTATTTTAGTGAAAAAATACGATAACAATTGAAATAGAAATCCTTTTAATATGGAACTTGTTCAATATGACTTGTTAATGTTTAATAGTCAACATGTAATGGTTTAGCATGATTTGTATTTAAGAAAAAGTGAGGTTTTAGGAAGAACCGAATCGGAAATCGGTTTAACTCCGATTCCGTCGGGTTTTGAAATTTCGTATTTTTAGAACAAGATTAGAGAAGAGGGAGGGGGACTTACTCGCTAAAAAGAAGGATAGGAGATAGAGGGTAAGAGAGGAATCGCCGGTGCGTCGTTTCGTCGCCGGTTGCTCCTTGAAACGTTGTCGGAAGATTGCCGGAGCTTCGCCCTTCGCTAACTCCAAATGTACACTAAACTTCTAGGGATTTCTTGAGAGTTTTGATCAGAATTTTGGAGTGAGGGGGGTGTGTTTAGGGGTTGTATTTATAGGGTAAAGCTAGGGTTTAGGGTAGATGAAAAGGTGTGAGAAAATTGTATTAAAATGTATTAAAAAAATGAAGTAAATAGGGGTTTTAAAGAGCTCTGTTTGTGTGCAGAGGAAATAAAGTATACAGGGGTATAGGAAAGACCAAAAGGCAGAATTTTTGTGTTGGCAGCTCGGCGATCCGGCTCAACTCGGCCGGCGGCGGCGGGCCGAGTCGGCCGAGTCGGGCCAGGGCTCGCTGCCACGTGTCCTATGTCGCTTGGTGTAGCCCCCGGGTCAGTTTGTTTTACATGTGTAGTGGGGTTTTTATGAGTTATGCACGTGTAAACCCTTGGACTTCTAAAAATTCAAAATAAAACAATATTAAAAATAATGTGGGGTGTGGGATTTATACTCTGGTGGCTTGGTTCAGCAGTGCAAAGTCTTACCAATGAGCTACAAGCTCTTGCTTGCTATTAAAAAGCAAAACAAACTTATATCTTGTACTCAGGCAAAAATACCCCTTTCTGTAATTTTGAAAAAAATTGTACAGAAAGTTGTACCGAAAGTTTGGGGTTGTTACAAATAATAAGATTCCTCTTTTTATGTCTGTCGGGACCCGGTTCTTGCTCACGGAGCAAAGTGCCACACGGAACAAAGTGTCACGCCAAGTGTCATGTTTAAGTGGGCAGGGGCCACCTCTTGAATCCGTGGGGGCCACCTCTTGAGTCCATGGGATCCACTGTAGAACAATGGGGAATCTTCGAAATACATTCCGAAAGAGGGCAGATTTGTACTATAAATGGAATGATACCGCTCTTCAATACAGAGGCGTCTTTTAAGTGAACCGGCACTACAGGAGCTTGAGAACTCCGTAGTTAAGCGTGCTCGAGCCAGGGAAGTTCTGGGATGGGTGACCTCCTGCGAAGTGGCCCCTGGCCGGGTCTGGTTCGTCCCGAAGGACAAAACCGTGCGGCTTCGGCCAGAGCGGACAATACTCTCTGTATTGGGAGTGGGTCGTGACAATGTCAATAAAATTTATTTTTCGAGCTAAGCCCTTACGCAGGTAGATTCATACTCGGTTCCGAGGACCGGCGGACAACACCTTGTTCGTTGGCTTCGTTCACGATGGGTAGTTCCCCGCTCGACCAAACAGAAGTTCTACAGCCTTCTCTCGAGCCCACGAGTTGAGAGAAAGGAGGTACCCCCAGCCAGCCTCTTGCTCAGACGAATGGAAGCCCGGGTGCACCTGTAGGCAGCCGACATAAGCTTCGCTCCGCCAATCTTACCTCGGCTCCGGGGTGAAAAATGAGTTCATGAACAATGGAAAGTTTATTAATGGACAAAACAAAAAAAGGAGATGAAAAATTCCTTAAGCAAAAAACGATTTTTATTGATAAGGGGTATTCTTAGCTCCTCAGCCTTACAAAAATGCCCGGGGGCTCGAAAAATAAAAACTATTATAGCAAAGGGGAAGGGGGTCCAGAAAGCATTGATCGTGGTATTCAAAGCAGAGATCTTCCAACCGAGCCCAGGCAGCATCCCATCGCTCCCTCCGCCGACGCCCGTGTGCCCGAGCAGCTACGGTTCCTTCACGGACTCTCTCCGTCATGCATGAAGCTATGATCGGCCTCTGTTGGAAAGCTCGGTGAAGGATATCTATCGAGCGGTTCCTCCTGCTCTTTGAGATCAGGCCCAAATCATGGGCTGTATGCATCTTATCGATGGACTCCTCTAGCACCTAGTGGGACAAAGCCCTGAAAAGGCCCGGGGAGGACCTCCAGATCGCGTAGACGAGCACCTGCAGAAGAAAGTATCGGCGTGAGAGCAAACACCCACAATGACGCTCTAGGCGACCTATCATGACCTAGTATGTCGCCTCGGAACAGTCAAAGCCGTAATGGTAGACGTCATTACGTGTCATGATATCTCGGATGTTGTATATATTACCGGCCATCAGGAAATGGCGGACTACGGAGAACGGTCAAAGAAGAAGAGGAGGAGACGAAGACGACTAGAGGCAAAACAATGAGAGTGCCTAAGAAGAGGCTAAATATCCACTATTTATAGCCTCAACAGAAATCCCCTGACGATCGAGATCTTTTCACACCACGACGCGAATCACGAAATATCGCATCTCCCGGATAAGGCACCACCACATGGCGTCCGGTCACTGGCTCCCTCCCTTTCAAGTAGATCAAGAAAGATTGAAGAACATCTTTAGGAGATCCGCACGTATCTTAAGATGCCCGATATGCACCACGTAGTGCCGAGAATCAAGGAAGCGCAAAATTCCAGAGTCGTGACAATCCAACCATCTGTTTTCCAGTCCACGCGAACGGTTTCCTATCCCTAAGACCTCATCATGAAGAGGCCAAGCAGATTCCTGCTCGGCCTGTCCGCAGCAGGTAGCTTCCTGTCCAACAACGTTGTGAATCCAAAGCCCTCATCACGAGGCGGCCAAGCAGCTTCCTGCTCATCCCATCCGCAACGGGTAGTTTTCTGCCCTACTACGCTGTGGATCCAAAGCCCTCATCATGAGGCAGCCAAGAAGCTTCCTACTCGGCCCGTCCGCAGTGGGTAGCTTCCTGCCCAACAACGTTGTGGATCCAAATCCCTCATCATGAGGCGGCCAAGCAGCTCCCTGCTCGGCCCATCCGCAGCGGGTAGCTTCCTACCCCATTACGTTGTGGATCCAAAGCCCTCATCATGAGGCGGCCGAGCGACTTCCTGCTCGGCCCATCTACAGCGGGTAGCTTCCTGCCCTACTACACTGTGGATCCAAAGCCCTTGTCATGAGACGGTAAAGCAGCTTTTTGCTCGGCCCATCCGCAGCGGGTAGATTCCTGCCCGACAACGTTGTAGATCCAAAGCCCTCTTCACGAGGCCGTCGGGCGGCTTCCTGGTCGGCCTTAACGGCAGAACCTGAGGCCACACGTCAAAGTCGGTAGCCCGACCATTACCCGGCCACGAAGTAGACAATCTCCTAACTCGACCCAAGAAGATAAAGCTCGGATT
This sequence comes from Agapanthus africanus, assembly GCA_030015575.1. Classification (NCBI taxonomy): domain Eukaryota; kingdom Viridiplantae; phylum Streptophyta; class Magnoliopsida; order Asparagales; family Amaryllidaceae; genus Agapanthus; species Agapanthus africanus. The sequence goes on from JASDDO010000012.1 coordinate 490,087,621, forward strand.
CGGTCGATAACCGGCGCAACTCCAACCCCACTCGGATCCAAGGGAGCGACCGTGCTAAGCTCTACTAGGGTCTATTTTTACTTGGTATTCATGTTTGGTGCTCGATATGTCTATGTCACCTCGACTCCGGGGTGAGGAGGGGCACCGGTCTATTTTTACTTGGTATTCATGTTTGGTATTCGCTCGGTCTACGCCCCCTCGACTCCGGGGTGAGGATGGACACCGGTTTATTTCTTTTAGAGATAGTGCCCTCAGAGTCAATTATTGGATCACAGGCACGTGATTGCAATGATTGAGGGAGGACCTATCCCGGTAGGACAGTCTTACTCAAGATGATAGTATGTTATCTGGTTTATCTTTATCATCGTGTACTGTTTTAGGTGACCTGACAGGTCGCTATTACACGTTGATAGAGCCCCTAGGATTCTTGCTTGACGACCAGCAGTATGATGGCGATCATATACGTGGGAGCTGGGGTCTATAAGCATATCCTTAAAAGGTCCCTAGTCGTGGGAGTTTCGAGACTGGGTATCGATACTCCATTAGTAGACTAGTGTATACAGTCGAGACCCCGACGAGGGGCGGTGGCCGGTCTCACAAGCCACTGGTGTCAGTTGGTTCACCTAAGATGTATACAGGTGCTCATTGGGTTATGAGTACACCGGACAGGACTCGCCGGGAACCTGCTAGTTGGGATTATACCAGACGTCAGATAGCAGTTCCCTGGTGACATGTGTACAGGTTAGTTCATCGACCTGAGATCGTCATTTGTCTCGTGTGAGTTCCCACCGTGCTTTGATTACTACCCTACCACGGCTCAAAGGAGTCGTGTAAACAGGTTTTAGTTGGGTACAGTCCCGAGCCACATGGAGGCAGTGAGCGGATCTGCAGGGGTTCGTCTCTCCCGGTATTGGGGGTGAGGTCGCGCTGTGTCTAGGAGAGCCATTACACAAAGCCCTCGGCCGAGACAGGAGATTTACTGGTAGGTATTCCAGTAGTATCTTAGGGTGTTCTGGGCTACACTCCGACACGACTTGTACCGCTTTTGGGGGTCTGACTTTTACCAACCCCCTAGGCACGCCATGCGATACTCATAGACGAACGGACCGGACTGTACGGATATTGTCACTGACAGGCTCAGTAGGGTGTCAGGATGAGTTCGCTCATCGACGTCCCTTTTGGTCAATAGCTGGTGGCCCGTTACGTATTGGCTTATACCTCTGACGTGCTAGTGGTTAAATCCACAGCCATAGTATTGACGAGTCTTTAGAGTCCACCACACTTACAGTTACTCAAGCTTTCGGGCGAAACGCTGTAGAGGCCGTATGGAGATATGGCAGGGTCCGATCAGATACGTGCGGTATTGCACGGATCAGGATCGGACGGTTTGTACTAGTGGCCGTATGGATATATGGCAAGGTTCGATCAGATACGTGCGGTATTGCACGGATCAGGATCGGACGGATATTACTAGCCGGCTTTGGTTTAAGCCGGATCCTAGTATAGTACAGTGTAGATTTTGTCTCATTGCATTTGTATCCGGTCGGAATACAGATGCGGGTGTGTATGCACAGTATCGGGGTTTTTCCTGTAATTTATTACGGGACCAGTTTTCTGGAGTTGCCAGTTTGCATTCCGTTCCGGCCGGTTTTCTTTTGTTCTTTCTCGGCCGGACTTTTCCGATGGAGGGTGTTATTTGCAAGTTTGCAAATAACATTTTGTGGAGGGGTTTCTTGCATATGGATTGATTATGAGAGCATCATTTGATACCATTCTTTTCTATCATCATTTCTTTTGCATTAATGGTAATTATAATGGATTGGAGTTGATTAGGAGTTGATGTGAGGTTTACTTTGGATGTGGTCACCTCTTGCTTTTCCTACACTCACCTTCCTTCTTGTTTTTGAGATTCTTCCTCCACCATTTGTTCAAGAGAGAATGAGAGGTTCATTTTGATATGGGTGGCATATTTCCTTCACTCATTCTTGCAAGAAAATGATAGCTCCATTTTTTCAAAAGCTCATTTTCTTTCTCCACCTCCATATCCATGGCAATTTCACTATCCCAAATGAGACAACCATTCTACACTAGCCTACAGCACTTCTTGGACGCGTCGGCTAGCCAACTTCGCGCCCGAGTTGCCTCGATCCAGAGGTGGGAGCCCGTAAAAGATTCCGGCTACGTGGTGCCCTTTCCGACGAGGAGGAGATGAACGGAGTTTCCGCGGGAGATCGGAGTGGAGACAAAGACCGAAGGACACGGATCGCTTGGTATACTTCTCTACCCTTCTCTTGATAGCTAGCATTAGGTTAATGGTTACGATCCGGGTTTATTGTCCGCGGTAGCGCCAGTTTAAAAGTTAAGAAAAAATTTGATTCCGCATTTTGGCCTCGAGTTGTAGGCCGGGGCGCTGTCGTGGCGCAACAATTTCTACTTGGTATTCATGTTTGATGTTTGCTCGGTTTACGTCACCTCGACTCCGGGGTGAGGAAGGACACCGGTCTATTTCTACTTGGTATTCATGTTTGGTGTTCGCGCGTTCTATGCCACCTCGACTCCGGGGTGAGGAGAGACATAGGTCTATCCATACTAATGAAATAAATAGGGATGAAAACATTACGGCCATGCACATCATAGATGAGCTAAAAATACTTTATTGACGTTCCAAATTATATACAAGGTATTATAAGCTCCCCAGCTTTACAAAATGCCCGAAGGCTTACAAAAATAAAACAAAGACAAGAGGAGGGGGAAAAGAACGACGGCTTCAAACGGCATTCTCGGGCAAGGCCTCCCCGTCGTTGAAAGTATATCTTAGCACCTCTGCAGGATTTTAACAAGAGCAAGTGAGCAATTTAAAAAAAAAACTAGAGGGCAAAGTTTACTAAACAAGAATCTAACTAGAGATTAGGGTTCTTAGTAAGCAAACTAGAATTTTAACTAAGTGAAGAGAGGCTACAACTTTTGTAGTCAGTCCTTCACTTCAAATGCTCCGAATAGTAGTCCTAAAACTCTTCTTTGACTCCACTTGAAGGATGAAACGAGCTTGCTCGAAATCTTCGTCGTCGAAGATGATCCACCTCGAAGCTTCTCACACTCAAGCTCACACTTCACTAATCTATGAATTAGTGAAGAGAACAACCAATACTAATTTGCTAGAGTAGTGTAGGTCGATGAAGTAGGGATTTTGCTCGCTAAAAATCTTTTCTTTTCTCTTTTTCACTCTTGAGTGAATAGTGTCACATGAAGAGATTGAAGAAGATGAAGATGAGGATGAGAATGAGCAAGTCATAAAAGGATAAGCACTAAAAAGATTAACTTATATGAACTAAAGAAAAGAATAATGAGTCATCCATCTCCAAGGTTCTAAAAGAAATGAGTCATTTTTTCTTTTCCAAAATTCATAAAAGAAATCTTTATCTTCTTATCCTAAACTCCTATGTGATTCTTATATTACCGTCTTCAATTTATCATCAACCATGATACATTTTCATATATCATTTATATCAAATACAAATAATATATAAAGAGATTAAAGTGAGCACAATATTAGTGTGTGTGTGTGTATCAAATTATTAAATCAACACTTGATTCAATAATCCGGTTATATCATATATAATCCGGCTAATATCAAACAACGCTAGATCAGAATACGGTATCATATACTTGTACTTAATCAAGCTCCCACATATATCTTCATACATGCCCTACTTCGTTTTGCTTGAGCAAAGAAACCTCTATGTGGGACTCTAAAGACTCGCCAATACACTAGCAGTAGGAAATGATCACATCAAAGATCTACAAGTCGTCAGCGGTACTAGCTGGACGTAAGGGCTACCCAGGTATTGAACGAATAGAAGATCAACAAGCAAACTTGCCCAAACTCCCGTAGAGCCTATAAGCGACACTTATGATACAATCTGGTCTCTTCGTCTGATATGTCGCATATCGAGTCTGGGGGTGGAATCCTCAGATCCCAATAATTCGATATGTCATGCCGATATGTGGCCTATAACGAATCGAGAAACTACTGATAACACTTATCAGTAAATCTCATTAGTCATGGCCAGGGACTTGCTGTTATAGCCAATTAAGCATAGCACAATATCAAATCCCAATATCAGGGAAAGACGAAACCCCTCCTATCGCCCAACGCCTCCATATGACTCGGGACTGTACCTAAAAACCACATGTTTGCACGACTTAGTAGAGCCGTGGTAGGGAGGAAATCAGAGCACAGTAGGAACCACACAAGACATTATGACGATCTCGGGTCTACAGACTAATCTGTACAAGCGTCACCAGAGAAATACTATCTGATGATAGGTATGGTACCATATAGGAGTTCTCAGCGAGTCATGTTCGGTGTACTCTGTTCCCCTTCGAAAGACGCGGCGGAGACGCGATGTACGTCTAGCCTGAATTTCAGGGCAGATGCTAATTGGTGCTATCCGTCCACCTCTCCGAAGATGCCAAGTTGATTTATGGCACCGTGTATCGAAGGTTTAAACGGATGCGGCCGATGTAGCAGATTTCGTCAGATTCTGCCTCGCTTGAGGGGTTTTTGATTGTGGGGACACTCTTCCCTGCAGGCGCAAGCCCCTGCAGTTAATTACGCTACCGCATCGCGGTAACAACTTTCTCCTTCTCCAGAAGGTCACTTAGTGTCGTGGGTGTTTGTTTTATTTATGGTTGCCCGTGGATTGTATACGGAGACTAATTTATGTTGTCGCTTGTAGGACGTGGATTAGTCCAAATCCGTATTTTCTTAGATTTGGGTTTGGGGTTTTGGTTTAAGGATACGTTGGTCTCATTTTGGACTAAGATCAACTTAAACGTTTGTTAAGGACACGTTAGTCTAATTTCCAGACTAAGATTAACTTAACAGGATCATTTAGATCCGACAAGAGGGCATTTGGGCTCTATTGTTTAGTTTAGGGACATTTCGGTCGGTTTTCCAGTTTAGGGACATGGTGGTCCATCATAGTCCTTGGATTTAAGGACTCCACAGTCCATTGTTAGTTTTAAGACATCACGGTCAAGGTTAAGGACCTCATAGTCCATGAGTTTAAGGACCCCATAGTCCATTGTTAGTTTTAAGACATCACGATCAAGGTTAAGGACATCATAGTCCATGAGTTTAAAGACCCTACAGTTCGTAGCAGTGTGTGGTTGTTGGGACCCGTTACCTCTCTGACGACGTTGAGGAATTACAACGACAGATATCAGAGGAGTAAAGAGATGTACCCTCGAACCGGGAGTAAATTGATTGGAAGAGCAGCTGTGCTCAGTTCAATTTATATTGAGGACTTATGGCCAGAATTGGGCTAAGTCCAGTTGAAAATGTTTAACATTTTATTTATATTTGGTCTGTTAGGCTTTTGCTTGGGCTCTGCCCTTTTATTAATGCATAGCATTGGGCTCTGTAATTAAATGCATAGCATTTATAGTAGTCTGATAGTGCGCCACGTGGCTTGTCAGGCGCCTTGCGCTAATCAAAGAGCGCATTGCGCTAGCGCATGCGATGGTGACACGTGTCACGCTCATCGTTAAGCGCAAGTCTGTTAGCGCAGTGCGCTTTTTGAGTGCGCTGCGCCAGTGCGCTGCACCAATGAATGACACGTGGCGAGCTCTGGAGCATTGCGCCAATCCAAGAGCGCAGTTCGCTAGTTTTAGGAGCGCAAAGCGCAAATCGTTCTGTGGTTGACACGTGGCGCGTTCTGGCGCAGTGCGCCAATCCAATAAGCGCAAAGGCGCAATTCAAGAGTGCAAGGCACTGTCCAATAGCGCAGAGCGCATTTTGATCAAATTAAGATCAAAGAACAAGTTGTTTGTTCTGTTTCTTCAAAAGAGGCATTGCCTCAAGATCCAAGAACCAAGGTTCTTATTCTCATCAAAAGGCTGCGCCTTTATAGATCAAAAGATCTGTTAATGAAATAAAGTACATCTTTTTTTTTAATCTTTTATAATTAGATCTTTTTTATCTTCTTCTTTTTTTTTTATTGAAGATCTTGATCTTTTTCTTAGATCTTTGATCTTTTTTAGAAGATGATTCTTCTTTTGTGAGATATTTTCATCTCTGTTCTTCAAGAATTAAATTTTTTACCTTTAAAGATGAAGAAAATGATCTTCTTTCTTCAAAGGCTTGCCTTTCTTTCTCTTTAAGTTTTTTCTCAAAGTTTGTGGAGGGTACTCTCTCTTTCAGACTTGAGGTCTAAAGGCCTTTATATAGGGCCAATCGATTTGTTAAATCAGTTTTAAGAGATCTTTCTCTGATTGATTTGGGGATATTTCCCTACCGTTGGATCTTTGATCCTACGGCTTCTGTTTTACAGAAGGCAATCTTCTTATTTTTAACAAGATTGGAAAGATCTTTCTAGAACAGAATTTTAATTCTGATTAATTAATAATTCATTATTTAATTTCCAGTGCTGGCGCACTTGGCGTTAGCGCACCCATATTTGACACGCGGCGTGCAGCGCAGAGTGGCAGCGCAACTGCGCTAGCGCACCCGTGCTTGACACGTGGCGCACAGCGCAACTGCGCTAGCACACCCGCGTTTGACACGTGGCGCGCAGCGCCGAGCGCATCGCAACTGCGCTAGCGCACCCGTATTTGACACGTGGCGCGCAGCGCAGAGGGCTGAATCTGAAGCGTTGCTTCAACTTTTTAGATTTTGAATTTCAAAACAGAGCTTTGCTCTCAAAGGGAGATTTTCTCCTTTATTATTATTATTATTATTTATTTTATTGTTATTATTTTATACGGAAGCGGGTTTTGAGCCAATATTTTGGCGGGAACAAATGCCCCCCACCACTTTGCCCACGTAAGTATGTACGTGGGTGAAGTAGTGTAAAGTAAAGTATGGTCACAGAATTGAGGGCTTAGGGGACAAGTTTAGGGTCCTTGTAGCCTAAGACTTTCCAACTTTATGAGCCGTGAGGGTCTCATAAAGACTTTTCTCCCTACGAGTCGAGAGGATCCCGCAGGTGTTAATTCTCCCTAGAAATCGTGAGGATTTCTAAGTGTTCATCGCCTCCGTGAGTCGTAAGGATCTCACTCGGGTATTTTCCTTACGAGTTGTGAGGATCCGTAAGTAGCTTCTTTATTTCATTGGCGAATGTGGTTTTGCCAAATGTGGCTCACAGATAGTCCATGTTGACCCCTTTGTAGAGCAGCGATGGCTTAAGAGACAGGGTTAGGATCTGTCACCTAACACTTTTCAACTTTATGAGCCATGAGGGTCTCATAAAGACTTTTCTCCCTACGAGTCGAGAGGATCCCGTAGGTGTGTTTTCTCTTGAGAGTCGTAAGGATCTCACAAGAGAATTTTTCCCGTTTGCAAGTCGAGAGGACTCGTAAGTGGTTGTTTCCTCCTTGTCGAGATTCGACTTTGGAGAGTGTGGTCCATGAATAGTATGCAAGAGTCCATTTCGGACTGACTTGCAGGGCCCCAGTGCTTAGGAAACAGGTTTTTTGATCCCCAATGCCTAAGGCTTTGCCTTACGAGTCGAGACGAATCGAGTAGTTCTCGCAAGGATTTCCTAACGTCACAATTAACCTCTGCTCTTTACGACAGAGATCCGTTAGGGTCTGTGGTACTAGGGTTTTGTCCGTCGTACCGTCGTGTTGGCTGATGTATTCCTCGATAGGCAGCCTTGCTGTTCGAGTAGCCTTGCGACTGTCGTGTCTCTGATCCCTTCACGGGCTGGACAAGACGTCTTCAAGCAATCCTCCTAGGCAGTTTGACCATCGGAAGAGCAAGCGTTAGGAATTTTTCCATGCCGCTTTTTACTTGAGGTTAGGTTCATTTTGGAGAGCCCCGATGAGTTATAACCACTCCGCGCTGGTGTGGGATGATCTCCGATAGTCTTTCAGGTTTTATATGAGTTGCCGTCAAGACCCTGAAGCTAGGAATTTGATCTTCGCTTCGTTTGCTGGTATTGTGTCTGCTGTATCGAGACGAATGTCGCGGTTGTCTCTAGGTTGCTAGTGAACCGTCGAGGTTTGGAACTAGGGATTTTTCCGTGGCTCTGTTGTTTGATTGTCGCTTCTGAATCCTGCTGGAGGAAGAACGCTGTAGTGACATCTCGTCTGCTGTGTCGAGACGAACGTCGAGGTGGTGATCATTCCATGCTGGTGTGGGATGATCTCCGATGGTCTTTCCGGTTTTATATGAGTTGCCGTCAAGACCCTGAAGCTAGGAATTTGGCCTTCGCTTCGTTTTCTTTGGCGTGTCCGAATCCTGTTGGAGGAAGGACGCTATAGTGACATCTTGTCTGCTGTATCGAGACGAACGTCGTGGTGGTGACCACTCCATGTGGGATGATCTCCGGTAGTCTTTCAGGTTTTATATGAGTTAACGTCAAGACCCTGAAGCTAGGAATTTGGCCTTTGCTTCGTTTGCTTTGGCGTGTCCGAATCCTGTTGGAGGAAGGACGCTGTAGTGACATCTCGTCTGCTGTATCGAGACGAACGTCGTGGTGGTGACCACTCCATGTGGGATGATCTCCGGTAGTCTTTCAGGTTTTCTATGAGTTACCGTCAAGACCCTAAAGCTAGGAATTTGGCCTTTGCTTCGTTTGCTTTGGCATGTCCGAATCCTGATGGAGGAAGGACGCTGTAGTGATATCTCGTCTACTGTATCGAGACGAACATCGTAGCGGTGACCACTCCATGTGGGATGATCTCCGGTAGTCTTTCAGGTTCTATATGAGTTACCGTCAAGACCCTGAAGCTAGGAATTTGGCCTTTGCTTCGCTTGCTTGCATTGCGTCTGCTGTATCGAGACGAATATCGCGGTGGAGTTGGGATTTTTCCCTCAATCCGCTTTGTTTCGATCATGGGGTCTTTTGTTGACGTTGCATCTGCATCCTGCTGGACTGTGAAGGAATGCCGTTGTTGACATTGCGTCTGGTGTAGCGAGACAAATGCTGAGGTGGAGCTGGGATTTCGCCGTCACCCCGCTTTGTTTCGACCATGGGGTCTTTTGTTGACATTGCGTCTGCATCCTGCCGAGGGAAAAAAATGCTGGGGAGACATCACGTCTGCTGTATCAAGACGAGCGTCGAGGTGGTCTCTAGGTTGTCTGTGAACCGTCGAGACTTGGCTCTCTTTCAGATGGAGCCTGGGTGGAAGGTGTGGTTCCCTTTTTGTTTGTGCCCCTAGATTGTATACAGGGATTGATGTGATATCACCTGTAGGGCAAAAGTTTCATTCTTTCATTAGTTTTTTATTCTTTCCGCGATGCTCTATCATTTCAGCTTTTTATATCGCGAAAATCGCGATTGCCCAATCATTTCAGCTTTTTATATCGCGAAAATCGCGATTGCCCAATCATTTCGACTATTTTTCGCGGTGCCCAATCATTTCGGCTATTTTTCTTTTTACTTGCTGCTTTTTATTGCTAGTTGCCCAATCATTTCGGCTCTTTTGCATGCATACTTTTTTTTTACTTGCTACTTCCGTTGCAAGTTGCCCCATCATTTCGGCTATTTCGTATACATGTGTGGCTTGCTAGCTTTTCGCTGCAAACTTGGGATTAGACACCGATTTCGGTATCAGCACCGCTACAACTGGGATATTGCCAGGAGCGAATCATCATTTGCCTCTGTCGATATCGAACAAAGGTGGCTTAGCGAACAGGGTTAGGATTCTGTCGACTAAGGCTTTTAACTTCATGAGCCGTAAGGGTCTCATAAAGGTATTTCTCCCTGCGAGTCGTGAGGATCTCGTAGGCGTGTTCTCTCCTTAGGAATCGTGAGGACTCCTAAGTACATGGTCTCTTATAAGTCGTAAGGATCTTATAAGAGTGCTTTCTCCTTATAAGTCGAGAGGACTTACAAGGGTTGTTCACCGTGTAAACATATCCCTAGTCACGGATGGGACTTTGTTAGGGAAATGTTTATTCGCGCCCGTGGATTGTATACAAGGATCAATACTGAACCGCTTGTAGGGCAGTATTAGAGGTTGGGGGGGTGTGCTTAAGAACAGGTTCAGGTCCCTGTAACTTAAGACTTTTGAATCTTATGAGCCGTGAGGGTCTCATAAGAGGGTTCTCCTTATGAGTCGTGAGGATCCCGCAAGTGTAATTTCTCCTTAGGAGTCATGGGGATTCCTAAGCGTGTTGCTTCCTTTGTGAGTCATAAGGATCTCACGCGGGTGGTTTCTCCTCACAAGGTCGAGAGGACCTTGCAAGTGTCCTTTAACGAGGTTGCGCCCTTTCGGGTTTTCACAAACACTAGCCGGTAGCCCTGCTGTTTTTACTCACGGAGCCCTTTCGGGTTTTCATCCGTGCCCATCTCTCTTGTGGACGTACCTTTTTTTAATGAGTCTGCGCCCTTTCGGGTTTTCACAAATATCGTCGGTAGTCCTGCTGTTTTTACTCACGGAGCCCTTTCGGGTTTTCATCCGTGCCCATCTCGCTTGTGGACGTACCCCCCCTTTTTTTTACCACGTCAGCCTGGGGATGCCGCGGGTTGGTAGTAGTTTAACGACGTTTCGGTCATTTGTCAACGTACGATTACGCAGCTAGATTTTGCCGCAAATCTTCGCATGTTTTGTGCCGGAGGTGGATTCCTTAAAGAGAGGGCTAAGGGCAATTTCTTCGTCGGAGTCGCTCCCGAAGGTGAGAACTCGCGATTCCCCGGGATCAACCCTATGACAATTGCCGACAATTCTTTTACGCTCATCTGTCGCATTTTTCCGTTGTTTACGAGCTTCACGTTTTGTCCTGTTGAAGTGTTTCCTGTGAGTGACATATCCTTGCCACCAACAGTTAAAGGAGTTGCAGTCTTCAGTAGGATGTGCGATCTTCTGATGATATAAGCAGAAGTTAGGATGTACGTCCGCTTCATCAAGATATATATCACCGGGAGAATTTTCTCTGAAAGAGGACAGTCTCATCCCCATCGATATGGCTTTGGCGAATCGTTTCCTTGTCTTGATCCTGCTTTCATTTGCGGCGGATGTACTTTGATCTGGTGGGAGTGTTTCGACCCTTTTGTCCAGTCGCCGGCGCTTGGCTTTTCAAATATGGTCATCTCACGCTCTCGAGCAGCTTTGCTTTTAAGGAGAGCTTCATTCAGGAATGCATCAATCATTTCGTCTGATGGTCCTAAAAGTTCCGGCTCAGGATTTGCCCTCAGTTTCTCGGTGCAAGGAGATTCTTCATCGTCTATTGACGAGTGAGAGATCACATGGCAGCTTGCTACGTGACCGTCAGATTCATCCGATGAATCTTCTCCATCATCTCTGTCCTCAAGGACGTGGCTGAGAAATTCTTGGAGTGTGACTGCAGTCCGCGCTTTCTGGTTATACTCTTCCAGCGCGTCAATCTGTTTTCGCAGGTCCGTGTGCTTGTCACCAGGCTTCACGGGCTTTTTGATCTTTTTCTTCTTCGAAGACTTCGACGGCTGGGCATGAACGCTTTGGCTATCATCACCAATCATTGGAGTTGGGCGCGGCTTCAGCATCCCTTCGATGATCTTAGGTTCCAACAAATTCTTCCACCTGATCGCCGGGCATGTCTGGAGATCGTTAAGCATTCTTTTAGTTTTGGCTGAAAGAGCGACCTCCCATGGAGCTTCTTCAACAAAAGAGCACGTTGCCCCCGGTGTGTCCGTCTTCTTAGGAGTGTGCGGTTGTGGTGGGTTTACCTTCCACTTCTCAGAAAGCGCAAACTTGCCTTGTAGGTACTGGTCCTCAATCCAGCCTTTGAAAACGAAGCAATCTTCGATTGGATGGCTTACTGCTTGATGGTAAGAGCAGTAATTAGGATTGTTGAGATCGCCTGGCTGCAACGGACGTTTTGGGCCCGGCAGATTGATGAGTCTGTTGCGCACTGTCAGCTCGAACAGTCTTCTCGTTTTATCCTGGGGAAACGAGTAAGAACGTCCTAATCTTTCCTCAAGGGATGGGCGTGGACGCACGTTGTTTTGGCGAACAACCAGCTTTAAGTTGCTCGGTCGTTGTTGAGTATTGGCAACGAAGGTTGCTTTCCCTTTGCCCTTTTCATTCCAAGGCTCCGTCTTTGAAGAGGAAGGCCTATGATCCATCTGGTCCATTTGAGCCAGCTTGTCAATCAAGGCCTGAAAGGTGGTCGGCTTGAAGAACATCATGAATTGGGATATGGTCGCTTGAGGGTCAAGAGTACCCACGAACATGCCTACCGCAGGCGCTTCTTCGATGCGCTGCTCGCACTTTGACCATAGATTCCGCAATCGTATTGCATACTAAACCCATGTTTCTGCAGGCTTCACTCTGGCATTGATCAATGCCGTGATTGGGGTACGTTCACTAGCACTCGCAAAACGTTGGGTGAACAGTAATTCCATCTCTGTAAAAGTTTTGACGGAGTCGTTGGGCATCTCTGAATACCACTCAAACGCCGTCTCTGCCAAGTTGCCGACGAATTGGCGAAGCAGTAACTTATCATCCCCTCCGGTGTTGCCGCACAAGGCTCTGAATTGAGCGACATGCTGGTGCAGATTTCCTGTCCCTTTATATACATGAAATTTAGGGATGGTATATCCCGGCGGATACCTTATTTGGTCATACCAGCCCGGATAGGGTCGTCCGGTCTTGACAATTTGGCCAGCTGCTTCATTCGCCTGGTGAGCTCGTATTTGATGAGCTATATAGTCATCCAGTGCGGCCTTGGAAATGGTTTCCTCTTTGGCTGCTGAAAGAGCCGGAGGAGGGTTCGATGTCTCCCCTCTATCGTCGTCAATAATGATCGGAGGGTCTTCAGCTGGAGGATCCGGCTGTAACATCATTCCTACCATGTCATGGAACAGAAGAGCAATTTGCTTTATATTGGCCGCTTGTTCCGCAGCCTCCTTGTCCTTCTTTTCGAGCATTCTCCGAAGGAACTCCGCATCAGTCTTGTGTTCGCGACGTTGTTCCGATGACGTCTCCGGATTTTCTTTTGGCCCGGTGAGTGCGGCCATCGCAGTCAGCATCTCCTGGAGCTTCTGCTGCTGCTATTCCTGAGCTCTTGTGATGGATCGGGTGAGTGGTCGGTGGCTCGTAGAAGCGCGACCATCTTCCTTCCTGGAAGCCATTTAAACAATATGCACCGTTATGCCCCCAGACTTGGGGCGTTTGGGCTCGGTGTTTTTGTGGTCTGCCACGTTTGCAGGGGCTTTCTCTGGCCTCCTTTTCTTTTGAGTAGTCGACGTGGAGGGGGCCGTTGTAGCGGGCACCCAGACGGATGACATTTTCTGTGGGTTGACAGGAGGGTTCTCTTCCTGTCGGACCTTCAGCTTCTTCTGTCGGCGGAGGTAGTCTTGATCGATCACTGACCTTCGAACTTGTCGCCAGATTTTGTAAACTTTAGAAGACAGTCGTTGGGGGGACTGTTCCAGCTTCATTTCTATAACGGTCTCCATCGGCGGCGGAGATCTTTTTAATACGGCGGTTGGAGAGTTCCTGCGCACCTTGTTCAACAATTCAAAGATGTTCCCGGTTGGAACAGCAGCATTAACTTCCACCGTTGGGGCTGGTGGAGTTAGCCCAGAGGGGGAGTTGCCCCCAGCTTTTCTCACTCGGCGCCAGTGGCGACGTCGAGCATGTCGTGTGACCGGGATTACCTCCACTGTTGGATCAGCTTTTCCAAGCCCCCTGCTTTAAGGAGAGACTGTTATCGGTGCTAGCCGGTCAAAGACTGACGCTCGCTGAGAGGGAACAGCCAATCTTGAGAAGGCCAATTTTCGTGCAGGAGAAATGGCTTAGGTTACTTCACGCGGAGTGGGAGCTGAAACAGACAATTTTGTGGAGACCGACCCCTTAGCCGGAGAAGCCGCCTTGGTGACTTCAGGAGTGGGAATAGCTGTCCGCTTTGGGATAACGCCTTCTGGCATTGCGGGCTTCTTCATGAGTCCACTTGAGCTTTGGCCCCATTTGCTGAAAACTGAGGCATTGGACTTGGGCGACCCGTTGAGAGGGGCCGCGGTAGTTGTAAGTCGATCAAAAACCGACTTCTTTGGAGCTTCTTGCGACGACATTGGGGCATTGAAGCTCGTCGGTGGGAGCATGGTCCCAAAGAACAGCCCAGTGGTGGCCTGAGTTACCTGTTCCACTGGCATCTTGAAAAGGGAGGCAGCTTGAGGCCCGTAGGTCACTCCTCCGGCAAGGATGGAGTGGGAGTTGTTGCAATGAGTGCAGTTTGAAGCCATTGATCTTTTGTCTTCTGCACGGAGCAAGACACCAAATCTTAGTACCTCGAATCCACAGGCAACCATAACAAACCGCGATTCGTTCGCGAACACGACACACGAAGTGTGGAGTGGAAAGAGGAAAAAGTCCCACCGGGCGTGCCAGAATCTGTTCCCCTCCGAAAGACGCGGCGGAGATGCGATGTACGTCTAGCCTGAATTTCGGGGCAGATGCTAATTGGTACTATCCGTCCACCTCTCCGAAGATGCCAAGTTGATTTATGGCACCATGTATCGAAGGTTTAAACGGATGCGGCCGATATAGCAGACTTCGTCAGATTCCTCCTTGCTTGAGGGGTTTTTGATTGTGGGGACGCTCTTCCCTGCAGACGCAAGCCCCTGCAGTTAATTACGCAACCGCATCGCGGTAACAACTTTCTCCTTCTCCAGATGGTCACTTAGTGTCGTGGGTGTTTGTTTTGTTTGTGGTTGCCCATGGATTGTATACGGAGACTAATTTATGTTGTCGCCTGTAGGACGTGGATTAGTCCAAATCCGTATTTTCTTAAATTTGGGTTTGGGGTTTTGGTTTAAGAATACGTTAGTCTCATTTTGGACTAAGATCAACTTAAACGTTTGTTAAGGACACGTTAGTCTAATTTCCAGACTAAGATCAACTTAACAGGATCATTTAGATCCGACAAGAGGGCATTTGGGCTCTATTGTTTAGTTTAGGGACATTTCGGTCGGTTTTCCAGTTTAGGGACATGGTGGTCTATCATAATCCTTGGATTTAAGGACTCCACAGTCCAATGTTAGTTTTAAGACATCACGGTCAAGGTTAAGGACGTCATAGTCCATGAGTTTAAGGACCCCACAGTCCATTGTTAGTTTTAAGACATCACGGTCAAGGTTAAGGACATCATAGTCCATGAGTTTAAGGACCCCACAGTCCGTAGCAGTGTGTGATTGTTGGGACCCATTACCTCTCTGACGACGTTGAGGAATTACAACGACAGATATCAGAGGAGTAAAGAGATGTACCCTCGAACCGGGAGTAAATTGATTGGAAGAGCAATTGTGCTCAGTTCAATTTATATTGAGGACTTATGGCCAGAATTGGGCTAAGTCCAGTTGAAAATGATTAAAATTTTATTTATATTTGGCCTGTTAGGCCTTTTCTTTGGCTTTGCCCTTTTATTAATGCATAGCATTGGGCTCTGTAATTAAATGCATAGTATTTATAGTGGTCTGATAGTGCGCCACGTGGCTTGTCAGGCGCCTTGCGCCAATCAAAGAGCGCATTGCGCTAGCGCATGCGAAGGTGACACGTGTCACGCTCACCGTTAAGCGCAAGTCTGTTAGCGCAGTGCGCTGCACCAATGAATGACACGTGGCGAGCTCTGGAGCAGTGCGCCAATTCAAGAGCGCAGTGCGCTATTTTTAAGAGCGCAAATCGTTCTGTGGTTGACACGTGGCGCGTTCTGGCGCAGTGCGCCAATCCAATAAGCGCAAAGGCGCAATTCAAGAGTGCAAGGCACTGTCCAATAGCGCAGAGTGCATTTTGGTCAATTTAGGATCAAAGAACAAGTTTTCTGTTCTGTTTCTTCAAAAGAGGCATTGCCTCAAGATCCAAGAACTAAGGTTCTTATTCTCATCAAAAGGCTGTGCCTTTATAGATCAAAAGATCTGTTAATGAAGTAAAGTACTTCTTTTTTTTTTAATATTTTATAATTAGATCTTTTTTATCTTCTTCTTTTTTATTGAAGATCTTGTTCTTGTTCTTAGATCTTTGATCTTTTTTAGAAGATGATTCTTCTTTTGTGAGATGTTTTCATCTCTGTTCTTCAAGAATTAAATTCTTTACCTTTAAAGATGAAGAAAATGATTTTCTTTCTTCAAAAGCTTGCCTTTCTTTCTCTTTGAGTTTTTTCTCAAAGTTTGCAGAGGGTTCTCTCTCTCTCAGACTTGAGGTCTAGGGGCCTTTATATAGGGCCAATCGATTTGTTAAATCAGTTTTAAGAGATCTTTCTCTGATTGATTTGGGGATATTTCCCCACCGTTGGATCTTTGATCCTAGGGCTTCTGTTTTACAGAAGGCAATCTTCTTGTTTTTAACAAGATTGGAAAGATCTTTCTAGAACAGAATTTTAATTCTGATTAATTAATAATTCATTATTTAATTTCCAGTGCTGGCGCACTTGGCGCTAGCGCACCTGCGTTTGACACGTAGCGCGCAGCGCAGAGGCCAGCGCAACTGCGCTAGCGCACCCGTGCTTGACACGTGGCGCGCAGCGCAGAGCGCTGGATCTGAAGCGTTGCTTCAACTTTTTAGATTTTGAATTTCAAAACAGAGTTTTGCTCTCAAAGGGAGATTTTCTCCTTTATTATTATTATTATTATTTATTTATTTTTTATTTTATTGTTATTATTTTATACGGAAGCGGGTTTTGAGCCAACATTTTGGCGGGAACATACTCATTCTCCAATGAGCACCTGTATACAATCTTTGATGTCAAACACCAATGGCTGTGGGATCAACCATCGCCCCATACAGGGTCAAGAAATGTACACACTAGTCTACTCTGGAATATCGATGCCCTGTCTCGATACTCCCTCGACTGAGAACTGTTAAGGATGCGCTTGTGGACTACTCAAGCCCTACTAGTATGATCTACATCATAGTCCTGGTAGTCAAGCCAACATCCAAAGGGCTTTATCAACATGTATCAATAAGATGGTAAAATAAAACAGGTGATACCACCTCAGAAAATGTCTGGATCGTTGATGGGACCGGGGTTCCTTGGCCAAAGCCACAACTCTATTGTTATCACAATACAAAGGTATTGGATTAACAATGGATGGAACCACACCAAGTTCAGTGATGAACTTCTTCATCCAGACAGCCTCTTTGACAGCATCATTAGCAGCGATGTATTCAGTCTCCATCATCGAGTCCACAACGGTATATTGCTTGGGACTCTTCCAACAAACCGCCCCTCCATTAAGGGTGAAGACAAAACCTGAGACAGACTTGCTGTCATCCTTATCACTCTGGAAGCTTGAATCGGTAAAGGATTCCACTTGGAGTTCTCCGTTACCATACACCAAGAACATATCTTTAGTCCTTCGCAAGTACTTAAGAATGTTCTTCACAGCTGTCTAGTGCTTCTTCCCTGGGTTTAATTGATACCTAATTACCACACTTAGTGTGTTAGCTACATCCGATCTAGTGTATAATATCGCGTACATGATAGACCCAACTGTAGAAGCATAGGGTTTCATATTCATGCGAGCCCTCTCCAAATCAGTCTTGGGAGACATCTCTTTAGAGAGGGTGATTCCTGAACAAACGGATAAATTACCATGCTTAGAATCTTCCATACTAAACCTATTTAGTATGGTGTCTATGTACCTGAATTGGGACAATCCCAACATCCTTTTAGATCAATCTCTATAGAGTTTTATTCTCAGGATGTAGGAGGTGTTAGTTGTATGTATGCCCTAGAGGCCATTATTGTACATATGATGTATATTATAGTGGATGCTTGGACATATATAGAGAGGACTTTCTTGCTCGACATGATAGTATGCTATCTAGTTGCTCTTTATCTTAACATGTATACTTGTCTCTTGATACTGTCTTATGGTTACATGTTGGTAAAACCCTTAGGATGAGTACTTGACTATCAGGATTATGATGCAGATCATACTAGTGGGGCCATAATAGTCCATAAGTTCATCCTTTAAAGTTCCTAGTCGTGGGTGTATCGAGATGGGGCATCGATATACCAGAGTAGACTAGCGTATACGCTTCTCGACCCATGAGATGGGCGATGGATGATCCCATATCCATTGGTGTTTGACATCAGAGATGGTATACGGGTGCTCAGTGGAGACTGAGTACACTGGACGGACTCACCGAGAACTCCTGGTTGGTATTATACCTATCGTCAGATAGCAGTTCTCTGGTGACACTGGTACATGTTAGTCTGTAGACCCGAGATCGTCATAGAGTCTTGTGTGATTCCCACTGTGCTTTGATTTCCACCTTACCACGTTCAAGAGGACGTGCAAAACGGTGGTTTTTTGGTACAGTCCCTAGTCACATGGATGCAATGAGCGATAGGAGGGGTTTCGTCTCTCCCGGTATTGGGGGTTGATGTTGCGCTGTGCTCGATTGGCCATAACAGGGAAGTCCCTGGCCAGAGTTGATTTAGAGATTTTATCACGCCCCGCTACCCAATGTACGGCGAAGTGGGCGTGACGAGGTCCGCTACGTATATACTCAGAAGTACATACGCTAAGCGTATCTAAGCAATATAAAATATGTATACAAGAGACAAGAAATAAAAAGAACAGCAACTTTTATTTATTAACATTCTTTGTACAATGCACGAAAGGAAATACAACTGAAATAAAAAGATACCTAAACATTGGCATAACAGGAAATGAAAAGTACTGAAAAGAAAAGTGTACAATGAAACTATAGTGAAGGGTCTTCAGTAAACTGCTCCAAGTCTTCTTGCGATGGCTCAACTTCTGCCGGATCCAATTCATCTGAAGACATTCAAAGAAGAGAGAAACAGAATGTCGTCAGCGAACAAATCGCTCGGTAAGCCCCAAAGGTAAGAGGGAAGTAGAAAAAGACAGAATAAGAAGGTACATTTTAAAGTGTAAACTATTGGTGTAATGTTATGTCAACGCTGTTGTTTGTAGCTTGGTACAGAAGGATGCCAGTGTATACGAGGGGAGTCTCTATATGCCAGAGACTAAGGGAACGTATAGTACAAGGTACCGTTTATGCCACGGTACAACAGCAATTGGATTCAGGTTAGGTGTGTTAAATCTGACCACCTCGTGCCACCTTTAACACCTTCCGTACCAATCTACCCCTTAAACCCCGCGATGTCTTGTTTGTATTGTTATCTTGTAAAATGTGTTGGTTGTATGATTGACTGACTGACTGACCGAAACCATGATACAGGAAACGGTTATAACCGTAGAGTCATGTAAATGGAATACTGGGAATCATGTAAAAGAAATATAACCATGGTTCGGTTCAGTCAAATTGTATAAATTGATAATTGTATTCATGGATTCATGTGTTCATATTGAATTGGAAACTTGTAGATTATATATTGACTTGAATCATATTCAAGTCAGATTAATCAGACTCAAAGCCGAGTCAGACAATCAGAAATGTGAAACGAAGTCTTATAACTGCTGGGGTCCTTAGGGTAATTTATAAACTTGAGGGGTTTTTAAGTAAAAATACTTTTATATACTTTTCAAAATACACCTCAAGTATTTATTACTCGTCTTTAGAGTTGTAGATTTTATGTTGTGATATTTCTAATAAAAATATTCTAGTTTCATAAATAATGGTATTTATCTGTAATACTGATTATTTGAAGTTCATGGTATTTTAGTGTAACTTTATTCTTTTGTGATTTTTAGAAAAAGGTGGAAAATTTATATTATAATAAAATAGGTATTTAAAAGATAGATATACATATGTTTATACAAAAAATAATTTTAATAGATATTTTATATTTCAAAAATCTCATTTTCTTAAGATGTCGTATTTTAAACCTTTCGAGACCGAATGCTCCTTGCGGAGGTCTGAATCTCGCACTACTAGCCCGAGGGTGCATGATCAACCGCACGATCCCGAACGGGTTCCCCAAAGATGGGTTGTAGCGGTGCTTTGCAAAGATTGTAAAACACTAATCTTTTAGAAAACGGTTTTATATAATAAAAGGTATTTATTTGAAAAGTGTAATTTTCCGTATTTTAGATTCTACGGTTTCCTAAGCCGACTAGCCTATTTCTAAAAGGTCTAAACGACAAGTCGTTAGAAACCTCAAATCGCCTCTTCACCGCCGATTGTGGCCAGGTAAGTACAAGTGAGGAGGGAGGGATCCGCTCACGAATCGTGAGGCATGCCTTTTAAAATTACCCAAGCTCACTTGCCTAGCCTAGACACCACAAAGTCAGTTTAGATAAACGATCGATGTCCATAACTTATCGTATTTTCCTAGTAAGAAATATTTACTTAAAAGTGTAACAATCTAAAACCTTTAAGAATGGTTTTATGAAGATTATGGTATTTTAATGAAAATTTCGTTTTATCGTATTCTAAGTTTTGATGTTATCATTTTAGGGTTGTCTTTGCGTGTGTGTGGAGGTAGGTCATTACCTCGTATTCTACTTAAATGTATATTAAGGTTAAGGGGTTAAATGTGAAATTGAAACTTCATGGTATTAAAGTGAAAATACGGTAAATTGAAAATGTTATCATTTCATGTGTGAAAACTTATTCAAATTGATTTTTACAAGTTTAGTGGTCAAGATGAAGGTGTTTAGGAATGATTGAATTGATTAGAAGAAGAAAAATAAACATTATGGTATTAATGTGAAAAAGAATACGATATTGCAAAAGTTATGATTTCATGTGAGAAACTTTGTCCAAATTAATTGTTATGTGATTAATAGTCATCATGAATAAGTTTAGGTATTATGGAATTGGTGACAAGTGATATTTTGTAGAAAAACCGAATCGGAAATCGGTTTGTTCCGATTTCCGTCGGGTTTCATAAGTTCGTATTTTTGAGAAGTAGGAAGAAGGGAAGAATGAGACTTACGGGTTTCGATCTATACTAAAGAGTATAGAGGAACTAGGTGAGTGGCCGAGATGTGGTTTCGTCGCCGGTTGTTTCAAAAAAACGTCGCTGGAATTCCTTCAGCGCTTCGCCGTGAACTCGGTTTCAAAGCACACCTTTCTTGTGAAAATTTTGAGAGAGTAAACCTAGGGTTTTGGGATGAGAGGGTAGAGGGTAGGGGGTCTATTTATAGGGTAGGCTAGGGTAGGGTAGGTGAAAGGTTTTTATTTAAAAAAATTGTAAAAAATTAAAGAAAAATCATTAAAATTTGTATTAAATAGGATGTATTTAACATTAGGGAACCGATCCATTAAAATGGAGTAACCAGGGGGTTATAGAAGACGAAAAGGCAAAATTTTCATTTAGACGACTCGGCCGTCCGGCCGAGTCCGGCCGGCGGCGCCGGCCCGAGTCGGCCGGTCCGCCGGCTGAGTCGGGGTGCTGTCGGGCGTGGGTTCGCCTAATGTAGGCTCTGGTATACTCACATTTTAAGGTTCAGTTCAACTTTTGGGAGTTATGGCCTGTGAATTGTTGGCTTCTAAGAATTTTAAAAGAAAAATAATCTAAAAATAATGTGGGGCTTGGGATTCGAACTCTGGTGGCTTGGTTCAACAGTGCAAGGTATTACCAATGAGCTACAAGCTCCTTCTTGTAATTATTGTAGGAAAATAGATACTTAAAGTGATATCAGCAACATTAAATACTCCAAGTATACTTCAAATTTAAATCAAATTTATGTATACAAAAATTTGAGTTGTTACAGATTTACTGGTATGTGTTACCAGTAGTTTCACGACCCGTTATGAGCCTCATATCGGCATGACTTATCGGTTATTGGGGTCTTACGTTTACCACCCCTAGACTAGATATGCGACATATCAGACGAAGAGACCGGACTGTACGGTAGTGTTACTGACAGGCTTTACAGGAGCTAGAGCGGACTTGCTTGTTGATCTTCTGATCGCTCAATACCCGGGTAGCCGTTACGTCCAGCTAGTACCGCTGACGGCTTGTGGGTGTTTGATGTGATCATAACCTACCGCCGGCGTATTGACGAGTCTTTAGAGTCCTACATAGAAATTTTACTGGCTCAGGCAAAACGAAGTAGGAGCACATATGCGATATGTGCGGGACCGAGATTATTACGAGTATGTGATACCGTATTCTATTCTCATGATTTTTGTATCGGTCGGTTATATGTGATATAGCTGGGTTATCGATTCAAGTGTTGATTCGATAAGTTGGTACATATAATATTAGTCGGTTATATGTGATATAGCCGGATTATTAAATCAAGTGTTGATTTGATAATTTAGTGTATAATTGTATATTTGATATACTAGTTTACATTAACTAATATTAGTTTACTTAAGCATTTATTTTTCTCACATGTGCACACTTAATATATATGTGATATATATTAATTGTGTTATTTTGTGTCATGGTTGTTGATACACACTGCATGGGTGTATGAGACTTACAGCATACTAATTATAATATGGGGTTTAAGTATTTAAAGTAAATCCAAATTAGTGGATAATAGCTCACATGCATGAAGCTTATAGAAGCTTATGGATGCATTGACTTAGTCCACTCATTTTGTTTTACTTAAGATATTTATTAACCTAACAATTATAATTTAGCCATGGTTATGTGTCTACATGATTTAGATATATGATACAAACTCACTCATGGTTGACTCTCTTTCTTAATTAGTTCATTCCCATCTCTTGAGCTCTTCTTCTTCAACCTTGAGAAAAGCTTGCTAGCTTTTTCAAAAGAGAGAAAATATTGTGAGAAAAATAAAACTAAAGTGAGCCCACTTCCTACTTCATCATCCTCTACTAGATTAGCACTTTAGTATAGGGTGTTTGCTTCACTAATCTCTCATCAGTGAAACAGTAGCTTGAGTTAGTGTCTCCTCGACGTAGATCATCTTCGGCCTCGAAGACTTCAAGCAAGATCGTTCTTTTCACCTTGAGAAGCCATGCAAGAGTCCGGGAGTTCCATGATTGCAGCGAAGGGACCACTACAAGGAGAAAATGAAGTGAAGGACCGGTCTACAAAGGTTGTATTCCGTTATCACTTCTAAGTAAAGTTGTTTACTTTCTAGTTTAGCTCCTAAAACTCTAGTAAGATCCTAGGTTAGGGTTGTTTGGCACACTAAATTTTTAAATACGGCATGTTAGATACCTTGCGAAACCTTGTGGTTATGCCTAAGAACCCTACAGCGGTATCAGAGCCTTGCTAGAGCATTAGGAGTTGTCTAGACGAAGTTAGAAGTTCGAACGAACTCCGAAAACCCGATATTGCCCACTTTCTGGAAATTTTTCAAAATGTTGGAATTTTTCACATTAAAAATCCTCATAAAATCATGTAGGTAAAACTATGGACCCTTTAGAAGAACGACACCCTAACTCAACAACATGACCGCGGAACCGCGGCCAAACCATGGGTTTGGCGGCGGTTCCGTGGCGCCATGTGTGAGGCTTGGGCCGATACTTCTACGGTTGGTCCGTAGCTACTAGGGCATGCTTATGGGTATTTTAGATATTGCTCAAGTGTTGAATTTTTCTGGGGAAATTTTGGGAATTCGTTGATTTGATCGAAAGGTTTAACATCTTCTAGCTATCTACAATGTGATACAATATGTGGAATTCATATAGTTAGGCATGAAATCCGCAATATGTGATATTTCGGGTTTATGATGTCTAAGGTCATTATGGATTCCAAATGTTGTAGTTTGACATTTTCTTTTCTGCGACCGTAAGTGTAATATATGGTGTATTGCCGGTTTCGTTGCTATATGTCAACGATAATTGGGATACGTATATTTACTTACGTTGATGACATATGTTGTTATGTGTTTATGTCCTAGCCCGGGGATCCTGATCCCTGGCGTGCTTCTGCCCTCCACTCCGGCGTCCCTCCGAGATTGGAGGAGCAACGGCAACCTTGGCGGGAGGAGCTTGCCGGTGGACCATGCCGGGTGCGGGCTTGGACGAACTAGCGTCGCCGCCCTTACTCCCCTACGCCTTAGCGGCTATGGCGGCCATGATCTTCGATCTATCCATTGGCTCTGCGGAAGAAAATGAAAGAAAAGGTCAGCAGCAGGAATGACAAATCTATGATAAGCCTAAATTAATCAGCGAAATCCTAACTTACCCCTTAAGTGCGGGAAACTGAGTCCCGCCCAGCTTAAAGCCTGCTCAGAAAGCAGGATTGTTCCCGCCAAAATTTTCGGCCAAGAGCTACTTGTTCCCTTACAAAAAAGGGGGAGAATCCTCAAAAAAACAGGCATCACGTGCTCATACGTGGCCGAGCCTCACATGCAGACACGTGACCATCTAGGCAAAGCCTGTAGGCACTGAATTAAATTCTAATGGAATGCCTGACCGGGGGGGTCACGTGTCAACACGTGACGGGTCTATGAGCCCTCGGAAACAATAGGATTAAATTCTGATCAAAAGGGGGCACGTGCCCACACGTGATGGGGCTTTAAATCCACTGAAAGGAATTAAAAAGGTATAATAAAACAGCAGGAAAAAACCCCAATGGGGCATCACGTGCCCACACATGACCAAGGGTCATGTGCTGACACGTGATAATTTCCAGAGTTCTTAAAAAATAACAGAATTAAATTCCGGTTAAATACTTAATCCGTGGGTCACGTGCCACCACGTGATGGGGTCTTAAAAACTCTCTGAGTTAAAGGAAAGAAAACCCTAAAGGGGGGCATCACGTGCCCACACGTGACAGGGGGTCACGTGCCAACACGTGATAGGTTCCTAAAGATCTCTGAACTAATAGAATTAAATTCTAATCAAAAACCTTAATATTTCCCTAGATCTTTCCAAAACAAAAAGATTGCGCTCTGTAAAGTGGAGTACCGTTGGATTAAAAATCCAATGGTTATTAAAAATCACCAATTTATAGCAAGATTCTATACAAGGAAAGACTTCCCTAAAATTTGCCAGGAATAACAGACAAAATATCTTCTGGATTAAAAATCCAATGGTGAATAAAATTCACTGAGTGATCTAAAAGATCATGTTGGTTACAAAATCAATCAAAATCTTTCAATGAAAGATTGGCAAAACAAACTGATTCTTTTCTTTTTCCTATAAATAGGAGCCAAGAAGAGAAGAAAAAAGGAAGAATAGAACAACAAGAGAGAGAATACAAAAGAAAAGAGAATTTAATTCTCCAGAGAAAAAAGAAGGTCTCTTGAGAAAAGAAAGAAATCCTAGGTGAGAGATCATCCTATAAGCTCCCACAAAAAGAAAAAGAGAATTTAATTCTCAAATTAAGAGTTTAACGCTTCTGAATAAGAACTTAGTTCTTCCTTTGGTTGAACATCTGCAGAAGCAGATCTTCCCATAAGTTGAGAATTTAATTCTCATCGGGGAGATTCTGCCATGCAGATCCAAAACTTCGAGGGAGAATTGTGTTTAAAGAATTTAATTCTTCCAAATGTATAGGAATTTAATTCCTCTAATTAAAATTAGGGTTTAACCCTGCAAAAGAATTTAATTCTTAAACAAAGGAATTAAACTTTTCATGCAAGAGATCGGTACCCAACCTGATCACGTGGCAACACGTGACCCTCTCTTCAATGGTCAGAAAAGAATGAATGAGATGGGGGTCACGTGCTCCCACGTGACCCCCGACAAACACCTCTTTTAAAAACGAGAAGATGGAAAGAACTGAAGGATTAAAATCCAATGCATGGGCGCCCTCACGTGTCCCCACGTGACCCCTAGCAAAGTCCTTTTAATATCCAGTGCATGGGTATCCATCATGTGCCCACACATGATGGTCATAAAGATTAAGTGTTTAACACTTACTTGCATATTCTGAGAACAAAATAAAGGAAGTTTGGGCCCAACACTCAAGCACCTCACGTGAGCGCTTCCTTTTTAGTGTTTAACACTATTTTGTGTGCTGCATCCTTAGTGTTTAACACTGTTTTATGCGCATCACGTGGGAGCACGTGATAGCCGAGTGTACTCTAGTGTTTAACACTACATTCGAGCCAATCTTAGCTCAAATTGGCTAAGTCTTCCAGAGGCAGCACCTCCTTTTGACTGAACCTCAAACACACTTTTGTCTTCCAAAATTGGTCATCTCATATGACATTCAAAGTAATTCCCAGAGCCCTTTCAATCAACTTTGGTTCGAGGGTACATCTCTTCACACCTCTGATACATGTCGTTGTAATTCTTCAACGCCTTCAGAGAGGTGGTGGGTCCCAATGGCCAATAACTATATGGTGCATTTCCAAACCCATGCTTGCATCTGAACTTGGACCGTAATGTCCTTAAACTAAACAGTAGAGCCCAAATGCTCTTTTGTTGGATCTAAATGATCCTGCTAAGTAGATCTTAGTCCAAAATTGGACTAATGTATCCTTAACAAACATTTAAGTTGATCTTAGTCTCAAACGAGATTAACGATCCTTAAATCAATCCAACTACAGATCCCCCCAACCAATATTGGTTTAAGGGTACATCTCTTCCCTCCTCTGATATTTGTCGTTGTAATCCTTCAACGTCTTCAGAGAGGTGACGGGTCCCGACAACCAGACATTCCATGGACTGTGGGGTCCTTAAACCCATGGACTATGATGTCCTTAACCTCGGGCTGTGGGGTCCTTAAGCCCATGGACTATGATATCCTTAACCTTGGACCACCATGTCCTTAAGCTGGTAATCGACCGCAATTTCCCTAAACTAAACAATAGAGCCCGAATGCTCTTTTGTTGGATCTAACTGATCCCGTTAAGTTGATCTTAGTCTGAAATTAGACTAACGTATCATTAACATACGTTTAAGTTGATCTTAGTCTTAAATGAAACTAACGTATCCTTAAACCCAACCCCAAACCCAAATCTAAGAAAATACAGATTTAAACTAATCCACGCCCTATGGACGACAACATAAATTAGTCTCCGTATACAATCCACAGGCAACCAAAAACACAACAAACACACACGACACGAAGTGACCATCTGGAGAAGGAGAAAGTGGTTACCGCGATGCGGTAGCGTAATTAACTGCAGGGGCTTGCGCCTGCAGGGAAGAGCGTCCCCACAATCAAAACCCCTCAACGAGGGGGAATCTGACGAAGTCTTCTACATCGGCCGCATCCGTTTAAACTTTCAATACATGGTGTCATAAATCAACTTGGCATCTTCGGAGAGGTGGATGGATAGCACCAATTAGCATCTGCCCCCAAATTCAGGCAAGACGAACCTACGCGGTTCCGTTTCTGTATTCGAAGGAGAACAGATTCTGGCACACCCGGTGGGACCTTTTCCTCTTTCCACTCCACACTTCGTGTGTCGTGTTCGCGAACGAATAGCGGTTTAATATGGTTGCCCTTGGATTCGAGGTACTAAGATTTGGTGTCTTGCTCCGTGCAGAAAATAGAAGATCAATGGCTTTCAACTGCATAAATTTCAACAACTGCAACAACTCTCACTCCGTCCCCACTGGAGGAGTGACCTATGGGCCCCAAGCGGCCTCCTTTTTCACCATACCAGTGGAACAGGTGACTCAGGCCACCACTGGACTGTTCTTCGGGACCATGCTCCCGCCAACGAGCTTCAGCGCTCCTGTACCATCGCAAGAAGCTCCAAAGAAGTCGGTCTTTGATCGGCTTGCAACTACTGCGGCCCCTCTCAACGGGTCACCCAAGTCCACTGCCTCAGTTTTCAGCAGACTGGGCCAAAGCTCCAACGGGCCCGTGAAAAAGCCCGCAATACCAGAAAGGGTTATCCCGAAAAGGATAGCCATTCCTGCTTCCGAAGTCATCAAAGCGGCTTCTCCTGCCAAAGGGTCGGTCTTCACAAGACTGGCTGTTTCAGCTCCCGTTCCAGGCGAAATCGTCAAGGCTGCTTCCTATGCTCGGAAGTCTGCCTTCGATAGGTTGGCCATCCCCAGTCAGCGGATATCAGTCTTCAATAGGCTAACAACGACCATTTCTGACCAAGACAGGGGGCATGATGAAGCCACCCCCATAGCTGAGCCAATACCATCGGCTCGACATGCTCGACGTCGCCACTGGCGCCGAGTAAGGAAGGCTGGGGTCAATTCCCCTTCTGGACTGACTCCGCCAGCTCCAATGGTGGAAGTCGACCCTGCTGTTCTAACTGGGAACAACTTTGAACCACTAAGGAGGGTCCACAAGAACTCGCCAATTGCTGTGCTGAAAAGATCACCCCCACTTATGGAGAATGCCCCAAAGGCGAAGCTGGAGCAGCCCCCTCAGCGGCTGTCCTCTAAAATTTACAAGGTCTGGCGTTAAGTCCAAGACTCAGTGATTGATCAAGATTACTCTCGCCGATAGAAAAAGGTGAAAGTTCAGCGAGAAGACGACCATCCTGTCAAGCCACAGAAGGCGACCGCTATTTGGGTGCCCACAGCAATAGCACCCTCAACTTCGACCGCCCACAAAAAGAGAAGGCCGGAGAAAATTCCCGTGTCGGCGACAAATGTCAAGGACACTGAGCCTAAATGCCCTAAGTCTAGGGGCATGGTGGTGCATCCCGTCTATATGGCTTCCGGAAAAGAGGAAAGTCGTGTTTTTACGGGTCACCAACCACTTACACGGTCTGTGACTAAGGCTTAGGAGTAACAACAACAAAAGCTCCAAGAAATGCTGATAGCCATGACTGCACTCACTGGACCAAAAGCAGACCCGGAGACATCCTCGGAGCAGCGTCATGAGCAGGAAACCGATGCTGAGTTCCTCCGCAGAATCCTCGAGAAGAAGGACAAAGAGGCTGCGGAACAAGCGGCCAATATAAAACAAATGGCCCTTCTGTTCCAAGATATGGTGGGCATGATGATCCAGCTGGACCCTCCAGCCGAAGACCCTCCAGTAATAATTGGAGATGATAGAAGAGAGACATCAAATCCTCTGCCGGCTCTGTCAGCAACCAAGGAGGAGACCATCTCTAAAGCCACGCTCGATGATTATATAGCTCAACAAATACGAGCTCATCAAGCGAATAAAGCGGCTGGCCAAGTCATTAGAACTGGGCGGCCCTATCCGGGCTGTTACGATCAAATAAAGTACACGCCAGGATACACGATTCCCAAATTCCATGTATACAAGGGGGCAGGCAATCCCCATCAACATGTCGCTCAGTTCAGGGCTCTCTGCGGCAACACTGGAGGGGATGATAAGCTACTGCTTTGCCAATTCGTCGGCCGCTTGGCGGAGACGGCGTTCAAATCGTATTCGGAGCTTCCCAACGATTCCGTCAAAACTTTTACGGAGATGGAGTTGCTATTCACCCAGCGTTTCGCAAGTGCTAGCGAACGCACCGCAATCACGGCATTGATCAATTCCAGGGTGAAGCCTGGAGAAACATGGGTTCAGTATGCAATACGGTGGCGGAATCTATGGTCAAAGTGCGAGCAGCGCATTGAAGAAGCGCCTGCGGTAGGCATGTTCGTGGGTACTCTCGACCCTCAGGCGACCATTTCCCAATTCATGATGTTTTTTAAGCCGACCACTTTCCAGGCCTTGATTGACAAGCTGGCCCAAATGAACCAGATGGGTCATAGACCGTCTTCTTCAAAGCTGGAAACTCGAAACGAATAGGGGAAGGGGAAAGCGTCCTTCGTCGCCAATGCTCAACGACAGTCCAGTGGCCCAAAACTAACGGATCACCAAGACGAGAAACAGCGATTCTTTAATGAAAAAATGAAGCGCCCTTATTCGTTTCCTCGGGACAAAACGAGGAGATTGTTCGAGCTGGCGGTGCGCAACAGGCTCATCAACTTACCGGATCCCAAACGCCCATTGCAACTCGGTGAGGCTAATAATCCCAATTATTGCCCCTATCACCAAGCGATAGGCCATCCAATCGAAGATTGCTTCATCTTCAAAGGGTGGATTGAGAACCAATACCAACAGGGCAAATTCGCACTGTCTGAGAATTGGAAAGTAAACCCGCCCCAGCTTCACGCTCTCAAAAAGGCGGACACACCGGGGGCATCATGCTCTTTGTTCCCTGATTAAAAATCAGGAAAAGATTCAGAAGAGGCATCACGTGCTCACACGTGACCAGTGGTCACGTGTTGGCACGTGATGGTTAAGTAGCGGCACAGAGCACATTTGTTCCCTGATTAAAAAATCAGGAAGAAGCTTCAGAAGAGGCATCACGTGCTCACACGTGACCAGTGGTCACGTGTTGGCACGTGATGGTTAAGCAGCGGCATAAGAACAAAGCACAGAAGAAGAGAAGCCCATGCCAAGGGTCACGTGCACACACGTGACCAACGGTCACGTGGCCACACGTGACCGACTTTAAAAGTCTTATTCTTTAACAGAATTAAATTCTTAGGAAATATCCTTCAAATCTTTCCAAAATGGAGAAGAATTATTTGAAACCGTTGGATCAAGAATCTGAAGGTGATTAAATATCACCAACTTATGGAAAGATCTTGAACTTGGAAAGATTTCCCCCTAAATCTAACCGAAATAACAAAGAGATATCTTTGGATTTAAAATCCAATGGTGAATAAAATTCACCTAATAATCTAAAGGCCCGGATTAATGATGAAGATAAATCAAATCTCTCAATGAACAAATCAAATCTTCCAATGAGAGATTTACCAAACAGATTGATTCTTTTCCTTCTCCTATAAATAGGAGCCCAAAGAAAAGAGACAGAGATATACAAAGAAAGAGATATAGAGCCTTGGAATCTTGAAAATTCAGAAGGAAGAATTTGATTCTCTGCAAAAGAAAAACCCTAGTTAAGAAAAGAGAGGCTTCAAAAGAGAATTTAATTCTCAAATAGTTTAACTCTGATAAAGAAGAAAAGAACTTAGTTCTTTCTCTGGTGGAGGATCTGCAAAGTGCACATCTCCCCATGAATTGAGAATTTAATTCTCATTGGGTTGAGATCCTGCTATGCAGATCTAAAACACAGAGGAAGAACCGAGTTTTGAGAATTTAATTCTCACAGAATTATAGGAATTTAATTCCTTTGAGATAAAATTAGGGTTTAACCCTAGGAATTTAATTCCTTCAGAATGGACAGAACTAGGGTTTAACCCTAATTGAGAACTTAATTCTCTCAAATTTACAGGAATTTAATTCCCTTAAAAAAGAAATTAGGGTTTAACCCTATCTAAGAATATAATTCTTTAGAAGAAAATAGGAATTTAATTCCTCTAAAGTTTATTGCTAGGGTTTAACCCTATGAAGAATTTAATTCTTAAAAGATGAACAGATCTTTAAAACATGCAAAGAACCAGAATCACGTGCTACCACGTGACCCCTGTAAAGATCCACAGAAAAGAACTTTGAGGCAATGCCCCACGTGACCCCTGAAGCACATAAAGAAAAAGCAAAAGAAAAGAAGCTCTAGGGCCCCCTCACGTGTCACCACGTGACCCCTAATGAGCATTCTAATAGACCAGAGCATGAACCCCCATCACGTGCCCACACGTGATGGCTGTCAGAATAAAAAGTGTTAAACACTTATCTGTATAACAAAATGAGGGGGATCTGGCCCCACCTTTTGGATGCCATCACGTGCTCCCACGTGATCTCCTCTCTGCTAATGTTTAACACCAAACTGATAACTTGGTTGCCAGTGTTTAACACTGTTATTTATTAGTGTTTAACAATGATTCGAGAATCACAATTTCTAGTGTTTAACACTAATCTGATAATCTTATTTCCCAGTGTTCAACACTGTTGGTCTTTAGTGTTTAACACTAGCTTTAGCCCAATTGACTAAGTTTCAGAGGCAAAGCCTTTCCTTCAATGGACCAACAGAGGGTCAATATTAAACATGATTGGACTTAGCCCAAGAAGGCCATAAGTCCTCAATTCAAACTTAACTGGGTCAATGGGCTCATAATATAATTAATTGGTCTGGGTTCCAAATTAGACTACGGATCACTTAATCTATCTTGGTTCAAGGGTACATCTCTTCACTCCTTTGATACTTGTCGTTGTAATTCCTCAACGTCTTCAAAGAGGTGACGGGTCCCGATAACCATACACATTTCACGGACTATGGGGTCCTTAAACTCATGGACTATGAGGTCCTTAATCTTGACCGGGATGTCTTAAAACTAACAACGGACTGTGGGGTCCTTAAACTCATGGACTATGAGGTCCTTAACCTTGACCGTAATGTCTTAAAACTAACACCGGACTGTGGAGTCCTTAAATCCTCGGACTATGATGTCCTTAACCTTGACCGGGACGTCTTAAAACTAACAACGGACTATGACGTCCTTAACCTTGACCGTGATGTCTTAAAACTAACGCCGGACTGTGGAGTCCTTAAATCCACGGACTATGATGTCCTTAACCTTGACCGCAACGTCTTAAAACTAACATTGGACCGCAATGTCCTTAAACTACATATTGACCGCAATGTCACTAAACTAAACAACAGGGCCCCCCCTTAATTGCTCTCTTATTGGATCTAAACGATCCCGTTAAGTTGATCTTAGTTTAAAACTAGACTAACGTATCCTTAACAAACGTTTAAGTTGATCTTAGTCTCAAATGAGGCTAACGTATCCTTAAACACAACCCCCAAACCCAAATCTAAGAAAGATACGGATTTGGACTAGTCCACGCCCTACGGGCGACGACATAACTCAGTCTCCGTATACAATCCACGGGCAACCAAACACAAAACAAATACACACGACACGAAGTGATCATCTGGAGAAGGAGAAAGTTGTTACCGCAATGCGGTAGCGTAATTAACTGTAAGGGCTTGCGCCTGCAGGGAAGAGCGTCCCCACAATCAAAAAACCCCTCAAGCGAGGGGGAATCTGACGAAGTCTGCTACATCGGACGCATCCGTTTAAACCTTCGATACATGGTGTCATAAATCAACTTGGCATCTTCGGAGAGGTAGACGGATAGCACCAATTAGCATCTGCCCCGAATCTCAGGCAAGACGTCCGTCTTGCGCGTCTTTCGGAGGGGAACAGATTCTGGCACGCCCGGTGGGACCTTTTCCTCTTTCCACTCCACACTTCGTGTGTCGTGATTCGCGAACCAATCGCGGTTCTCTAATGGTTGCCTTTGGGTTTCGAAGTACTAAGATTTGGTGTTTCGTTTGCTGTAGAAATAAAAAGGATCAATGGCTGGCAACTGCTCAAGCTGCTCCAACTGCAAAAGCAACCGACGCTCCACCACACCTGGAGGTGTAGCCTATAGACCGCAGGCTGCTTCCCTGTTTACTATGCCTGTGGAACAAGTAACTCAAGCTACCACTGGTCTGTTCTTTGGGACCATGCTCCCGCCGGTGAACGTTAACATCCCAATGCCCATACCGGAAGCTTCAAAGAAGTCGGTCTTTGATCGACTTGCTACTCCCACGGCCTCTCTCAACGGGTCGTCCAACTCCTCGGTCTTCACCAGACTGAGCCTGAAGTCCAAAGGGCCCCCCAAGAAGCCCATGATCCCTGAGTTGGCCATCCCAAAGAAGAAAACTGCTCCCGAAGTCGTCAAGGCGGCTTCTACTGCCAAAGAGTCGGTCTTTAAAAGACTGGCTGTCCCAGCTCCCGCTCCGGCTCGAAGGTATGTCTTTGACAGATTGGACACCGCCACTCAAAAGATGTCAGTCTTCAAGAGGCTGGCACTAGCGACGTCTCATCCAGACAGGGAGCAAGACGAAACCATCCCCATCACCGGACCAGCCCTAATAGCTCGACACGCTCGACGTCGTTACTGGCACCGAGTAAGGAAGGCCGGGGGCAACTCTCCCTCAGAGCTAACTCTACCGGCTCCAATGGTGGAAGTTAATGCTGCTGTTCCAACAGGGAATAGCTTTGAACCGCTAAGGAGGGTACGCAAGAACTCTCCGACTGCCACGCTAAAAAGATCTCCTCCACCTGCGGAGAGTATTACAGATGCAAAGCCGGAGCAGCCTCCTCAACGGCTGTCCTCCAAAATTTACAAGGTCTAGATACGGGTTCAGGACTCGGTAATCATTCAAGATCACTCTCACCGGCAGGAGAGGGTGAAGGTTCAGGAAGAAAAGAACCGTCCTGCCAAACAGCAAAGGACGACAACCGCCAGGGTGCCTGCTGCAACGGTTCCCTCCACGTCGATTACTCAAAAGAGAGGAAGGCCGGAGAAGGTCCCTACGCCTACAGCTGATGTCAAAGACAGTAAGCCTAAACGCCCTAAGTCTGGGGGCATAGTGGTGCATACAGTCTACATGGCGTCCGGGAAAGAGGACAGCCGTACATCTACATGTCATAGACCGCTTACCCGCTCAGTGACTAAAGCTCAGGAGCAGCAGCAGAAGCTCCAAGAAATGATGAATGCGATGGCCGCACTCACTGGGCCAAAAGAAAGCCCCGAAGCATCCTCGGATCAATGCCAGGAGCAGGAAACTGACGCTGAGTTCCTTCGCAGGATACTGGAAAAGAAGGATAAAGAGGCTGCGGAACAAGCAGCTAATATAAAATGAATGACCCTTCTGTTTCAGGACATGGTAGGGATGATGTTACAGCCGGACGCTCCAGCTGAAGACCCTCCGATCATTGTTGAAGAAGATAAAGGAGAGATGTCGAATCCTCCACCGGCTCTTTCAATGGCCAAAGAGGAGACAATTTCCAAGGCTGACCTGGACGAATACATAGCCCAGCAGATACGAGTTTGTTTCCCCCAATCAGAGCAAGGCTCATTTCAAAAATTCAAATTTTGAAGCAACGCTTCAGATCCTCTGCGCTGCGCGCAAAGCGCCACGTGTCAGAAGTTGATGCATCAGCACAGCGCCCGAGGCAGTACGTCCAATCAGAGCAAGGCTCTTTAAAAATAAAAGTAAAGGAAGCAACGCTTCAATTGCGCAAGCGCTGCGCTGCGCGACGCGTGTCTGCGCAGTTGCGCAAGCGCTGCGCTGCACGACGCGTGTCTGCGCAGTTGCGCAAGCACAGCTGCGCGAGCGCTGCGCTGCGCGACACGTGTCACGTGCTGGGGCGTTTGCGCAAAACAGAATTGAAATTTCAAAGAAATCTTTTCTGTTCTTGTTAAAACAAGAAGATTTTCTTCTGTAAAACAGGGGCCCTTGGATCAAAGATCCAACGGTGGGGAAAACTCCCCAAATCACTCAGAGAAAGATCTCTTTAACAAATTTAACTAATTTATGGGTACTATAAAAAGGACCCCAGACCTCATTTCAAAGGCATCAACATTTTGTGAAAAATTAAACATAGCGAACTCTGAAGAATTGGAGAGGAATTCTCAAGAACAAAGAAAAAGGTAAAAACCTTTAGAAAAAGAGAAAATTCTCTCATGAACAGATCATTGATCTGAGAACAAGATCAAGGAGCTCTAATGAAAAGGAAAATAAACAAATAAAAAACAGTGCCTTGCACTTCTTTTTATGAACCATTGATTCTGAATCTAAAAGATTCTCAAGATAACAGT
This sequence comes from Agapanthus africanus, assembly GCA_030015575.1. Classification (NCBI taxonomy): domain Eukaryota; kingdom Viridiplantae; phylum Streptophyta; class Magnoliopsida; order Asparagales; family Amaryllidaceae; genus Agapanthus; species Agapanthus africanus. The sequence goes on from JASDDO010000012.1 coordinate 490,122,875, forward strand.
GCCTCGCACATTTTATGAACCACTGTTTTTTTAAAAAATAAGAAAAACTTGTTTTTTTTGATCTGAAATTGATCCAAAAGAATAAGAACAGTGCCCAGCACTTGCCAAAACTGCACTATTGCGCAAGCTGCGCCACGTGTCAGCAGTGCAACAGCGCAGCGCATTGACGCAGCGCACTGCGCTGTTGCGCTTGCGCTCACCAGAACGTGACACGTGTCATCTCCACGAGCGCTTGCGCTCATTAATTGCGCAAAGCGCTTGACAGGCCATGTGGGGCACTGTCAGAGTATCTAATGCTCTGCATTATTAAGAGAAGGGCCAAGCCCAATTAAAAAAGGCCTGACAGGCCAAATTAAATGCAATGCATTATTTTAAAGAAAGGCAGAGTCCAAACAGATGCTCTGCATCATTTATAAAGGGACATGGCCCAAATCAAAAAGGCCTAGCAGGCCAGAATAAATGCACTGCATTATTTAAAAAGGGCAGAGCCCTAACACAGGCCTAATAGGCCAAAAGCAAATAAAATGTTGAACTTTTTCAACTGGACTTAGCCCAATCATGGCCGTAAGTCCTCAAATTAAATTAACTGAGCATGATTGCTCTCTTAAATCAATTTACGACCGGTTCGAGGGTACATCTCCGAACTCCTCTGACACCCATCGTTGTAATCCTTCAACGACGTCAGAGAGGTGACGGGTCCCGACGACCACACATCGATATGGACTGCGGGGTCCTTAAACTCGTGGACCGAAACATCCTTAAACTAATGTTAGACCGAAACGTCCCTAAATTAATGTTGGACCGAAACGTCCTTAAACTAATAATGGACTACCACGTCTCTAAACTGGAATATAGACCACTACGTCCTTAAACTGGAATTAATACGAACCACCACGTCCCTAAACTGGAATACAGACCACCACGTCCCTAAACTGGAATGCGGACCACCACATCCCTAAACTGGAACATGGGCCACCACGTCCCCAAACTGGCAATGGACCATAACGTCCTTAAACTACCTATGGACCACTACGTTCCTAAACTGGAACAATAGAGCCTCCAAATGCTCTTTTGCTGGATCTAAATGATCCCGTTTAAGTTGATCTTAGCCCCAAATACGGCTAACGTATCCTTAAACATTCAAATGGACTATAAAAAAAATCCAAATCAACTCTGGTTCAAGGGTACATCTCTGAACTCCTCTGACACCCGTCGTTGTAATCCTTCAACGACGTCAGAGAGGTGACGAGTCCCGATGGCCATACATTAAATGGATCACCACGTTAAGTTGATCTTAGTCTCAAACAGGACTAACGTATCCTTAACGAACGTTTAAGTTGATCTTAGCCTCAACATGGTTAATGTATCCTTAAACTAAAAACACCAAACCCAAATCTAAGTAAATACGGATTTGGACTAATCCACGTCCTACGGGCAACGACATTACTCAGACTCCGTATACAATCCACGGGCAACCACAAAACAAAACAAACACACACGACACGAAGTGAAATTCTGAAGAAGGAGAAAGTTGTTACCACGATGCGGTAGCGTAATTAACTGCAGGGGCTTGCGCCTGCAGGGAAGAGCGTCCCCACAATCAAAAACCCCTCAAGCGAGGGGGAATTTGACGAAGTCTGCTACATCGGCCGAATCCGTCTAAACCTCCGATACACGGTGAAATAAATCAACTTGGCATCTTCGGAGAGGTGGACGGATAAAACCAAATAGCATCTGCCCCGAATCTCAGGTGAGACGTCCTAACGCGTCGGCCGTCCTTCGGAGGGGAACAGAGTTCACCAGGTAACTGAGGCAGCCGGTCAAGTTGTCAGGAAGGGGAGACCATATCCGAGGTGGTATGATCAGATCAAGTACCCGCCGGGTTATACAATACCGAAATTCCAAGTCTATAAGGGGACGGGCAATCCCCACCAGCATGTTGCCCAGTTCAGGGCACTTTGCGGCAACACCGGCGGTAATGATAAATTGTTGCTTCGCCAGTTCATCGGTAGCTTGTCAGAAACGGCGTTCGAGTGGTATTCTGAGCTCCCGAATGTCTCCGTCAAAACATTTGCGGAGATGGAGCTGCTATTTACGCAGCGATTCGCGAGCGCCAGCGAACGCACTCCGATAACGGCATTGATTAATGCCAGGGTGAAACCAGGTGAGACGTGGGTCCAGTACGCTATATGCTGGCGAAACTTGTGGTCAAAATGCGAACAACGCATCGAGGAAGCGCCCGTGGTGGGCATGTTCGTGGGTACCCTAGATCCTCATTCAACTATCTCACAGTTCATGATATTCTTTAAGCCAACCACGTTCCAAGCTTTGATCGACAAGTTGGCCCAGATGGACCAAATGGGTCACAGACCGCCTCCCCCGAAGCCGGAACCGCGGAATGACAAGAGTAAAGGGAAGGCAACCTTCGCTGCGAACGCTCAGCAGCAACCCAGCGCCTCAAAGCTGGCGGATCAACTGGAAGAAAGACGGCGGTATTATAATGAGAAAATGAAGCGCCCCTACTCATTCCCGCGGGATAAGATGAAGAGGCTATTCGAGCTGGCGGTACGCAACAGGCTTATCAACTTGCCAAATCCAAGGCGACCACCGCAACCCAGTGAGGTGAATAACCCCAACTACTGCCCTTACCATCAAACGGTAAGCCATCCGATTGAGGATTGCTTCGTCTTCAAAAGATGGATTGAAGATCAATACCTACATGGCAAGTTTGCGCTGTCCGAGAAGTGGAAGGTGAACCCGCCACAACCTCACACTCCTAAGAAGACGGACACACCGGGGGCAACTTGTTCTTTCATTGAAGAAGCTCCATGGGAAATCGTGCTTTCCGCAAAAACCAAAAGAATGCTGAATGAGCTCCAGACATGCCCGGCAGTCAGGTGGAAGAACCCGCCGGAACCCCAGATCATTGAAGGGATACTGAAGCCGCGCCCAACTCCGAAGATCAGTGGTGATGGCCCGAGCACTCACAACCAGCCGTCGAAATCTTCAAAGAAAAATAAGAAGAAATCTAAGAAGCCCGTGAAGCCTGGCAACAAGCGTACAGACTTGCAGAAACAGATTGACGCACTGGAGGAGTACAATCAAAAGGGGCGAACTCCCATTACACTCCAAGAGTTCTTCAACCACTTCTTTCAGGAGGAAGATAACGGAGAGAGCTCGTCGGATGAATCCGAGGGATACGTGGCGAGTTGTAATGTGATCTCCCACTCGTTTACGGACGATGAAAAAACTCCTGGCACTAAGAAACTGGGGGCAGAGCCTGAACCGGAGCTTGTGTGGCCGACAGACGAAATGATCGACGCCTTTCTAGACGAGATTCGTTTGAAAAGTAAAGCCGATCGGGAGCGTGAGATGGCCACATCAGAAGGAGCCAAACGCAGGCGACTAAACGAAAGAGTCGCAGCACTCCCGCCAGATCGAAAGACACCCGACGCGGATAAAAACATATTCAAGACGAGGAAAAGGTTTGCCAAAGCCATGTCAATGGGAATAAAACTACTACCCTCGGAAGAAAACACGTTCAATGGGGCGGAAAGGCACCCTAATTACTGCTCATATCATCGGAAGATTTCACACTCCACTGAGGAGTGCGACGCTTTTAAGACATGGTGGCAGGGATATGTTGCTCATCGGCAACATCTTAAGCGAATGAAACGCAGAACTCGTAGGGAGCAAAGAAGTGCGACCGAAGGACACAAAAGAACTACCGGTAACTGTTACACGGTCAACGCCGGGAGATCGCAAGTGCTCACATTCGGGAGCGATTCTGACGAGAAAATGTCTCTGGGCCCTCTCTTTAAAGAATCCATCTTAGGGAAAGAGGAAGAACCAGAGGCCTGCGAAAACATTCAGCTGCGCAATCGCACGTTCCCGGAAAAGAATCTCGGACCCGCAACTAGAAAAGATAAGGGAAAGGAAAAGGTCGCTGAGGATATCGCCTTAAATGACCAAGTTATGAAAGAGCTGACTGCCAAGGACTCGCCTAAGAAGAGTAAGGTGGACTACAACATCCTAGCGCATCTGAGGAAGCTACCCTCGCAGCTCAGCATTCTTGACGCCCTCTTATTATCAAAAGAAGCGAGAGATTCATTAATCAAGGCGCTGCAAGAGCCCGAGCAATTCCAAGCCTTCCTCGCCGAAGAAAGGATGAAGGATGAACTGGAAGAAGTACGCACAGCCGATGTCACGTTCGGTGATGAAGACCTTCTCCTTGGGACGTGCGACCACAACCGTCCTCTATACGTCTTTGGATACTGCCACGATATCAAGATAGGCAAAATCCTGGTTGATAATGGATCCTCCGTCAATCTCCTTAATATTCAGGTATTGAAGGAAATCTGCATGAGCGTTCAGCACCTCGCTCGTGATAAAATTACCATCTTCGGTTTCGATTCTCAGTCATCACGGACTCTCGGATCGGTGATACTAACATTACGCTTCGGACTACTCGTCACAGACATTAAGTTTTATGTCATTGACGCCAAGACCTGCTACAACGCCTTGCTCGGTCGTCCTTGGTTACACGAGTACAACATCATCCCTTCTACGCAACATCGGTGTATGAAGTATTTCAAGGATGGTCTCGAGTACACCGTGACAGGAGAGCTGAACCCATTCTCCATGAACAAAGTCCGCAAATACGAAGATGCAAAGTACTTTTTGCCAGATTTCGAGGACACGGAGAGGTGTCACAGACCGGAGAACGAAGCCGCCGCCACCATTCCTGTTTTCGGGAGTGATACCGAAGAAGAGGAAGAGATAGTTTACGCTGGGCCGTCTTGACGCAGCAACCCGGGACCGTCCGCCCCCATATTGATCTTCGGAAGTGATTCGGAAGATGAGGTTAATGCCGTGTTCTCCAGTCGGCCGCCAATACAAGAATTCCCTGGTGATGATCAGAGTTTGCAAATCACCATGATTCCGTGGGAGCACTACAAAGATCTTGACGCGCTTGAAGCTTACAATGTGCAAGACCTGCAGACGTTTTACGTCCCTCCCAAGCGAAAAGGTGAAAAGGCGATCCTATTCTACCAATCCACGGAAACAAGAGTGGAGAAGGAAATCTGGCACGGCGCGGATTCTACACTTGACAGGCTCTAACCCATCCGTTTGCCCAGATATTATACGAACGGACTAAAAAGGCCGTTGAAGCGCCAAAGAGTACCCTTAAAACAGACTATTCGACAAGCTCGGTTCTACAACAGGATTTGGGATGTCCCTGGGACTCAGCGCAAATTGCCCAACGGGAGAATGGAAACGCTTGGGCTTGGGTATGTAAGATCCGGGAAACGGGAACGAGTCCACTGTAGCTATGCCATATATAACTTCGACGAAGGAGAGGATGCCCTGTCAGAACGCCGACCCCTTATCAAAACTAGATCCCGCAATCAAAGTGCCGAATCCGTCATTTGAAGAGCGAATGGACAAGCTTATCAGGAAAGCGGGTCAAAAAGCTCGGGACGACCATAATCGCGAAATGGCCATCTACGAGAAAGCTAGGATGCAACGTCTTCTTCAACAGGCTGCAAAAGACAAAAATACTCCTCCCTGTCAACCTGCTGTGCAAAAGGCCCGACACAGAGGCAGAAATAAGTCAAAGAGCGGAAAAGGGATTCGACAACGACAACGCGGGATCAAAGAGTCATGTGATCTGGAATTGCGCGGTCCGGATTTGCCCCTCATGAAGAAGATGAGTCGAGCATATTCTTTCCCTCAAGACAAGACGAAGAAGATACTTGATCTCGCTTTAAAACATCGAATGATTACACTTCTGGAATCTAAGCATCCTGAGCAAGCTAACGAGGTCTCTCATCCGGGCTATTGCTCTTATCACCGAGCCATAGGACACCCCCTCGAAGACTGCTTCACCTTCAAGAACTGGGCCGAAGATCAATATCGGCAAGACAGGTTTGCTTTATCCAGCAGCTGGAGGGTAACGCCGCCACAAAAGCACGAACCTAAAGCCACAAGAGCAGACCAGATCCACATCGGGCTTGGAAGCGAGTTCGTACTTGTCATATGATAACAATATCAAAAGGGGAGCCCGAGAATATGGATGACCTTCCTTGGTGCTTCGAAAACAATGACGACGAGGTAATCTCATAATTTCCACCAGTGCCGAAAGAGCTAAAAGATGGCATACATACTACTGCAGATGACCTCAAGAAGATTGAGTTGGGGACAACAAATGACCCGCGACCGACATTTGTCAGCGAATTGCTATGTGGAGAAAGGGTGGCTGCGTTAAAAGACGTGCTTATGCAGCATAGAGATTGCTTCGCATGGAACTATTCCGAAATGCCGGGACTAGATCCAGAAACTGCTGTGCACAAATTGGCAATATCTCAGGACGTCAAGCCGGTCAAACAGGCGCCGAGAAGAATGCGGCTCGAGCTCGAGATGAGCATCAACGCCGAAGTCAAGAAGTTAATCGACTCTGGATTCATCCAAGAGGTTCAGTATCCTGACTGGATCGCCAATATCGTCCCAGTAATGAAGAAAAATGGGACAGTGCGCATATGCGTGGACTTCCGGGATCTCAATAGAGCTTGCCCGAAGGACGACTTCCCAGTACCGGTCACCGAGCTGATGATTGATAACACGTCCACTCATGAGGTTTTCTCTTTCATGGACGGCTCATCAGTGTATAATCAGATAAAGATGCATCCCGAAGACCAGAAGCATACCGCCTTCAGAACTCCGCTAGGTATATTCTGCTACAAGGTGATGCCCTTCGGTCTAAAGAACGCCGGTGCCACCTATCAGAGGGCCATGACGAAGATCTTCGATGACCTCATACATGAAATCGTCGAGTTCTATATCGACGACCTCGTGGTGAAAAGAAGATCATACGAGGAACATCTCGAGCATCTGAAGACCATATTTCAACGCCTTTGACAATACAACTTGAAGATGAACCCTCTCAAGTGCGCATTCGGAGTTTCCTTAGGCAAATTCCTAGGATTCATCGTCCGGCACCGGGGTATCGAGATAGATCCGTCAAAGATCAAGGCGATCATGGAAATGCCACCGCCAAGGACTCTCAAACAATTGCGGTCTCTCCAAGGGAAGCTCGCGTACATCCAGCGATTTATAGCCAACCTTTCAGGCAAGTGCCGCCCTTACAGTCACCTGATGAAGAAGGGAATCCCGTTCGTCTGGGATCACAAATGCCAAGGCACACTGAACGAGATCAAGCAATACCTGCAGAACCCGCCGGTGTTAGCTGCTCCAGTCAAGGGAAAGCCTCTTATTCTTTATACCACAGCCCTCGAAGGTTCCTTAGGTGCATTATGGGCGCAAGAGAACGACCAAGGGAAAGAAAGAGCTCTCTATTACTTGAGTCGGGTTCTACTAGGGGCAGAAGGCAACTATTCCCCTATTGAAAAACACTGCCCGGCTCTGGTCTTTGCGATAACAAAGCTCAGGCACTATGCGTTGGCACATGAAGTCCGTCTGATATCGAAGGTGGACCCTCTCAAATATTTGATGTCGAAGGCCATATTGACAGGTCGGCTCGCTAAATGGGCCTTGCTCTTGATGGAGTTCTCGATAACTTATCAACCTCTTAAAGCAGTCAAAGGCCAGGCCATTGCCGACTTCCTCGCTGAACATTCAATACCGGCCGATTCCCCTTTGAATTGCGAACTGCCAGACGAACACGCGTTTGATGCGATCGACGGTGGTGGTAACCGGTGGAAACTTTATTTTGATGGAGTGTCTTCCATGAAGAAGCGTAAACAAAGCACCCCCATAATCAAATCGGGGGTGGGTCTCATCTTCGTAACTCCACAAGAAGGGATAATGCGCTTTGCTTTCTCCTTAACTGAGCCGAGGACAAACAATGAAGCCGAATACGAAGCTTTAATAGCAGGACTCGAGATCGCCATCGACATGGGAATTGAAAACCTCCTCATATATGGAGATTCTCAACTAGTCGTCAGTCAAGTAAATGGCGACTACCAGACGTGTAAACCAGAGTTGGTGAAGTACGGTGAAAGGGTGCAGCGATTGTTAACCCAAATCCCCTATTACATTCTGGAAAGCATACTGCGTGCAGAAAATAGCAAGGCGGACGCGTTGTCCAAGCTCGCCAAGGAGCTAGTCGATGAGAACCTCGATGACGTTAGAATTGTGGTACAAAGCCGTCGGGTACTTGCCCCAGCAGAAGTATCTCCGGAATCATCTGAGGAAAAGGAAGCGATTGAACAGACGACCCTACAAGTAAAAGACTAAGAGAAAGTTGAAGATTGGAGAGAAGTCTTTATAGACTACTTCAAATCCCGTCGAACACCTGAAGATGCGTCCTTAAGACATCAGCTTGTGAAACGAGCTCTGTCTTTCGCCTTTGTCAATGATACTCTGTACAAGAGGTCATTTGATTCTCTGTGGTTGAGATGCCTAGGACCTGACGAAGCGAAAAGAGTTGTTCAGGAAGTTCACGACGGACTCTGCGGTTCTCACCAAGCGGGTCCGAAGATGAAGTTGAAGATTAAACGATGGGCTACTATTGGCCCACGATGATTCAGGACTGCCTCGAGTATGCGAAGCAATGCCATTCATGCTAGATTCATGGGGACTTTATCCATCAGCACCCAAATCCTCTACATCCAACAATGGCTAGCTGGCCATTCGAAATGTGGGGAACTGACATAGTCGGCCCCATCGAACCAGCATCGTCTAGAGGACATCGTTTCATCTTGGCGACGACTGACTACTTCTCCAAATGGGCAGAAGCAATACCGCTGAGGGAAGTGAAGACGGAGAATATCCTCCACTTCTTCAAGACACACGTCATTTATCGGTTTGGAACTCCACGACAGAATATCTCCGATAACGGGCCAGCCTACAGAAGCCATAAGATCAGCCGCTTCGCGCAACAACACAACATAGATTGGAGATATTCCTCAGTGTATAATCCCCGAGCTAACGGTCTAGCTGAGGCTTTCAACAAGACCTTGATGAAGATCGTGAAGAAGACGGTGTCCCGAAACAAGAAGGACTGGCATGAGAGATTGCAAGAAGCTCTCTGGGCGTATCGAACTACAAGACAGCCACGAACACAACGCCGTACGCGTTGGTATTCGGTACGGAAGCAGTACTCCCCCTCGAGATAGAGTTACCCTCTCTACGAGTATCAGTACACTACGAGCTGACAAACGAAGAAAATGCTCACCTTCGGCTTGAGGAGCTTGATGCCCTTGATGAAACCCGGCTCATAGCGCAAAAAAATCTGAAGGCTTATAAAGCAAAGATGATGCGCTCATATGAAAGATTGACCAGGCTGAGGACATTCCGCCAAGGCGAACTCGTACTAGTGGTCAAAAGACCTATGATCCCCAGTCGCGCCAAGCGGGGAAAATTCGAGCCGAACTATGAAGGCCCGTACATCATAGACAAGGTCTACTAGGGCGGAGCGTATCTACTCATGGATATGCACGGTGAAAGACCTTTCAGGCCAATAAACGATCGCTTCCTGAAGAAATACTACTCCTAACGAGTCATGGCCCGGGTCAATGATAGATGACGACGACTATGTCCGCTCGCTATCTTCCTAAGCCTAAAGTAGTGACAGGCCTTCTTCAACAACGGACCGAGACGTCCTTAAACTAACGACGGACCGAGACGTCCTTAAACTAACGACGGACCGAAACATCCTTAAACTAACAGCGGACCGAAACGTCTCTAAACTACCAGCGGACCGAAACGTCCTTAAACTACCAGCGGACCGAAACGTCCTTAAACTACCAGCGGACCGAAACGTCTATAAACTAACAACGGACCACTATGTCCTACAACTAGTTGTTGACCGAGATGTCGATAAACTACGATGGATTGCGACATCCCGAAACCGATACAAAAAAAAGGGAATAAAAAAAATAAAAATAAAATAAAATAAAAATAAAAACGGTATGTCCATAAGCAAAATGGGCACGGATGAAAACCCGAAAGGGCTCCGTGAGTAAAAACAGCAGGGCTACCGGCGAGTCTTGTGAAAACCCGAAAGGGCACAACCTCGTTAGAAAAAAAAAAGAATAAAAAAGAAAAGAAAAGAAAAGAAAACGGTATGTCCATAAGCAGAATGGGCACGGATGAAAACCCGAAAGGGCTCCGTGAGTAAAAACAGCAGGGTTACCGGCGAGTGTTTGTGAAAACCCGAAAGGGCGCAGCCTCGTTAAAAGACACTTACAAGGTCCTCTTGACCTTGTAAGGAGAAACCACCCGCGTGAGATCCTTACGACTCACAAGGGAGCAACACACTTAGGAGTCCTCACGATTTCTAAGGAGAAATTACACTTGCGAGATCCTCACGACTCGTAAGGAGAACTCTCTTATGGGACCCTCACGGCTCATAAGATTTGAAAGTCTTAAGTTACAGAAACCTGAACCTGTTCTTAAGAAAACCCCCCACAACCTTCGATATTGCCCTACAAGCGGCTCATACTGACCCTTGTATACAATCCACGGGCGCGAAAAAACATTTTCCCAGCAAAGTCCCACCCGTGACTAGGGATATGTCCATATGGTGAACGGCCCTTATGAGTCCTCTCGACTTATAAGAAGAAAATCCTTTTGTAAGATCCTTACGACTTACAGGGGAACACGCACTTAGGAATCCTCACGATTCTTAAGAAGAAATTACACCTACGAGATCCTCACAACTCGCAGGGAGAAATACCTTTATGAGACCCTTACGGCTCATGAAGTCAAAAGCCTTAGTCGACAGGATCTTAACCCTATTCGCTAAGCCACCTTTGTTCGATATCGACAGAGGCAAATGATGATTCGCTCCTGGCAATATCCCAGTTGTAGCGGTGCTGATGCCGAAATCGGTGTCTAATCCCAAACTTGAGGCGAAAAGCCAGCAAGCCACACATGCATACGAAATAGCCGAAATGATAGGGCAACTTGCAATAAAAAGCAGCAAGTAAAAATGTATGCATAAAAAAATAGCCGAAATGGTTGGGCAACTCGTAATAAAAAACAGCGAGTAAAAATAAAACAAATAGCCAAAATGGTTGAGCAATTTGCAATTAAAAGCAGCAAGTAAAAATGTATGCATAAAAAAATAGCCGAAATGGTTGGGCAACTTGCAATAAAAAACAGCGAGTAAAAATAAAACAAATAACCGAAATGATTGGGCACAGCGAAAAATAGCCGAAATGATGGGGCAATCGCGACCTTCGCGATGTAAAAGCTGAAATGATAGAGAATCGCGGAAAAAGAAATAAAACAAAAAATGAAATTTATGCCCTACAGGTGATATTACATCAATCCCTGTATACAATCCAGGGGTGCAAATGAAGAAGGAATCGCACTCCTTCTCTCCCAGGTTTCATCATAAGAAGAAGCCAAATCTCGACGGTTCACAGATAGCCTAGAGATCATCTCAACATTCGTCTCATTGCAGCAGACACAACATCAAATAAAGCGGAACAGCGACAACTCCCAGTTCCATGGCTCGCCGGCATACAGCTGACCGAGAGTCAAATTCAGACTTCATGAAATACAGACAAAGTCAAAAAATTCCTGGTCACGTGGAACGCGGATAACGTCACTCTTTGACCCCGTGGAAAACGTCCAGAGCGGAGCCTGGTCCTTGCCGAACACGGCAGTGAACCCGTGGGAAGCATCCAGAGCAAAATTCCTGGTCACGTGGAACGCGGATAACGTCACTCTTTGACCCCGTGGAAAACGTCTAGAGCGGAGCCTGGTCCTCGCCGAACACGGCAGTGAACCCGTGGGAAGCATCCAGAGCAAAATCCCTGGTCATGTGGAACGCGGATAACGTCACTCTTTGACCCCGTGGAAAACGTCCAGAGCGGATCCTGGTCCTCGCAGAGCACGGCAGTGAACCCGTGTGAAGCATCCAGAGCGGAGCCTGGTCCTCGCCGAACACGGCAGTGAACCCGTGGGAAGCATCCAGAGCAAAATTCCTGGTCACGTGGAACGCGGATAACGTCACTCTTTGACCCCGTGGGAAACGTCCAGAGCGAATCCTGGTCCTCGCAGAGCACGGCAGTGAACCCGTGTGAAGCATCCAGAGCGGAGCCTGGTCCTCGCCGAACACGACAGTGAACCCGTGGGAAGCATCCAGAGCAAAATTCCTGGTCACGTGGAACGCGGATAACGTCACTATTTGACCCCGTGGAAAACGTCCAGAGCAGATCCTGGTCCTCGCAGAGCACGGCAGTGAACCCGTGTGAAGCATCCAGAGCGGAGCCTGGTCCTCGCTGAACACAGCAGTGAACCCGTGGGAAGCATCCAGAGCAAAATTCCTGGTCACGTGGAACGCGGATAACGTCACTCTTTGACCCCGTGGAAAATGTCCAGAGCGGATCCTGGTCCTCGCAGAGCACGGCAGTGAACCCGTGTGAAGCATCCAGAGCAGAGCCTGGTCCTCGCCGAACACGGCAGTGAACCCGTGGGAAGCATCCAGAGCAAAATTCCTGGTCACGTGGAACGCGGATAACGTCACTCTTTGACCCCGTAGAAAACGTCCAGAGCGGATCCTGGTCCTCGCAGAGCACGGCAGTGAACCCGTGTGAAGCATCCAGAGCGGAGCCTGGTCCTCGCCGAACACGACAGTGAACCCGTGGGAAGCATCCAGAGCAAAATTCCTGGTCACGTGGAACGCGGATAACGTCACTCTTTGACCCCGTGGAAAACGTCCAAAGCGGATCCTGGTCCTCGCAGAGCACGGCAGTGAACCCGTGTGAAGCATCCAGAGCGGAGCCTGGTCCTCGCCGAACACGACAGTGAACCCGTGGGAAGCATCCAGAGCAAAATTCCTGGTCACATGGAACGCGGATAATGTCACTATTTGACCCCGTGGAAAACGTCCAGAGCGGATCCTGGTCCTCGCAGAGCACGGCAGTGAACCCGTGTGAAGCATCCAGAGTGGAGCCTGGTCCTCGCCGAACACGGCAGTGAACCCGTGGGAAGCATCCAGAGCAAAATTCCTGGTCACGTGGAACGCGGATAACGTCACTCTTTGACCCCGTGGAAAACGTCCAGAGCGGATCCTGGTCCTCGCAGAGCACGGCAGTGAACCCGTGTGAAGCATCCAGAGCGGAGCCTAGTCCTCGCCGACCACGGCAGTGAATCCGTGTGAAGCATCTAGTGCAAAATTCCTGGTCACGTGGAACGCGGATAACGTCACTCTTTGACCCCGCGGAAAACGTCCAGAGCGAAGCCTGGTCCTCGACAAGCACGACAGTGAACCCGTGTGAAGCATCTAGAGCAAACACCGGACTGTGGAGTCCTTAAAATCCACGGACTATGATGTCCTTAACCTCGACCGTAATGTTTTAAAACTAACAATCAACCACCATGATTCTAGACTGATTTTACCTTTGTTCAAGGGTACATCTCTTCACTCCTTTGATATTTGTCGTTGTAATCCCTCAACGTATTCAAAGAGGTGACGGGTCCCGGTAACCATACATTGGACTGTGGAGTCCTTAAATCCACGGACTATGATATCCTTAACCTTAACCGTGATGTCTTAAAACTAACCTTGGATTGTGGAGTCCTTAAACCCACGGACTATGATGTCCTTAACCTTGACCGGGATGTCTTAAAACTAACGTCGGACTATGGAGTCCTTAAACCCACGGACTATGATGTCCTTAACCTTGACTGTGATGTCTTAAAACTAACCTTGGACTGTGGAGTCCTTAAATCCACGGACTATGATGTCCTTAACCTTGACCGTGATGTCTTAAAACTAACCTTGGACTGTGGAGTCCTTAAATCCACGGACTATGATGTCCTTAACCTTGACCGTGATGTCTTAAAACTAACAATGGACTGTGGAGTCTTTAAACCCGTGGACTATGATGTCCTTAACCTTGACCGCGACGTCTTTAAACTACGGTACCCTGGAAAACATCCCAAAGCAACCCCTGATCCCGTGAAATACGGATAAGGGTGACCGCACCCAGCACTTGCGGGTCCTCACGACCTGTAAGTAAGAAAACTCTCTTATGAGATCCTTATGACACTCAAGGGAAAACCCGCTTAAGAATCCTCACGATTCTTAAGAGGAACTTACACCTACGGGATCCTCTCGATCTGTAGGGAGAAAAACTCTTTATGAGACCATCACGGCTTATAAAGCTCAAAAGTCTTAGGAAGCAGATCTTAACCCTGAATCCTAAGCCATCGCTGCCCTGCAGAGAGACCAAGATAAATTGTCCGCAGAACACATTCAATAAAAGGAGACACACCATTGAGAAGAAAAGTATGTCTTTATTCATAAACTGAAATGGATACAAAGTACAATTCATGAAAGAACAAAAAATACTCTCATTCAGGAGTGTGTACAAAAAGAAAGGAAAAGATACAAGTTTTCAAGCCGGCGGGCGATTTAGTAATTTTGCTAGCTCATCCTGCTTTTGCTGGGCCACGGCTTCATGATTCAGGATTGCCAGAAGATGGACCTCCTCCTGAGCCTGCTGGGCCTGATACGAGGTGAGCAGGCCTTCGAGCTCTTTCTCAGTGACCTTGTGAGCCTCGACCCTTTCACGAGTGAACACGACAGCTTTATCAAGAGCCACCACCTCTTTGATAGACTCCTGAAGCACTCGCCAGAGTTCATATGCTTTGTTGATTTTGGCTGTAAGGTTGGTTTTGGAGCTCGTTCAGCGCCTCAGAGGCCGGCCCCATCTCCGAGAATTTGCAGCCGAACCTTTTCTCGCACAACTCCAAGTTTTCCTCACATCGCTCTATCAGACCACGCAAGCCCGCCTTCGCAGCCGCAGCCTTTGAAATAGGACATGTACGCTCAAGACCATATAAACAAGCCTCCATTCGACGGCAATGGTTGATCTAAAGCGCGCGCACATCACGTAGTATGGGAAACAACAAGAAAAATTTCCGATGTGTATCCTATCAAGCATGCATTCGCAACTATATGAATATTCGAAAAGAAATGATACCCTAAGCTCTGATGTGCACACAACATAATGATAATGTTCGCAATTAAAGAAAGTTCTCATGGGAAGAATATAAATCTCATTTATGCAAGCGAGACATACATACGAGTACCCAGCATACATAAAAATTCAACATAAAGCATGCGAAAACTAATGTGAATATACTACACTAGCGGGAAAAGGTTACCGAACACGGGATCAGTGGCACAAGGGTTAACAAAACAAAGAACAAAATTCTCCATCTCTCTCTCTCTCTGCTTTCTTCAACACATCGAAGCGACGGTTCTCGCGAGGAGTCGCTCCCCACCGATTGGTGCCATGTTCGTCCGCAAAAGCAGACATGATGGCCCGCCGGGCTCTTATTTGGCTCAACAGGTGAATCGAGCAATCCTTCAAAGCCTGAGTAATCAGGCACGCTTCGTGAAAACCCTCGAGCTTTTCTTCAGCCGCGTCAAGCATCGCCAGGGTCATCTCCGCCGGGTGAGGAGGGATGTCGGCAAGCACGGCAGCAAGAATCATCCGGAGCTAGAGGGAGCCCATTGGGAGAGGGGACCCTCTACGGATCGAGAGTTCATATGTCGCCGAGTCGCATTCGTCGTTGGTAAGGAGGGGATCCACCAATCGTGCAGCATAGAGAGGAACCATCTTCTCGATAGGCACTTCCCACGGCTGTCGACGAGCATGGGGGCGGTTGCAGGCCATGGCACTCAGTTGTTTCCTCAAAATAAATCACACTAAATTGAGAATAAATTTCTCTGTGAAGAGAAAAAGAAGGCCATGGCCTCAGGTTATAAAGAGGGGCATTAAGTGCTGCGCATGGGGAATATTGCATGGTGGGACTATTTCCGAGGCCTAAAAAGAGAAAGCATTGGAAATCAAGGAGATGGAACTATTTTCAAGGTTCCTTTTTAGCATTAAATGCTGTATACAGAGAATATGACATGAAAAATTAAACAGCCCCATCAAAGGGACCCCGCGTGCGGAGCACGTGAGCACCAAACTTGACGTGTACTGAAAAGTGAAATAGTGCTTTACACAATAAACATATCAGCAGCAACAATAGCAAAAATGACAAAATTCCGCAAAAAAGGCATGCAAACACAGAAGGGCACGATAAAACTTATCATTCATGCTTTAAGAAGTTCATACATAATAAAAAAAAATAGAAACGATTACAACGGCAAGACCTCAGACACGGGGCATGGATTCAGGAACTCAAACGTGGCTTTGTCCAAGATCCTCCAAGCATTTCGAACCATCCGAGTATGTTTTCTTTCGCGGTCACAAGCGTCGGGATCCTCACGAATATCTTTTACCCTCCGATAGGCAGCAAGTATGGCCGACTGCTGAAAAGCCTGGTGCAAGAGATCGATGAGGTTGTCTCGCCTCCTCTTCAAGATTAGGCTCATCAGGTACACCGAATGTACCTTATCCTCGGCGGCGTCCAATGTCCTGAGCGGCACGCCGATGCAAAAGAGAGGGAGCGCCTCCCAGATCGCCAGCACGATGAGTCTCAGAAGAGAAGAGCGGCGAGGGAGTAGCCGACCATTATACTCATCAAAGCGGCTCATGATCTCAGCACATTGAGCGTTGGTGAGCTCCTGGTTCTGGCTGCGGCCCAGTGCACGGATATTCCCGTAAGAAATGATCTCATCAAGATCATACAAATGGGCATCTATGATACCTGAAATAACGATCATGGAAATTCATTACAAACTTCTTCCTCCCCGTTGAGAAAGAGAACTCAGGGCAAGGAAAACTCATGAAGTTCTTTAGGAAGAACTTAGTTCTTCGTAGGAATTAAATTCTTTTTTGAAAAAGGGAATTAAATTCCCATAAAAGTTCTGTTCCAGAGCCGAAGCTTCTTGGGGATGGAATTAAATTCCATAAAAAAGCAACCAACATCATCATCTCCCTAAAGGATCAGATGAACCCTAAGGAGATTTACTGGTGAAGATTAAATCATTTCATATTTCGGTTGAAAAACTTAAAGAAAAAATGGGTCTTGTTAAAAAGGGTAAAAACCCTTGCTATGGATTTAAAATCCAGAAGGACATGAAAGTTCATCGTTCGTTCAAGAGCATTACCTGAAGAAAAGAGTTCCTTTTGAACAGAGTTAAACTCTGAAAATTTTTCAAGGCGGAGAACTAAGCTCTGGAAAGGAGAATTAAATTCTCAGAAAGAAAAGTATGCAAGGAGGAAGATGAGCAAAGTGGAAGCGCTTCTGAAAAGACATGGGCATTTATAGAGGGGATGGAAAATGTTTCATCTACCCTACCCCCAAGGCAGATCTAACGGTCGCAAAAGTGACAGCGTTGCACTCACGTGCAGACACGTGAGAGCAACGCTGTAGGGGCATTTGTTCCCTGGTTAAAAATCAGGAAAAGATTCAGAAGAGGCATTACGTGCTCACACGTGACCAGCGGTCACGTGTTGGCACGTGATGGTTAAGCAGCGGCACAGAGCACATTTGTTCCCTGATTAAAAAATCAGGAAGAAGCTTTAGAAGAGGCATCACGTGCTCACACGTGAACAGTGGTCACGTGTTGGCACGTGATGGTTAAGCAGCGGCAAGAGAACAAAGCATAGAAGAAGAGAAGCTCATGCCAAGGGTCACGTGCTCACACGCGACCAACGGTCACGTGCTCACACGCGACCAACGGTCACGTGGCCACACGCGACCAACGGTCACGTGGCCACACGCGACCAACGGTCACGTGGCCACACGCGACCAACGGTCACGTGGCCACACGTGACCGGTTTTAAAAGCCTTATTCTTTAACATAATTAAATTCTGAGGAAAGATCCTTCAAATCTTTCCAAAATGGAGAAGAATTATTTGGAACCGTTGGATTAAGAATCTGAAGGTGATTAAATATCACCAACTTATGGACAGATCTTGGACTTGGAAAGATTTCCCCCTAAATCTAACCGAGATAACAAAGAGATATTTTTGGATTTAAAATCCAATGGTGAATAAAATTCACCTAATAATCTAAAGGCCCAGATTAATGATGAAGATAAATCAAATCTCTCAAAGAACAAATCAAATCTTTCAATGAGAGATTTACCAAACAGATTGATTCTTTTCCTTCTCCTATAAATAGGAGCCCAAAGAAAAAAGACAGAGATATACAGAGAGAGAGATATAGAGCCTTGGAATCTTGAAAATTCAGAAGGAAGAATTTGATTCTTTGCAAAAGAAAAACCCTAGGTAAGAAAAGAGAGGTTTCAAAAGAGAATTTAATTCTCAAAAGAGTTTAACTCTGATAAAGAAGAAAAGAACTTAGTTCTTTCTCTGATGGAGGATCTGCAAAGTGCACATCTTCCCATGAATTGAGAATTTAATTCTCATTGGGTTGAGATCCTGCCATGCAGATCTAAAACACAGAGGAGGAACCGAGTTTTGAGAATTTAATTCTCACATAATTATAGGAATTTAATTTCTTTGAGATAAAATTATGGTTTAACCCTAGGAATTTAATTCCTTCAGAATGGACAGAACTAGGGTTTAACCCTAATTGAGAACTTAATTCTCTCAAATTTACAGGAATTTAATTCCCTTAAAAAAGAAATTAGGGTTTAACCCTATCTAAGAATATAATTCTTTAGAAGAAAATAGGAATTTAATTCCTCTAAAGTTTATTGCTAGGGTTTAACCCTATGAAGAATTTAATTCTTAAAAGATGAACAGATCTTTAAAACATGCAAAGAACCAGAATCACGTGTTACCACGTGACCCCTGTAAAGATCCACAGAAAAGAACTTTGAGGCAATGTCTCACGTGCCCTACGTGACCCCTGAAGCACATAAGGAAAAAGCAAAAGAAAAGAAGCTCTAGGGCGCCCTCACGTGTCACCACGTGACCCCTAATGAGCATTCTAATAGACCAGAGCATGAGCCCCCATCACGTGCCCACACGTGATGGCTATCAGAATAAAAAGTGTTAAACACTTATCTGTATAACAAAATGAGGGGGATCTGGCCCCACCTTTTGGATGCCATCACGTGCTCCCACGTGATCTCCTCTCTGCTAATGTTTAACACCAAACTGATAACTTGGTTGCCAGTGTTTAACACTGTTATTTATTAGTGTTTAACACTGATTCGAGAATCACAATTTCTAGTGTTTAACACTAATCTGATAATCTTATTTCCTAGTGTTCAACACTGTTGGTCTTTAGTGTTTAACACTAGTTTTAGCCCAATTGGCTAAGTTTCATAGGCAAAGCCTCTCCTTCAATGGACCAACAGAGGGTCAATATTAAACATGATTGGACTTAGCCCAAGAAGGCCATAAGTCCTCAATTCAAACTTAACTTGGCCAATGGGCTCATAATATAATTAATTGGTCTGGGTTCCAAATTGGACTACAGATCACTTAATCTATCTTGGTTCAAGGGTACATCTCTTCACTCCTTTGATACTTGTCGTTGTAATTCCTCAACGTCTTCAAAGAGGTGACGGGTCCCGATAACCATACACATTTCACGGACTGTGGGGTCCTTAAACTCATGGACTATGAGGTCCTTAATCTTGACCGGGATGTCTTAAAACTAACAACGGACTGTGGGGTCCTTAAACTCAAGGACTATGAGGTCCTTAACCTTGACCGTAATGTCTTAAAACTAACGCCGGACTGTGGAGTCCTTAAATCCTCGGACTATGATGTCCTTAACCTTGACCGGGACGTCTTAAAACTAACAACGGACTATGACGTCCTTAACCTTGACCGTGATGTCTTAAAACTAACGCCGGACTGTGGAGTCTTTAAATCCACGGACTATGATGTCCTTAACCTTGACCGCAACGTTTTAAAACTAACATTGGACTGCAATGTCCTTAAACTACATATTGACCACAATGTCACTAAACTAAACAACAGGGCCCCCCTTAATTCTCTCTTGTTGGATCTAAACGATCCCGTTAAGTTGATCTTAGTCTAAAACTAGACTAACGTATCCTTAACAAACGTTTAAGTTGATCTTAGTCTCAAATGAGGCTAACGTATCCTTAAACACAACCCTCAAACCCAAATCTAAGAAAGATACGGATTTGGACTAGTCCACGCCCTACGGGCGACGACATAACTCAGTCTCCGTATACAATTCACGGGCAACCAAACAAAAAACAAACGCACACGACACGAAGTGATCATCTGGAGAAGGAGAAAGTTGTTA
This sequence comes from Agapanthus africanus, assembly GCA_030015575.1. Lineage (NCBI taxonomy): Eukaryota > Viridiplantae > Streptophyta > Magnoliopsida > Asparagales > Amaryllidaceae > Agapanthus > Agapanthus africanus. Next base: position 490,143,015 of record JASDDO010000012.1, read on the forward strand.
CCGCAATACGGTAGCGTAATTAACTGCAAGGGCTTGCGCCTACAGGGAAGAGCGTCCCCACAATCAAAAACCCCTCAAGCGAGGGGGAATCTGACGAAGTTTGCTACATCGGACGCATCCGTTTAAACCTTCGATACATGGTGTCATAAATCAACTTGGCATCTTCGGAGAGGTAGACGGATAGCACCAATTAGCATCTGCCCCGAATCTCAGGCAATACGTCCGTCTTGCGCGTCTTTCGGAGGGGAACACTCCTTTGTCGAAGAAGCTCTATGGGAGGTCATTCTTTCAGCCAAAACGAAAAGAATGCTGAAGGATCTTCAAACATGCCCGGCGATCAAATGGAAAAGTCCACTGGAACCCGAAGTCATCGAGGGAATGCTGAAACCGCGCCCGACGCCAAAAATTGGTAGCGACAATCAAAGCGCTCACACCCAGCCGTAAAAAGTCTTCGAAGAAGAAAAAGAAGACCCAAAAGCCCATGAAGCATGGTGACAAGCGCACGGACCTGCAAAAACATATTGATGCGCTGGAAGAATTTAACTAGAAGGCGCGGACCCTAGTTACACTCCAAGAATTTCTCAGCCACGTCCTTGAGGACGGAGATGATGACAATGGAGAAGAATCGTCCGATGAACCTGAGGAATATGTAGTAAGCTGCCATGTGATCTCTCATTCGTTAATAAAGGGAGAAGAAGCTCCGGATGCAAAGAAACTGGGGGCAGATCCTGAGCCAGAACTTCTAGGACCATCAGGCGAAATGATTGATGCATTCCTGAACGAAGGTGTTCTGAAAAGCAAAGCTGATCGAGAGCGCGAGATGGCCATATTTGAAAAGGCCAAACACCGGCGACTGGACGAAAGGGTTGAAACACTCCCACCAGATCAAAGTTCATCCGCCGCAAATAAAAGCAGGTTCAAGCCAACGAAAAGGTTCGCTAAAGCCATATCGATGGGAATGAAGCTCCCCTCTTTCAGAGGAAATTCTCCCGCCGGTATATATCTTGATGAAGCGGACGTACATCTTAACTTCTGCTTATATCATCAGAAGATTGCACACCCCACTGAAGAATGCAACGCCTTTAAAAATTGGTGGCAAGGATACGTTGCTCACCGGCAGTACTTCAAGAGGATGAAGCGTGAAGCTCGTCGACAGCGGAAAAATGCGACAGACGAACGAGGAAGAGCTGCCGACAACTGTCACATGGTTGATAGCAGGGGAACGCAAGTTCTCACCTTCGGGAGCGATTCTGAAGAAGAAATGGCTTTCAACCCTCTCTTCAAAGAATCCACCTCAGAAAAAGAGGAAGAAATGAAGAGCTGCGAGAACATTCAGCTGCGCAATCGCACGCTAATCGAAAAGAATCTCGGACCCGCAAACAAGGGATCGAACAGAAAGGGGAAGGGGAAGGGAAAAGCAACCTTCGTCGCCAACGATCAACAACAACTGAGTGGCCCGAGACCGGTTGCTCGCCAAAGCAACAAGCGACAATCCCTTGATGAGAAGTTGAGACGTCCCTACTCGTTTCCCCGGGATAAAACAAGGAGACTGTTCTAACTAGCGGTGCGCAACGGGCTCATCGCTCTACCGGAGCCGAAACACCCATTACAACTGAACGATATCAACGATCCCAATTACTGCCCCTACCAACGAGTATTAGGCCATCCGATCGAAGATTACTACGTCTTTAAAAATTGGGTTGAAGACCAATATCAACAGGGCAAGTTCGCATTGTCCGAAAACTGGAAGATGAACCCGCCACAACCACATGCTCCGGAAAAGATGGACATGCCGGGGGTATCGTGCTCATTTATAGAGAAAGCCCCATGGACCGAAAAGTCCGTAAACTAGAAATTCGCCTCAAACGTGGCAATGACGGACCGAAATGTCCTTAAACTAACGACGGACCGAAACGCTCTTAAACTAACGATAGATCACTATGTCCTAAAACTGGCTGTTGACCGAGATGTCGATAAACTACTACGGACCGCAGCATCCCAAGTCTGACAAAAAAACAAAAACAAAAAAAACGGTATGCCCGTAAGTGAGATGGGCACGGATTAAAACCCGAAAGGGCTCCGTGAGTAAAAACAGCAGGGCTACTGGCGAGATTTGTGAAAACCCGAAAGGGCGCAATCTCGTTAAAAGACACTTGCAAGGTTCTCTCGACCCTGTAAGGAGAAACCACCTGCATGAGATCCTTACGACTCACAAGGGAGAAAAACAATTAGGGATCCCCACGATTCCTAAGGAGAAATTACACTTACGAGATCCTCACGACTCGTAAGGAGAATTCTCCCTTGAGACCCTCACGGCTCATAGGATTCAAAAGCCTTAAGCTATATGGATTTGAACATGTTCTTAAGCCATCACAATCTCTAATGCTGCCCTACAAGCGTTTCAATACTGACCCTTGTATACAATCCACGGGCACGAATAAACATTTCCCTAACAAAGTCCCACCAGTGACTAGGGATATGCTCACACGGTGAACAGCCCTTGTAAGTCCTCTCGACTTATAAGGAGAAAACACTCTTGTAAGATCCTTATGACTTATAAGAGAACATACACTTGGGAATCCTCACGATTCCTAAGGAGAAAACGGACCTACGAGATCCTTACGACTCGTAGGGAGAAATACCTTTATGAGACCCTTATAGCTTATGAAGTCAAAAGCCTTAGTCGACAGGATCTTAACCCTGTTTGCTAAGCCACCTTTGTTCGACATCGACAGAGGCAAATGATGATGCGCTCCTGACAATATCCTAGTTGTAGCGATGTTGATGCCGAAATCGGTGTCAAATCCCAAAACTTGCAGCAAAAAGCCAGCGAGCCACAAATGCATACGAAATAGCCGATATGATGGGGAAACTTGCAAAAAAATCAGCAAGTAAAAATGTATGCATACAAAATAGCCGAAATGGTTGGGCAACCGCAATAAAAAGAAGCGAGTAAATAAAACAAATAGCCGAAATGATTGGGCACCGCGAAAAATAGCCGAAATAATTGGGCAATCGCGACTTTCGCGATATAAAAGCTGAAATGATAAAGCATCGCGAAAAGAAAAATATATAAAATAAAACTTTTTGCCCTACAGGTGAGATCACATCAATCCATGTATACAATCTAGGGGCACAAACAAAGAGGGAACCATACCTTCCCACCGGGCTCCATCAGAAAGAAGCCAAATCTCGACGGTTCACAGACAGCGTGGAGATCATCTCAACATTCGTTTCATTACAACAGACGCAACATCAGCAAATCGGAGCCGCGGCAAAGTTCCCAGTTCCATGACTCGGCGGTGCACAGACAACCGAGAGTCAACCCCTCCTGGTTCCGTAGAACACGGCTAATATCAATCCTGACCCTGTGGGAAACACCCAGAGCAAATCCTGGTCCCGTAGAACACGGCTAATGTCAATCCTGACCCCGTGGGTAACGCCCAGAGCAAATCCCGGTCACGAAGAACACGACCAATGTCAATCCTGACCCGTGGGAAACGCCCAGAGCAAATCCTGGTCCCGTAGAATACGGCCAATGTCAATCCTGACCCCGTGGAAAACGCCCAGAGCAAATCCTGGTCTCGTGGAACACGGCTAATGTCAATCCTGGCCCTGTGGGAAGCGTCCAGAGCAAATCCTGGTCTCGTGGAACACGGCTAATGTCAATCCTGACCCCGTGGGAAGCGTCTAGAGCGGATCCTGGTCCTGTGGAACATGGCTAATGTCAATCCTGACCCCGTGGGAAGCGTCCAGATCAAATCCTGGTCCCGTGGAACACGACTAATCTCAATCCTGACCCCGTGGGAAGCGTCCAGAGTGGATCCTGGTTCTGTGGAACACGGCTAATGTCAATCCTGACTCCGTGGGAAGCGTCCAGAGTGGATTCTGGTCTCGTGGAACACGGCTAATGTCAATCCTGACCCCGTAGGAAACGCCCAGAGCAAATCCTGGTCTCGCGGAACATGGCTAATGTCAATCCTGACCCCGTAGGAAGCGTCCAGAGCGGATCCTGGTCCTGTGGAACACGGCTAATGTCAATCCTGACCCTGTAGGAAGCGTCTAGAGCAAATCCTGGTCTCATGGAACACAGCTAATATCAATCCTGACCCCGTGGGAAGCGTCCAGAGCAAATCCTGATCTCGTGGAACACGGCTAATGTTAATCCTGACCCCGTGGGAAACGCCCAGAGCAAATCCTGGTCACGAAGAACATGGCCAATGTCAATCCTGACCCCGTGGGAAACGCCCATAGAAAATCCTGGTCCCGTAGAACACGACCAATGTCAATCCTGACCTCGTGGGAAATGCCCAGAGCAAATCCTGGTCTCGTGGAACACGGTTAATGTCAATCCTGACCCCGTGGAAAGCGTCCGGAGCAAATCCTGGTCTCGTGGAACACGGCTAATATCAATCCTGACCCCGTGGGAAACGCCCAGAGCAAATCCTGGTCTCGTGGAACACGGCTAATGTCAATCCTAACCCCGTGGGAAGCGTCCAGAGCGGATCCTGGTTCTGTGGAACATGGCTAATGTCAATCCTGACCCTGTGGGAAGCGTCCAGAGGAAATCCTGGTCTCGTGGAACACGGCTAATGTCAATCCTGACCCCGTAGGAAGTGTCCAGAGCGGATCCTGGTCCTGTGGAACACGGCTAATGTTAATCCTGACCCCGTGGGAAGCGTCCAGAGCAAATCCTAGTCCCGTGGAACACGGATAATGTCAATCCTGACCCCGTGGGAAACGTCCAGAGCAAACCCCTGACTCCGTGAAATGCGGATAAAGTCAACCCCTGACACCGTGAAATGCGTATAAAGTCAACCCTCGACTTCCTCGTCAAATCTATTCTTTGATTCGGGAGCAAGTCAACTCATCAATCACTTACGGGTCCTCTCGACTTGTAAGGAGAAAATTCTATTGTGAGATCCTTACGACTCTCAAGAGAAAACGCACTTAGAAATCCTCACGATTCCTAAGGAGAAAATACACCTACGGGATCCTATCGACCTGTAGGAAGAAAATTCTTTATGAGACCCTCACGACTCATAAAGTTGAAAAGTCTTAGGTGACAGATCCTAACCCTGTCTCCCAAGCCATCATTGCCTCGCAGAGAGGTCAAGGTAGATTTTCTACGGACCACACTCTCTGACAAGAAAGAAAACAATCACTTACGGGTCCTCTCGACTTGTAAGGAGAAAATTCTCTTGTGAGATCCTTACGACTCTAAAGAGAAAATACACACTTAGGAGTCCTCACGACTCCTAGGGATAAAATACACCTACGGGATCCTCTCGACTCGTAGGGAGAAAAGTCTTTATGAGACCCTCATGGCTCATAAAGTTGAAAAGTCTTAGATGGCAGATCCTAACCCTGTCTCCTAAGCCATCACTGCTCTATAAGGAGGTCAACATGGACTATCTGCGGGCCACATTTGCCAAAGACACATTCGCCAATGAAATAAAGAAGCTACTTATGGGTCCTCACGATTCGTAAGGAAAATACCCGAGTGAGATCTTTACGACTCACGGAGGAGATGAACACTTAGAAATTCTCACGATTTCTAGGGAGAAAATACACCTACGGGATCCTCTCGACTCGTAAGGAGAAAAGTCTTTATGAGACCCTCACGGCTCATAAAGTTGGAAAGTCTTAGACTACAAGGACTCCAAAACTTGTCCCCTAAGCCCTCAATTTTACAGTCACACGTAACTCTGCACTACTTCATCCACATACATGCTTATGTGGGCAAAGTAGTGGGGGGCATTTGTTCCCGTCAAAATTTTCAGCCAAGAGCTACTTGTTCCCTTAACAAAAAGGGGGAGAATCCTAAAAAAAAAACTGTTACGCCCCGCTTCCCAGTGTACGGGGAAGTGGACGCGACGAGGCCCGCTACGTATATACTCAGAAGTACATACGCTAAGCGTAACTAAGCAATATAAAGTAAATCACAAGAAACGAATGATATAGGAATAACAACAACTTTTATTAATAACATTCTTTGTACAATGCATGAAAAGAAAATACAACTGAAATGAAAAGCGATGCCTAAACAATGGCATAACAGAAAATGAAAATACTGGAAAGAACAAGGTACAATATCTAGAGCTCGGGATCTTCCTGGAATTGCTCCAAATCTTCACCGGTGGGCTCGATCTCAGCTTGGTCCAACGCATCTGAAGACATTCAAAGAAGAAAGAAATAGAATGTCGTCAGCGAACAGGTCGCTCAGTAAGTCCCAAGAATAAGGAAGAATTAGGAAGACAATGTAAAAGTATTTTCTAAAATATTATATTGTTGAATATTATGGAATATTGAGTTAACGCTGTTGTTTGTAGCTTGGTACAGAAGGATGCCAGTGTATACGAGGGGAGTCTCACTTGCCAGAGACTAAGGCACGTGTAGTACAAGGAACCGTTATGCCACGGTACAACAGCAATAGGATTCAGGTTAGGTGTCTTAATCTGACCACCTCGTACCACCTTTAACACTTTCTGTACCAATCTACCCCTTAACCCCGTAGTGCTTTAATAGTAATGTGGTATTATATTGTGTAAATTGGGTGACTGACCAAAACCATGATATCAGTAAACATGTTGTAACTGTATAATCAGGTAAATGGAATATCAGAATAATGGATGAATATCCATGGTTTGATTCAGTCAAATTGAATAGATTGTTATCTGGATTCTGGGAACCTGATTGAATGATTTAGCATGCTTGCGCTTTCTAAAAGATAGATCAAAAATATTTGTAACCGCAATCAAGAACGGCGTCGCATGAAGCTAGCTGGTGAGTACGGGTCGGTCCACAGGGATTTTGTGAATCTCCTAGTCGCGCTTACGAGTTTATTCCGAAGGGTGTTCGGATTGATTATTAAATCTAAAAATCTAATTAACCTAGGGCAATTATCTAGATCTATTCTTGCTAGGGCTAGGTTTAGGGATGGTTTGGAAATGTAATTAAATCTCACCGCTTTCAATACCCGAATGAAGATCTATGAGGAGTTATGGTAATTATCAATAAAGTGGATTAGATCCGTTCGGGAAGGTGTTCCTTCCTCTAGGTTCTTGTCCTTCCTTTAGAAATCCTTACCCTAACCTCCATGGAAAACATCACACCCGGGCCTTTATACTACGGTATCACCGCTACCTCGAGGGATAGAGTGCCGTAGGGAGCGGTATGTGCATGTATGCATGGAGTCCTATTGTAAATATTTGGTGGGTAAGAAAGAGATGAGAGATCCCATCTCTCAAAATCCTTCCCCAAAGCTAACTCTAAACAAGTTTTTAGGGCATGAAATTAAATCTACCTAGGGCAAGGAATTTAAATCTACACTAAAGCAAGAAATTAAATTACTTACAGATGCATCCCTCCAATTATCCATGCAGGGTTGTCAGATCTGAATTTCTGAATGGAGAAGAAACACCGATGCTCTCCAAAAGATTTCTAAATTTTATTCATTAAAGGGAGGCATAAAGAATTACAATCTGTAGAGTTCCTATTTATAGAGAATAGGAAACCCTAGGGTTATATTTGATCCGCATGTCTACAATTACAAAAATAGCCCTAAGTTGACTAGTCAAAGCTGCCGCCACATTTTGGTAAAAATTTTAGTTTCTGATTGCTCTTGATGGCCGCGGAACCGCGGCCTGGGTAGGGGTTGGGCCGCGGTTCCGCGGCCCATTAATGGAGTTGGACTCTGAAACTTTGTGGCTTGCTCTGGTTCATTTTGGCCTTCTTATTTCTATATATCTTTTCTCAATTTAGCTTCTGGTTCTCTTCCAGATTTCCAGTGAACATTGTAGTAGACTTCTACCCGTTCGCTTTGAGTCGACGTCTTGAATCTTAATTTGTGAATTGTTCCTTATGTAGGCTTGATCAAGATTCTCTGTTTATTGGTCAAAGTCCACTTTTTCATCGTCTTTTCATCGTTTTCACTGCTTCCTGTCCAAGAACCTGTACCCTGTAACATGTAGCAGACATGCGTCAAAAGCACCTGTTTATTTATAAAAAGAATAAGAATGGGGAATATAATAATACAATATTCTAGTCTGAACAGAACCATGTATTCATATTGAGTTGTATTACAAAAGAATATAGATTGACTTGAATCATATTCAAGTCAGAAATAGTCAGACTCTAACCCGAGTCAGACTAAAAGAAAGATAATTTGAAGTTCTTTATTTGTTAGGGGCCTTATTGTAATTTATAAAACTTGAGGGGGTTTTATGTAAAAAGTACTATTGTATAGTTTTCAAAATACACCTCAAGTATTTATTATTCGTCTTTATAATTATAATGAGTGTGAATTTTATTTGTGTTATTCTAGTGAATATATCCTAATAAAAGTATTAATTTATAATCTTGATTTATTTGAAATTCATGGTATTTTAATGTAACTTTTAATCTTGTAATTTTTAGAAAAATGTAGAAACTTTATCTTATGATAAAATAGTTGTTTAAATGATAATCATATATATATTAATACAAGAATAATTTTATATAAATATTTTATTTTCCAAAATCTCAATTTTTTTTCTTAAATGTCGTATTTTAAACCTTTCGAGACCAAATGCTCCTTGCGGAGGTCTGAATCTCGCGCTACTAGCCCGCGGGTGCACGATGAACCGTACAATCCCTAACGGGTTCCCCAAAGGTGGGTTGTAGCGGCGCTTTGCTTAGGTTTAATAAATACTATTCATTTAGAAAAACGGTTTTATAAATATAAGGTATTTATTTGTAAAAAGGTATAACTTTCCGTATTTTATTTTCTAGGGTTTCCTAAGCCAACCAGCCTATTTCTAAGATCTAAACGATAAGTCATTAGAAGCCTCAAATCGCCTCTTCACCGTCAATTGCGGCCAGGTAAGTGCCAGGTAAGTGGGAAGGAACCACAGTCGTGGGCCTAATTAAAAACCACTAGCCTAGACACACTTGCCTAGACACCACAAGACAGTTTAGATAAACGATCGAGGTCTATGACATATCGTGCTTTTATTTTAAAAGATTTTATTTAGAACTGTGTACAACTTAAACCTTTTAGAAAAGGTTTATAAAGAATATGGTATTTTAGTGAAAAGTCCTGTATTTTCATATTCTATATTTTGATGTTTATCAATTAGGGTTATATTTGTGTGTGTGTGTGTGTAGAGGTAGGTCATTACCTCGTGACTTATTTTAAGTTTTAATGAAGTTTAGAGGTTAGACATGATATATTAAACTTGAAGGTATTAAAGCGCAAGAATACGGTATTTGAAAACGTTATCATTTCATGTGTGAAAATTCATTCAAATTGATTTCTACAAGTTTATTTATCAAGATAAACATATTTAGGAGTGAGGGAATTGATTAAACGAAGAAAAATAAACTTCACGGTATTTTTATGAAAAGAATATGGTTTTACAAGAAAGCTATCATTTCATGTGAGAAACTTTATTTAAATTGGTTTCTAGGTGATTAATAGTCAACATGAATATAGGTAGGTATTATGGATTAGGTGACAAGTGGAAATTTGTAGAAAAACGAATCGGAAATCGGTTTGTTCCAATTTCCGTCGGGTTCCAAAAAGTCGTATTTTCTATTAAAAGAAAAGAGAGATAGAAGAGATGGGACTTACGGTTTGGACAAGCTAAGGAGGCTAAAGGAAGTGGTGGTGGTCGGTGCGTCGAAAACGTAGCGAAGGTTCTACTACGATTGCCGGAATTTGTCGTCGATTTCGGCAGCGCTTCGCTTCTCGCTCTTTGTACCGAGTTCTCGAGAATTTGGGAGAGTGGACTTAGAGTTGTGAGGTGAAATAGTAGAGGGTAGGGGTCTTTATATAGGGCTGGGCTAGGGTTAGGGTTAGGGTTTGGATTAAAAAATATTTAAAAAATGTAAAAATTCATTAAAATATCATTAATTTTGGGAGTAAAAGAGATTTAATGAGAAAATGATAACTGTTCTGGAAAAATGGAATATGCAGGGATATTGACCAAGTCAACATGAATTTTTTTTCGTGTTGATGACTCGGCCGACCGGCCGAGTCCGGCCGGCGGCGCCGGCCGATTCGGCCGAGTCGCCGGCCGACTTGGCCGAGTCAGGGCCGAGTCGGGTCTCGTTGGGTGGGGAATTTTCTGGGGGGATTTATGGTGTACTTTATTTTTTATATATTGTATTAAATTGTGAGTTATGGCTGTTTGACCGTTTGACTTCCCAAAAAATTTAAAACAAAAAGATATAAAATAAAATATGTGGGGCATGGGATTCGAACTCTAGTGGCTTGGTTCAGCAGTGCAAGGTATTACCAATGAACTACAAGCTCTTTCTTGTAATTATTGTAGGAAAGTAGATACTTAAAATGTTATCAGCAACATCAATACTCCAAGTATACTTCAAATTAAATTCAAATTTAGGTATACAAAAAATTGGAGTTGTTACAATCTACCCTCCTTACAAAAATTTCATCCTCGAAATTTACAACTTTTATTTGAGGACTAGTTTACAAAAAGGTACGGATATCTTGCACGCATTTCATCTTCCCTTTCCCACGTGGATTCTCCTGGAGTGTCTTTCCTCCACATTACCCGGACCAAATTAACTTTTTTGTTCCGAAGTGTCTTCACTTTCCTATCCAGGATCTACACAGGTTATTGCTCACAAGACAAATCGGGCTGTATATTGAGCTCGGAATGATCAAGTACATGGCTGGGGTCACTCACATACCTTCTGAGTTGGGATATGTGGAACACATTATGCACTCCTTCCAATGAGGGTGGAAGCGCTAATCGTTATGCCACTTCACCGACTCGTTCGAGTATGTCGAACGGTCCAATGTATCTCGGACTCAACTTTCCCCGTCTTCCAAATCGGATCACTCTGCGGTTCGGAGAGATTTTCAGGAATACATGATCTCCTGGCTGGAACTCCAAGTGTTGCCTCTTCGCATCAGCCCAGTGTTTCTGTCTATCTTGGGCTATGCGCATTCTTTCCCTGATAGTACGGACTACATCAACGGTCGCTACTATCATCTCTGGTCCAAGGAGTTCCCTATCTCCGATGTCGTCCCAACTTAATGGCGATCGACACTTCCTTCCATATAATGCTGCAAAAGGTGTCATTCCTATGCTTGCTTGGTAGCTGTTGTTGTATGCGAACTCAACAAGATGCAGGTGATCTTCCCATGATCCCTTGAAGTCGAGCATACATGCTCTGAGCATATCCTCCAAAATCTGAATAGTTCGTTCCGACTGCCCATCTGTTTGTGGATGATAAACTGTGCTGAAGTTCAGACTTGTTCCCAAGCTAGCTTGCAGACTCTGCCAAAATTGCGATCGGAACCTGGTGTCACGATCGGAGACAATGCAGACCGGTACTCCATGAAGTCTCACAATTTCCTGTATGAGTTCATGGGTATCAGAGATAGTACATTATGAAGAGTTTTAAATCTAAATTAGATTATTACCTCCATGTACTTCTTCGCTAGTGCCTCAGTTGATTGGCCAACTCGAAATGGGATGAAATGAGCCAACTTTGTGAGTCGATCCACAATGACCCAAATCGCATCGTTACCCTTTGTGCTGCGAGGAAGAGCAGTTACAAAGTCCATCGTGATGTGCTGCCACTTCCATTCTGGGATTGGTAACGGTTGAAGTAATCCAGCAGTCCTGTGATGTTCAGCCTTTACTTGCTGACACACCAAACATTTTGCGACGCTTCTGGCTACTTCACGCTTCATTCCATGCCACCAATAATTCTAACGTAGATCCTTGTACATTTTGGTACCTCCAGGATGTACAGAATAGGGAGAGCTGTGAGCTTCTTTCATTAACTCTTCCCGAACAGGACCTTTTGGTACACACAATCTACTGCCGTATCTCAAAGATCCGTCTTCATGGATGATAAAATATGTTCTGAGTCTATTCTCCACTTGTTCTCTGATCTTTTGCAACATAGCATTGCTGGCTTGAGCTGCTTTGATCTGATTGACAATGGTGGATTGAACTTGTAGATTCATCAAACTTGAAGCATCACCTGGCATGACTAGTTCAATCTCCATCTGATGTAAGTCTTGCTGAAGGTTCCACTGAGCGGTGAGATTCATTGATAATGGTTGGCGACTAAGAGCATCAGGTACTACGTTCACCTTTCCTGGATGATATTGCAAATTGATGTCAAAGTCCGCCATGAGTTCTAACCATCTTCTCTGTCGCATATTCAACTCTTTCTGAGTAAACACATACTTCAGACTTTTATGATCTGTGTAGATGTTCACCCGTTCACCAAGTAAGTAGTGGCGCCAAATTTTGAGAGCAAAAATGACGGCTGCCAACTCCAGATCATGCGTCGGATAATTGCGCTCATGAGTCTTCAGTTGTCTTGAAGCATAAGCCACAACCTTACCGTGCTGATGTAGAACACATCCTAATCCCTTACCGGATGCATCATAATGCACTTCAAATCCTCCAGATTGATCCGGTATTACGAGAATAGGTGCAGATGTCGGTCTTGACTTGAGTTCTACGAAAGCTTGCTCGCATGCTTCTGACTACACAAATTCTTCATCTTTTCGTGTGAGCTTGGTCAGGGATCTTCGAAAAGCCTTTAATAAACCTTCTGTAATATCCAGCTAAACCCAAGAAACTTCGAATATCCTTCACTGATTTTGGTGTAGGCCATTCGCTAACTGCCGAAACTTTTGCTGGATCCACAGAAATTCCTTCTCCTGATACGATATGTCCAAGAAAACCAACTTGTTTTAGCCAAAACTCGCATTTGCTGTACTTGGCATAAAGCTTATGTTGTCGAAGAGTTTCCAGGACAATTCGTAAGTGCTCCGCATGTTCCTTCCGATTCTTAGAATATACCAGGATGTCGTCGATGAAGATGACAACGAACCTGTCTAAATACTTCCGGAAGACTTGGTTCATAAGGTTCATGAAGATTGCTGGTGCATTGGTCACTCCAAATGGCATCACTAGAAATTCGTAATGTCCATAGCGAGTTCTGAAAGCTGTTTTGTGAATATTAGCTTCCTTGACCTTCACTTGATGATAACCTGAACGAAGATCTAGTTTAGAGAAGACACAAGATCCACTTAGCTGATCGAATAAATCGTCGATGCGCGGGAGTGGATACTTGTTCTTTATTGTGACTTCGTTCAAGGCTCTATAATCGATGCACACTCTGTATGAACCTTCCTTCTTCTTCACCAATAGTACATGTGCTCCCCAACTTGAAGTGCTGGGACGAATCCATCCTTTCGCCAGTAATTCGTCCAACTGTGTTTGGACTTCCTTCAATCCTTCCGGACTTAGTCTATAAGGCGCTTTGATTACTGGTTGTGCTCCTGGTACTAAGTCAATACTGAATTCAAGAGCTCGATCGGGAGGCAAACCTGATATATCATCAGGAAATACGTCATCGAACTCTCGAACTACCTCTGGTCTTGATTCTTCCTCTGCCTGAGCTGCTGCAACTACTGCTTCTCTTGGCTTCGCTTTGTAAGTACTTGGTTCCAGGGTACGATCTCCACTCTTGAAATAGAAGACCGGATGATCTGGAATCTCAAATACTACCCTCCTTTGACAATAGTCGATGGTAGCATAAAAGGTTCCAAGCTAGTCCATTCCTAGAACCACATCGAAGTTTGGTATATCCGGTACCTTGAAGTCAGCATAAAATTCTCGACTGCAGACGACGACTGGACATATGCTGTATCCCATAGTTTCCTTTAGAACACCATTTCCGGAACTAACGTTCCAGCTGGATACAAGCGGTGAGACTGGAATCGCATGGGTTCGGACAAACCGTTGCGACATAAAGCAGTGTAATGCTCCAGTATCAAACAGTGCAAGTGCAGGTAGTGAAGCTACTAGGATTGTACCAAGGGTATATGGGATAGGTTTTAGGTATGGGAAAAGTGTGTAGATAAACAAGACTAAAAGATAAGTTTGAGAAGGAAGTTTACCAGTAATGACTTGGCCAGTGGCCTCAGCTTCTTCCACAGACATCATGAAAGCCTGGCGCTTCAGCACATTCCTCCTGGCCTGAGGAGCATTCCTCGGAACATTCCTTTGAGCTTGATGGAACTGACGAGGATGTGGTGTAGCTTGTGGTCCCCTGGGTGGTGCAGGCAGTGCAAGTCTGGGAGCAGGTGCCTGAAGAGCTGGTCGCTACTGATAAGTATTAGCTGGCCTGGGTGCAGCAACTGAGTTCTGTCTTTGGGGAAAAGATCCAATACCGTGAGTGGCTGAACCGCAGATCAAGCAAAGGCGGTTGGCTCGACGGCAATCCTTCATCATGTGTCCAGTTCTCTTGCAGTAGGTGCAAAAGGCCGGGCTAGGATGATAGGTTGGTACTCCAGGTCTCCTTGGCACGAAAGGTGGTCTGGACGAGGCTCCACCTGCCATCTGGTTGGCAGGGCGTTTGACTCCTGCAGACTGAGGTCTGCCCCTCTCTTTTATTACTGTCTCATAACTGCGGGCAGCTTCTAGAGCTTCTTTATGAGTCAAAAACTTTCCTGTGGCTAGAGCAGCCTTAATCTCTGTGTCCAAGCCTTGTTGAAAGCGACGGGCTCTGATCTCGTCCGTCGGTATCAAGTGTGCCGCGAATCTATTTAAAGTTTGTGTTAGCTGTGTAGTATGTGATAAAAAATTGAATTATTGTGACATATCTTACCGGCTAAACATAGTGAACTCAGCATCGTATTCATCTACCGATTTGTCCCACATTGATCCTTGTTGTAGATGAATAAACTGCTGCTCCATAGCGAACCTGGCAGTCACAGGGAAATATTTCGCGTCGAACTTCTCGCGAAATGTCTTCCATTCAATCGGCTGCATAAGACGGCTTTCTTCCGCCTTCCACCAAATGTGAGCATTATCCGTGAGCTGTAGCTTTGCTACACGGACCCAAGCGTTGTCTGGCACTTGAGCTGCTGCCAGATCGTCTTCGATGCTTTGTGCCCACTCTTCCGCTTCAAGAGGGCTTCCTTTACCAGAGAACTGCTTTGGGTGCAAAGCCCTGAATTGCTTTACTCTCGGTGCATCGGTCTCAGGACGGTTCAAAAGTTGTTGCTGTCCCTCGAGAAGACCGCGGATCGCCTCAAATAGCATCGTTTGCTCAGTGGGTGGTGCAGGAACAGCTGGTGTGAGAGGTAGTGCTGAAGGGGTGTTGTTAACGTTGGTGCTGGTGTTGTTCGGGGAATCCATAATCCTGAAGAAAAATTTGGATTAGGACAGATTCAAATACATGATAAGATTCAAAGAATAGAAATTTGCAAGATTCAAGGAACATGAATTGTAAAGAATGTTTTAGTTGCTGGTTCTTGTGTTATATTGCTTAGGTTGTTCACGCAGACCAGAACTGCATGACAGGGATTCATACAGCTCTGACCTGCATGGGCCACCAACAAAACCTGTCACGCCCCGCTTCCCAGTGTACGGGGAAGTGGACGCGATGAGGCCCGCTACGTATATACTCAGAAGTACATACGCTAAGCGTAACTAAGCAATATAAAGTAAATCACAAGAAACGAATGATATAGGAATAACAGTAACTTTTATTAATAACATTCTTTGTACAATGCATGAAAAGAAAATACAACTGAAATGAAAAGCGATGCCTAAATAATGGCATAACAGAAAATGAAAATACTGGAAAGAACAAGGTACAATATCTAGAGCTCGGGATCTTCCTGGAATTGCTCCAAATCTTCACTGGTGGGATCGATCTCAGCTTGGTCCAACGCACCTGACGACATTCAAAGAAGAAAGAAATAGAATGTCGTCAGCGATCGGTAAGTCCCAAGAATAAGGAAGAATTACGAAGACAATGTAAAAGTATTTTCTAAAATATTATATTGTTGAATATTATGGAATATTGAGTTAACGCTGTTGTTTGTAGCTTGGTACAGAAGGATGCCAGTGTATACGAGGGGAGTCTCACTTGCCAGAGACTAAGGCACGTGTAGTACAAGGAACCGTTATGCCACGGTACAACAGCAATAGGATTCAGGTTAGGCGTCTTAATCTGACCACCTCGTGCCACCTTTAACACCTTCCGTACCAATCTACCCCTTAACCCCGTAGTGTTGTAACAGTAACGTGGTATTATATTGTGTAAATTGGGTGACTGACCAAAACCATGATATCAGTAAACATGTTGTAACTGTATAATCAGGTAAATGGAATATCAGAATAATGGATGAATATCCATGGTTTGATTCAGTCAAATTGAATAGATTGTTATCTGGATTCTGGGAACCATGTATTCATATTGAGTTGTATTACAAAAGAATATAGATTGACTTGAATCATATTCAATTCAGAAATAGTCAGACTCTAACCCGAGTCAGACTAAAACAAAGATAATTTGAAGTTCTTTATTTATTAGGGGCCTTATTGTAATTTATAAAACTTGAGGGGGTTTTATGTAAAAAGTACTATTGTATAGTTTTCAAAATACACCTCAAGTATTTATTATTCGTCTTTATAATTATAATGAGTGTGAATTTTATTTGTGTTATTCTAGTGAATATATCCTAATAAAAGTATTAATTTATAATATTGATTTATTTGAAATTCATGGTATTTTAATGTAACTTTTAATCTTGTAATTTTTAGAAAAATGTGGAAACTTTATCTTATGATAAAATAGTTGTTTAAATGATAATCATATATATATTAATACAAGAATAATTTTATATAAATATTTTATTTTCCAAAATCTCATTTTTTTTCTTAAATGTCGTATTTTAAACCTTTCGAGACCGAATGCTCCTTGCGGAGGTCTGAATCTCGCACTACTAGTCCGCGGGTGCACGATGAACCGTACAATCCCTAACGGGTTCCCCAAAGGTGGGTTGTAGCGGCGCTTTGCTTAGATTTAATAAATACTATTCATTTAGAAAAACAGTTTTATAAATATAAGGTATTTATTTGTAAAAGGGTATCACATTCCGTATTTTATTTTCTAGGGTTTCCTAAGCCAACTAGCATATTTCTAAGGTTTAAACGATAAGTCATTAGAAGCCTCAAATCGCCTCTTCACCGTCAATTGCGGCCAGGTAAGTGCCAGGTAAGTGAGAAGGAACCACAGTCGTGGGCCTAATTAAAAACCACTAGCCTAGACACACTTGCCTAGACACCACAAGACAGTTTAGATAAACGATCGATGTCTATGACATATCGTGCTTTTATTTTAAAAGATTTTATTTAGAATTGTGTACAACTTAAACCTTTTAGAAAAGGTTTATAAAGAATATGGTATTTTAGTGAAAAGTCCTGTATTTTCATATTCTATATTTTGATATTTATCAATTAGGGTTATATTTGTGTGTGTGTAGAGGTAGGTCATTACCTCGTGACTTATTTAAGTTTTAATGAAGTTTAGAGGTTAGACATGATATATTAAACTTGAAGGTATTAAAGCGCAAGAATACGGTATTTGAAAACGTTATCATTTCATGTGTGAAAATTCATTCAAATTGATTTCTACAAGTTTATTTATTAAGATAAACATATTTAGGAGTGGGGGAATTGATTAAACGAAGAAAAATAAACTTCATAGTATTTTTATGAAAAGAATACGGTTTTACAAGAAAGCTATCATTTCATGTGAGAAACTTTATTTAAATTGGTTTTTAGGTGATTAATAGTCAACATGAATATAGGTAGGTATTATGGATTATGTGACAAGTGGAAATTTGTAGAAAAACGAATCGGAAATCGGTTTGTTCCGATTTCCGTCGGGTTCCAAAAAGTCGTATTTTCTATTAAAAGAAAAGAGAGATAGAAGAGATGGGACTTACGGTTTGGACAAGCTAAGGAGGCTAAGGAAAGTGGTGGTTGTCGGTGTGTCGAAAACGTCGCGAAGGTTCTACTACGATTGCCGGAATTTGTCGTCGATTTCGGCAGCGCTTCGCTTCTCGCTCTTTGTACCGAGTTCTCGAGAATTTAGGAGAGTGGACTTAGAGTTGTGAGGTGAAATAGTAGAGGGTAGGGGTCTTTATATAGGGCTAGGCTAGGGTTAGGATTTGGATTAAAAAATATTTTTAAAAAATGTAAAAATTCATTAAAATATCATTAATTTTGGGAGTAAAAGAGATTTAATGAGAAAATGATAACTGTTCTGGAAAAATGGAATATGCAGGGATATTGACCAAGTCAACACGAATTTTTTTTTCGTGTTGACGACTCGGCCGACCGGCCGAGTCCGGCCGGCGGCGCCGGCCGATTCGGCCGAGTCAGGGCCGAGTCGGGTCTCGTTGGGTGGGGAATTTTCTGTGGGGATTTATGGTGTACTTTATTTTTTATATATTGTATTAAATTGTGAGTTATGGCTGTTTGACCGTTTGACTTCCCAAAAAATTTAAAACAAAAAGATATAAAAAAAATATGTGGGGTATGGGATTCGAACTCTGGTGGCTTGGTTCAGCAGTGCAAGGTATTACCAATGAGCTACAAGCTCCTTCTTGTAATTATTGTAGGAAAGTAGATACTTAAAATGTTATCAGCAACATTAATACTCCAAGTATACTTCAAATTAAATTAAAATTTAGGTATACAAAAAATTGGAGTTGTTACAAAAACAGGCATCACGTGCTAACACGAGGCCCGGCCTCACGTGCAGACACGTGACCATCTATAGGCAAAGCCTGTAGGCACTGGATTAAATTCTAATGGAATGCCTGACCGGTGGGGTCGCATATCAACACGTGACGGGTCTCTGAACCCTCTGAAACAATAGGATTAAATTCTGATCAAAAGGGGGCACGTGCCCACACGTGATGGGCCTTTAAACCCACTGAATGGAATTAAAAAGGTATAATAAAACAGCAGGAAAAAACCCCAATGGGGCATCACGTGCCCACACGTGATAATTTCCAGAGTTCTTAAAAAATAACAGAATTAAATTCCGGTTAAATACTTAATCCGTGGGTCACGTGCCACCACGTGATGGGGTCTTAAAAACTCTCTGAGTTAAAGAAAAGAAAACCCTAAAGGGGGGCATCACATGCCCACACGTGATAGGGGGTCACGTGCAAACACATGATAGGTTCCTAAAGATCTCTGAACTAATAGAATTAAATTCTAATCAAAAACCCTAATATTTCCCTAGATCTTTCCAAAACAAAAAGATTGCGCTCTGTAAAGTGGAGCACCGTTGGATTAAAAATCCAATAGTTATTAAAAATCACCAATTTATAGAAAGATTCTATACAAGGAAAGATTTCCCTAAAATTTGTCAGGAATAACAGATAAAATATCTTCTGGATTAAAAATCCAATGGTGAATAAAATTCACTGAGTGATCTAAAAGATCATGTTGGTTACAAAATTAATCAAAATCTTTCAATGAAAGATTGGCAAAACAAACTGATTCTTTTCTTTCTCCTATAAATAGGAGCCAAGAAGAGAAGAAAAAAGGAAGAATAGAACAACAAGAGAGAGAATACAAAAGAAAAAAGAATTTAATTCTCCAGAGAAAAAAGAAGGTCTCTTGAGAAAAGAAAGAAATCCTAGGTGAGAGATCATCCTATAAGCTCCCACAAAAAGAAAAAGAGAATTTAATTCTCAAATTAAGAGTTTAACACTTCTGAATAAGAACTTAGTTCTTCCTTTGGTTGAGTTGAGAATTTAATTCTCATCGGGGAGATTCTGCCATGCAGATCCAAAACTTCGAGGGAGAATTGAGTTTAAAGAATTTAATTCTTCCAAATGCATAGGAATTTAATTCCTCTAAATATAATTAGGGTTTAACCCTGCAAAAGAATTTAATTCTTAAACAAAGGAATTAAACTTTTCATGCAAGAGATCGGTACCCAACCTGATCACGTGGCAACACGTGACCCTCTCTTCAATGGTCAGAAAAGAATGAATGAGATGGGGGTCACGTGCTCCCACGTGACCCCCGACAAACACCTCTTTTAAAAACGAGAAGATGGAAAGAACTGAAGGATTAAAATCCAATGCATGGGTGCCCTCACGTGTCCCGACGTGACCCCTAGCAAAGTCCTTTTAATATCCAGTGCATGGGTACCCATCACGTGACCACACATGATGGTCATAAAGATTAAGTGTTTAACACTTACTTGCATATTCTGAGAACAAAATAAAGGAAGTTTGAGCCCAACACTCAAGCACCTCACGTGAGCGCTTCCTTTTTAGTGTTTAACACTATTTTGTGCGCTGCATCCTTAGTGTTTAACACTGTTTTATGTGCATCACGTGGGAGCACGTGATAGCCGAGTGTACTCTAGTGTTTAACACTACATTCGAGCCAATCTTAGCTCAAATTAGCTAAGTCTTCCAGAGGCAGCACCCCCTTTTGACCGAACCTCAAACACACTTTTGTCTTCCAAAATTGGTCATCTCATATGACATTCAAAGTAATTCCCAGAGCCCTTTCAATCAACTTTGGTTCGAGGGTAAATCTCTTCACACTTTTGATACATGTCGTTGTAATTCTTCAACGTCTTCAGAGAGGTGGTGGGTCCTAATGGCCAATAACTATCTGGTGCATTTCCAAACCCATGCTTGCATCTGAACTTTGACCGTAATGTTCTTAAACTAAACAGTAGAGCCCAAATGCTCTTTTGTTGGATCTAAATGATCATGTTAAGTAGATCTTAGTCCAAAATTGGACTAATGTATCCTTAACAAACATTTAAGTTGATCTTAGTCTCAAACGAGATTAACGATCCTTAAATCAATCCAACTACAGATCCCCCAACCAATATTGGTTCAAGGGTACATCTCTTCACTCCTCTGATATTTGTCGTTGTAATCCTTCAACGTCTTCAGAGAGGTGACGGGTCCCGACAACCAGACATTTCATGGACTGTGGGGTCCTTAAACCAATGGACTATGATGTCCTTAACCTCGAGCTGTGGGGTCCTTAAGCCCATGGACTATGATGTCCTTAACCTTGGACCACCATGTCCTTAAACTGGTAATCGACCACAATGTCTCTAAACTAAAACAATAGAGCCCGAATGCTCTTTTGTTGGATCTAACTGATCCCGTTAAGTTGATCTTAGTCTGAAATTAGACTAACGTATCCTTAACATACGTTTAAGTTGATCTTAGTCTCAAATGAGACTAACGTATCCTTAAACCCAACCCCAAATCTAAGAAAATACGGATTTGGACTAATCCACGCCCTACGGGTGACAACATAAATTAGTCTCCGTATACAATCCACGGGCAACCAAAAACAAAACAAACACACACGATACGAAGTGACCATCTGGAGAAGGAGAAAGTGGTTACCGCGATGCGGTAGCGTAATTAACTGCAGGGGCTTGCATCTGCGGGGAAGAGCGTCTCCACAATCAAAAACCTCTCAACGAGGGGGAATCTGACGAAGTCTGCTACATCGGCCGCATCCGTTTAAACCTTCGATACATGGTGTCATAAATCAACTTGGCATCTTCGGAGAGGTGGACGGATAGCACCAATTAGCATCTGCCCCCAAATTCAGGCGGTTCCGTCTCTGTATTCGGAGGAGAACAAGGACATCGGCCCGCTAGATCGGCTCCTACCGCGACACTATCCCTGCCTACGGGGCGTTTGACTGCTTGACCCTTGGGCAATCCGTCCTATGCTATTTGGTGGGCCCTAGCCAATCCACTCCTTCCAGTGGACAGAGGAAAACAAACTTCTCCTTCCACACGTGGATGGAAGAAGGGACGACCACTATCCCTGACTCGGTCGCCTTACTCTTATGTTTTTTAAAAGACAGATAAGCCCAGCTCGACTCATCCTTGCGAGTGCCAGGGTGATTTTTGTTGCAAAGGAAGGAAACAAGGAGGCTCAAGTTAAAAGGGATCCGATCAATCTTCAACCGGACTAGAAACCCGAGGAGAATTCTCCACGAGTTCGGCGCTAGCTGGCGGCAAGCCGGAAGCAATGGAGTATGGCACAAACCTCGGATGAGAAGGGCAGACGCATCCCCGCTCGGAACACCTTCAGATACAGTGCAATCTAATTGCCATATACCTAGTTTGCCCGTTCACCCTCTCTAGCCAGACGAAGTGATTAGCCAGGAGATGTAGAAACGAGCTTGGATATTGGAAAGCTCGTACAATCGATTCAACATCGAAGTCGCATCGTGAGTATTTTCGATGCGCACCTTGGAGGCCCTCTTTTCCACCCGATGACAAAGAACAAGGGCGTCGCCACCCCTTGGGGGCGAGCCCAACGGAGAAGGAGAAGAAGAAGAAGAAGATGATGAAGAATAAGAACTTCCTCGGCTCTCGGATGCCGAGGAAGAAGAAGATGACCCACTGGACTCGGCTTCAGAAGATGAAGCCTCGGATGAGAAGGGCAGACGCATCCCCGCTCGGAACACTTTCAGATACAGTGCAATCTAATTGCCATATACCTAGTCTGCCTGTTCACCCTCTCTAGCCAGACGAAGTGATTAGCCAGGAGATGTAGAAACGAGCTCGGATATTGGAAAGCTCGTACAATCGATTC
Source organism: Agapanthus africanus (assembly GCA_030015575.1). Lineage (NCBI taxonomy): Eukaryota > Viridiplantae > Streptophyta > Magnoliopsida > Asparagales > Amaryllidaceae > Agapanthus > Agapanthus africanus. Next base: position 490,165,471 of record JASDDO010000012.1, read on the forward strand.
AACATCGAAGGCGCATCGCGAGTATTTTCGATGCGCACCTTGGAGGCCCTCTTTGCCGCCCGATGACAAAGATCAAGGGCGTTGCCACCCCTTGGGGGCGAGCCCAACGGAGAAGGAGAAGAAGAAGAAGACGACGAAGAATAAGAACTTCCTCGGCTCTCAGAAGCCGAGGGAGAAGAAGATGACCCACTGGACTCGGCTTCAGAAGATGAAGCCTCATTGCCCGACTCAACCCAAACTATATCAACGAAAACTATAGAAGAAGATATCTAATCTGATTCAAGGAAAGGTCAGTTGAAGATGGATTTTAGCTGAAGATCCGACCTAAATGACGGGGCGCCGGGCAATCTTCAAACAACGGGAGGCAACTAAAGAAAATTCCTAAGGAAAGGCCTCCTCTATTTATACGCCCAACAAAAGCCATCCGACGGTCCAATTCCACTCCTGCCAAAATGAACCGTCGTACCCTATGGCCCCGATGACGCCACGTGGCAACCAACCATTGGACGTTTCCCCCCCGGATGCGACTGGAGACGCCTTATAGTCCGCCACCCAATGGTGGCCACGTGGCATGAAGATCAACTGCCTGAGCGAGCGAAGCAACGTCTCCTTTATGGCGCAATCATTTTGCTGATCAGCTGACATCATCAATGATACATGCGGAAATTTAGGTGTACCATAAATCGCCGCGTGGATCCAGATATCGAAGAGACATGGCCGCCAAACGCTACATCGTTCCCAGACAATCCACCGCGAAGATTCCTCGGCACCAAGCTGAACGGAGAAAACCGAGCAGACCACTCTCGACCCGACCCCTAAATAGGTCGGAACGAGAGTGGGGGGATAATAATGATACTCGTAAGTTGGAATTCCCCATATCGCGAGACGTAGCAGATGATATGTCAACCGCTTAAGCCCGCTAGATTCCTGGGGGCTACAGAGCTGGAATAAGTACGATGCATGGGAGGCATTCTTCGGTACCTCGCCTCCGAGGTTGCATCCGACCTTTTGGAGACCTTCTCGGAGTAATTTCCCAATTCGTCTGTCAACCAGCCAACTGCTCGTCTCCGAGCAATCGTACAGCTGAGCTTCCTAAGCCCACTTGCTCGCCTCCGAGCTATCCGCGGAGCTAAGCTTCCTCATTTTCCCTATTCAACCGAGAGCACGGAGCCCAAGCGTCCCAATAACGGCTCCGTGTATCTCGCTAAACCAAGATCTCCGCCGCTCCACGTCCCGCATCCCACGCCGGCATGTTTCTCCATTAATGGGCGTATCCCGCCATTAATGGACGCATCCCGCCATTAATGGACACACCCCGCCATCAACACGAACGTGAGGCGGGGGCGTAACGGACGGAGAGAATCTCGCGCCGGTTCGCTCCATGCAACCGCTATATAAACTCTTTCTTCCAGACGACTAAAATAACTCGAACTCATTTCCAATACGCCGCTACCCTGCCATTATTATTCCTCGGTACTTACTTGGTCGTCGGAGAATCCTACGGTGATTTCCCACTGTAACGCCATGTTAGTGATATATGCCCTAGAGACCATTATTGTATAATACTGGATTGTATATTATATATTGGATGCTTGAGATATCTCACGGTTATAATAACAGTCTTTCTCAATATGGTAGTATGCTACCTGGTATGATTCTACCTCAATTTGTGCATGTGTTTCTTTTAGCATATCGCTTATACATATTGGTAGAGCCCTTAGGATCTTTGCTTGACTACCGGCGTTGTGATGACAGTCACACTTGTAGTCCCACACAGAGGGTTTTCCTGCTTCAGACAATTGATGTAGACGTCGTATGGTTTTACGACCGGGCTTCGATCACGTACGTGTACTTATACACGGGTGCTGATCGGGCAGACAATACTAGTGGGCTTTGGTTTAAGCCGGATCCTAGTATTGTATTATTGGATTGTTATCGTCTCAGTGTATCCATATTTTTTGGAATACGGATACGGGTATGTATATACGGTGAGAGACGCATTCTTGTAATTTGTCAAGGCATGCTTCTAGAAGGTGCCACCTCATTATTAGTTTTATCCATTTATTTAAATGGATTAATAAGGTGGAAATGGAGGAGACTTTGCAAGCATGGTGTGAGGAATGACTCTTGTATTATTCTATTGGTTTGGGATCACTATTGAGGCATGGCACACATATTGTATTGCATTTTATTCCATGGCTCAATGAGTACGAGTTGATAATAGCCATTCTCTACACTTTGTTTCTTGAGTGGGTTCATTATTTTTCTTGAGCTCATTTCTTGAGTTGCTCTTCTCTCTTGAGCTCTCTTGATTTCCTCCATCTCCTTCTTCCTCTAACTAAATCCTGACCTTCACATGTGTTGTGAGCCAAGGGTTTAGTGAGACAAACAATCCATTAGTATTCTATACATCTCCTAGGCTAGTTGGTTTAGCAAACCATCTACCTTAGTTACTTCGCCAAACCATTTACCTTAGTTACCTCGTTTGGAGGTTGAAACTTGGAGCAAGCCCGATCCGATCACCGAGGAGCCTTGGAGAGGAACACTAGAAGACCCGAAGGACTGTATCTTGGAGGTATAACGTTCTACCATAGTATATAAATCTCTAGATGGATTAGCTAGTTAAGGGTTTAGTAAAAATCCTGGAGTTATAGCCGGTGTTGCTAGGTTAAAATCATCGTTTTCTGTAAGTTTAGTAAAAATCCTGGAGTTATAGCCGGTGTTGCTAGGTCAAAATCATTGTTTTCTGTAAATTCCGCCTCCCCGCAAACCGTGGGGTGCGCGACATCGGCTTTCACGCCCCATGCCCCAGTACAGATGTTATTGTCCGCTCTGACCGAAACCGCACGGTTTTGTCCTTTAGAACGAATCAAACCCGACCAGGGGTCACTTCCCAGGATGTCACCCATCCTAAGACTTCCCTGGCCCGAGCACGCTTAACTACGGAGTTCTCAAGCTCCTGTAGTGCCGATTCACTTAAAAGACACTTCTGTAATCGAGAGTGGTATCATTACATTTATAATGCAGTTCGGTTCTCTTTCGGAATGTTTTCCGAAGATTCCCCATTGTTCTACAGTAAGTCCTACGGACTCAAGAGGTGCCCCCGACGGATTCAAGAGGTGGCCCCCGCCCCCTTGGCATGTCAATTGGCGTGGCGCTTTGTTCCGTGTGGCACTTTGTTATGTGAGTAAGAACCGGGTCCTGACATTCTCCCCACCTTTGAACAATGGTTCGTCCTCGAACCACAGACCCACTACTGAGGGATCTGTATAGGCCACCATAAATGTAACGCCCTATGCCCCAGTACAGATGGTATCGTCCGCTCTGACCAAAACCGCACGGTTTGTCCTTTAGAGTGAACCGGACCCGACCAGGGACCACTTCTTAGGAGGTCACCCATCCCAATACTTTTCTGGCCCGAGCACGCATAACTACGGAGTTCTCAAGCGCCTGTAGTGCCGATTCACTTAAAAGGCGGCTCAGTAATTGAGAGTGGTATCATTACATTTATAATGTAGTTCGGCCTTCTTTCGGAATGGGTTCCGAAGATTCTCCATTGTTCTATAATAGGTCCCACGGACTCAAGAGATGGCCCCCACGGATTCAAGAGGTGGCCCCGAGTTCCGTGTGGCGTGTCAATTAGCGTGACACCTTGTTCCGTGTGGCATTTTGTTTCGTGAGCAAGAACTGGGTCCCGACACCCACTCCGGGACTTTCCTTGCAGATAGCTTGGCGTCAACAAAAACCCATTGAGATCCACACGTCATATCAAATCTCAACCGTTCTGCCCTGCTGGCAACAAGATCGACGGAGGACAACATCTGAGGGAGATTCCGACCTCCATCAACCATAGTTAATCTTTTTAAACCTAATATTTCTAAAACCAAAATTTGTATATTAGAGTGCAAACCATTTTGAGAACAACCATAAAAGGCAATGTAAATGACCTAATAACCCGTCTGCTCAGGGATGCTCCATTTATACATACATGGGTTACATGCACATCCATCTGCTTCACACGACTCGGATGATGGACAAAAAAATTAGTACCTTTTTAAATCGGGACATTTTTGCCTATTTATATTTTAGGATGGTAATATTATCAAACCCTTATTTGATAAATCCATCAAAACTTGTGCATGGGTGTAGATTCATCAAATAAAGGTTTGTCAATATGTACATTTTACTCGCCATACTTATCGTAAATTAGAAAAAATTGCAAGGTCTACTTGTCTTGCAATGTTTGGGAGATGGAAAGTAGAGTGAGAAAGTGAGAAAACGCTCACTTTCTCACTCTACTTGTTTGGATGATCAATGAGAAAGAGATAAAATACTTTCCGTATTTTTGTATTATATGCTTTTTGTCTCAATCCACTTTCTTAGCAAAATCTAAGAAAGCGAGAGGAAAGTTGAAGAAAGTGAATATTATATAATTATTTAAACTTTCTTTTTCTTTTATTTCTTCCTTATTTTCTACCATTCCAATCGAACAATTTAATTTTACTTTCCATTGTCATATAAGAACCAACTCTGCTATAAGGGTTACATATTTATGCGCGGCGGAAATCCAATACCTTTGTTTTAGAGTAGATTGAAAAAAAAACTGTCCGACGGGTACCAAATCATACAAAAAGAACACACCAACAAAAACTCACAAAATTTACCCAGTTTCGGTGCAACTAGCATCTAATCCTGCAAACCGCGACGAAAACTTCCACTTTGAGAAATAATTATAAGAAATTATATCGACGTCTCACCCTCCTTTACAAAGAAATACACTGTCTCACGAAACCTCTCTCTATCCCACGACCGCGTTTGGCCATCTCTCCCACTCTAATCAAATTCTAGGTAATTAGAGAATTATGAATATATAAAATTCTAGAGAAAGTTTCATGTTTATAGGCTAAATAAATGCTAGGAGATAAATCTATATTTAAATTATAGATAACTATGAATTTAATCTAGAGATTAGATTTAAATCTAAATCAAAGAGATAGATTTAAATCCTAACCAATCGTCCACTAATTTCGAATTTAAATCAAATTCAACAAACTCAACTTCTTTCCAACTTTCGTTACCGTGAAACAAACAAAAACTATTTTCATTATTTACTTTCTTTCTATTTCACTTCCCCGTTGCTTTTTTACTTTTCTAATTTTTTTTTCACTTACCCATTGCCAGCCATGAAGGTAAAAAAAGTTTATACAATGCCAACATCAAAAAATGGGATCCCGAGTGGCTGCTATTACCTCCACAATAGCACCCATACTATTGGATCCAACGGTTTAGATTCATATAAAATCGCATTCAATGTTCGAGATTTATGTAAAAGACGAGATCTTTTGTGTTGGTGTATGCTACGTGCTTTGCACGTATGATGTATGGTCAAGAAGATCCAATAGCATGGATGCTAAAAAATTTTTTAACAAAGTTCCTTAAATAAATTACACAGAGGCAGCAAGCTCATAAAGTATGCGCCACCTTCGAAACCTCGATTCGTCGTCGTGGGCGTATAATCCGAGGACAGCGACCCCTTTAGATCTCACTGCCATCAAAACCCTTTTATGACAGTGGCATTTTCGTAGATCCAACCTCATCCATGCCTCATTTCTCCAACAAATTGCCAACATTTTCGCCCATCAAAAGTCATCAAAACTCTCATAAAATATCTCGATTTAAATCACCCTAAACTAAGCCACATCATCATCATTACACCCACATTAAACAACATGAACGAAACGTAAAGCAAAATCAAGGGTTCGATACATGGAAGGATGGATCCCAGCACGGTTTGTTTTTCCATCCGTGAGACTTTTCATTGCCGTAAACCTCCCCCGTTCGTTCTAACTGACCAACCTAATTATACTTTATTTTATTTTTCTTCTTTTCCAAGTGCTTGATCTATTGAATCTAGTTTCACTTAGAGAAAAGAAGAAGAGCAATTAGTGTGCAAAACAGAACTTGAGATTTTGGGAAAGAAACAAAGAAGGGAATTTTAGCGATGGAAACATTTAGTGAAAAATATGTCTAAAAAATATTCTTCCCTTAATCGGCATCTCTATGGCTATAATGCAAACACAGCAGGGCACACGACACTTTCAATTCCAATTTAAAAAGAAACGAAAAAAGGATAAATCCTTTCTTAGTCATCTTTTTTATTCAAATATTATACAGATGAGGAAAAAGTTTATAATATCTATATTTCTTCCTTATACAACTTCTCTCTCTTTCTTGGTTTCCTTTTTTTCATGTTCATGGTGCAAGACGTAAATCCAGTAAGACATAATTAAGGAGGCACCACTAATTACAAAAAAATACTATTCTTGAAATACAAGCCCTTATAGTCTTTGGATAGAACACCTCTCGCATATCGATGGGAATCCCATCCAAAGTCGCAACCTCTTGCATAATAGTTCTTCTCACTGATTACTAAAGAGGGACCTGCCACGTGCCGCATCGCCTCGGCCTTCGCGCCCTAAATAGAAGAGGAGAAGATAGAGCGAAGTTGCAGCAGAGCTCATCAATGGCGTACTCTGCAAGCTACGCCTTTCTCAAAAAATAAAATAAAAATCGTATTTTTTTTCTTCAATGTGAAGCAATCGAAGCACGAAAATGGCGAAAGGCGATGTCGTCGTCGGGTCCCGCCTCTGGCCGGTGTTCTCCACCGCCGCGTTACGGCGGAAGCTTCTAGAATCCGTCATCTGCGGCGGAGGCTGCGGCGGAGGAGGCGTTTCTCTTCACCGCGGAGTCTTCAACCCGCCGTCGCCGTCGCCGGCGTCGGAGTCGAAGCGGAGCGAGCGATCCGATCGCTTGGGGGACCTCCTCAAAGCCGAGTTCGTCGAATCCGAGATCAGCGAAAAGGCTCGATTCCTCGAAGAGCTCAAGAGTGTAGCGAGAAAGCTTCAGCTCGAAGATTCGAGAAAAAACGCTGCGAGTGAAGTCAGGAGGCTCGCAAAGGACAATGCGGAAGCGAGAGAAACCCTAGCGATGCTTGGAGCGATCCCGCCCCTCGCCGGAATGATAGATTCCGGCGACGTCGAGATCCAGATCGAAGCGATTTACGCGCTCCTCAATTTGGGGATCGGAAACGACGCGTAAGCTCCTTCGTCTTCTTCGATCCGAGATCCAAAACCCTAAACCCTAATAACTCGATTCTCTCGATTTCAGGAACAAAGCGGCGATCGCAGAGGCTGGAGCCGTTCACAAGATGCTGAATCTGATCGAATCCGGATGCGATTCTCACCCATTGGCGGGAGCGATTGTGGCGAATTTTCTTGGTTTAAGCGCTCTCGATTCGAACAAGGCGATCATCGGCGCATCGGGAGCGATTAAATTCTTGGTGATGGAGTTTCGGAATGCTGAGCCTGGATCTCAATCAAGGATCGATTCGCTTCGGTCGCTGTTCAATCTGTCGATTTTGGCCTCGAATGTGGCTTGCCTGGTCGAGTCGGAGCTCGTGCCTTGTCTGTTTTCAGTGATTGGAGACATGGAGGTGAGCGAGAGAGTCTTGTCGGTGGTTTCGAATGTGGTGGGGTCGCCAGAGGGGCGGAGGGCGGTTAGCAGATCGCCGGAGGCGATCCCGATACTTGTGGATGTGTTGAATTGGTGCGATTCACCGGAATGCCAGGTATTTTCTTGAAACCTTTGCAAACTTTGTCAAAGCTCATTGATCCAATGGCTTATTTGCTCAAAATTATTATTTTTTATATGGAGTTTAGAGGCTACAAAAGATAACAAGACAACATCTTATGGATAGAAATATGGCATTTGCTCATCAAAGTTTATATTTTTAAATTTCTAATGAATTTGTATTAGATTTAAAGAGCATATTGGAAATATTTGGAGTTTTAAGATAAATAGGAAATTGATAAAGAGTAGTGATGTTTACTTTAGATTGTTTTGGGTGGTTTTATTTTAGCTTTAACCACTAAATAATACAAGCATCAGATCTTTGTATGGTATTTTGAAGCATATATTGAAACATTGCTTGTATTTAAAAAAGAAAAGAAAAAGTGAAATATCAGGTTACATTTTCAGCAATGCGTTGAAGTTATGTTTAGGATTACTGCGGTTTCGTAGAGTTATCTTAACTACAAAACCTAAACTGTATCTTGTTGAGGATGTGCATGCTTGACTTCGAAGGTAGAATTGCAAATTTGAGTTTGTATAACCAAATGGAGTCCAGTATCTTCAATGCCAATTTTTAGTTTTGCGAAATCCCATTATTGCAAGATTTCTTGTTTAAGTGTTAAATTCATTTTCCAGGAAAAAGCTGCATATATCCTAATGATAATGGCATACAAATCCCACAACGATCGAACCACCATGATTGAATCCGGCGTCGTCTTCGCCCTACTCGAGCTAACTCTCATGGGCACTGCCCTCGCTCAAAAAAGAGCTTCCCGAATCCTCGAAATCCTTCGAATCAACAAAGGCAAGCAAATCTCAGAGAATTTTTCTCATTCCAATGCTCCGATATCTGCCCCTCTCCGTTCAGCCTCCCTACCTGAAAACGAAAACGACCAAGAAGACGGAAATCTGACCGAAGAGCGAAAAGCAGTGAAAGAGCTAGTTCAGCTGAGCTTGCAGAGCAACATGAGGAGGATCGTGAAACGGGCGAATTTGCCTCAGGATTTCATTCCCTCGGATCGATTAGCGGCGGTTACAGGATCAACATCCAAGAGCTTGCCCTTTTAGCACGGGGGATAAAGGTTATAAAAAGAATACAAAAGCTGATGAATGATTGAAGAGGGCAAGTGGAGCATGGAGATATAGAATGTGGAAGGTTTGATGCTTTTCTTTCTTTTGGTTGCTTGCACTTTATTCTCAAGTTGCATCTCTTGTTTGCTTTGATAATGGATTAATTGTGTATAGTGTCCCTTTGTTTATATATGCAGCTTGCTTTTTAGTATCTTACATGCTCTTCAATTAGTCAATTGGGACACCCTGCTTGGCTTTGGATTTAAGCTAGGATTAATGACAAATAGATGCTATGAAGGGTTTGACATTGAACCTTGATTTTATGTTAGATCGATATAGACGGCTCGAGCTGTTGGGCAATTGATTCTTCACACGGTTCCCATTTGGTATGCCATTGTTGCTAGTGTTTTTGTTGGAGTAGTGGTAAGAATGTATCCCTTGTCGTAATTGTATGATAAATAGCGGGTGATATGTTAGCAAGACAAGAACCAAAAAGATATCGACGCTTGTCTTAAATTTGAGATAACTCGAGTAATTTAAGATTTATTCCCAACATAACGAGACTTCAAAGTGCGAGAAACTATTCTGTATACCGGGTGGAATGCATCTGGGAAGAAGAGAGAAAAAGATATGATTCTTCTGCCACTTATCTGGCAACTTTGTGGTGCCCATATGTTTATTTCTCTCTCTCTCTCTCTCTCATTACTGGGTACATGCATCCAGAACATGAAAGATTTTTTTTGAAAAAACTGAACAATCTGCATAAAGAGAGCTCTTAAGACCCGAAGGAACACTTCGTAAAAATCCAGGGTTAAGGTCTTGAACTTCAAATTGTGCATTCAATGTCTCCACTTAATCACCTCTGCTTATCTCAACTTCAACCCTAAGGCGGAACCTGAGGGCCTCTTAAGTGTATTTCAGGACTAATTTCTGCAAGTGTTAATAAACCTATTAAGAAATTTTATGCACTGAATGTATATAAAAGAGAATATCTCATGTGCTATGCATAATGGTATAAGGTGTTTGATTAATAATCTAATGGTTGATAGCTAGTGACCATAATTTCACTTATTATATGATTTTTTTTGACAAATGCTTATTATATGATTGTTTTCTTTAATCTATTATTCTATTTGTAGTAATATTAATGATTATCTATGGGAATCTATTGGGGCTTGTGAGAGCAGAAGGAACAACGAGATTAATGTAATTAAATACATAGTGTCAGTTGCTAGTTTATTCAACTCTATGCCATATATGTGCTGTAACACTAGCTGTAAAGATTATATAAGAAAATATTGTGTCAGTAATTAAACTAATTTTTGTTTAGTGGAAAGTGTAATGTCAATATTTAGTGTTTTACTAATTGCAATTTGTATCATGTGGTGGTGTTACATGGATTTGGTTGAATATTGCATGTATAAATTTGTTGAAGATTAAAGGTTGTCAGCATATGCATAGTGAGATTTTGACATATAATTTGTAAAGCTGGAAGTTTTGGAAGTTTTAGTGATGGATGCATCTTTTTCTTCTTCCATTTGTTTTTAGCTGACACCTTTTTGTTTTGGCAGGCATAACATTGCTTGTTCATTTCCTAGATAAGATCCTTTTTGCATGATGGTATATGGTTAGGTTCCAAATTATCTGTACACTATATGATATAGTTTTGTAATTTCTAATGTGCACGCATAATTTACATCACATACCTGCAAAATCATCAATCATTTGTGTGATGTACTGGATAACCACAAATCATTGTCTTCTAAGCTTTGGATTGGTATATCCTCAAAATTTTGAAGTTCCCTCAAAATTTCAAATTTTTTTGAGAAGAACTACAAATATTGTACCGTTTATGCAAAAAATGGTCACTCTAAAATAGACCGTGAGAAAAAAAGGTAAATCAATCTAATATGCAAGATCAAGAGGTGGTCCATTCTGATCCACCGCTACTCAAGTATCTCAAGAACTAAGAAGATGAATGCATGGAAACTCACGGACAACTTGATAGAAATGTTTCCATTTCTTGTTGCTCCTGCATCTAAGTTTAATATATCTATCAATATTATGTATGTTCATCTGACATGCCGGTCACTATTAAGGAATGGGTCCAAAAGAAATTTCATACCAACGTAGTAATAACTTCTCCATTTTTAAGTGATTCTTCGAAATCATACACTGTGAAAGTAATTTCAGAGTATTGTGAAGTACCTGCCTCTAATTCTGCTACAAGTAACAAAGTTTCTGATACACATTTCTCTGATATCAACATGCTAGCATGTGGTGCTCATGATTCTGCTATCAACAATCAAACGACTAACATGGTTAATCCTCCTCAGGATAATTCTCCATTTTCTGAAAAGCAAAATGGTAAATATATATATTACTGATTCAGTAGCTTAAAGTTCTTTTTCCAATGAGTTGGACTCGGAAGGGGATCCTTTGATCCTCTTGGTTTCAAACCTACTCTTCGCTCAAGAATTCTTTGAAATCACAAGATATTAATTTGGAAAATTCCTTGAGTAAATATTTTTTTCTGTTGTGCCCGGATCATACTCTTTGTTCAAAAATGCTAAGCAGAAATCGAGTTCGAAACGCTCTACTGAAACTTGCTCTACCAAATCTCTTGATGATTATGATGATGATGCCATTATGAATATTGTTGTTTCTTGCCGCGTTATTATTAATGGAAATACTATTAATAGTATTCGTCAATTGGATAAGAACAAAAATAAAGAAGGGGCTTGATCAGCAGCCGTCGACGTTTGATATAAATAATAGTAGCCTTGTTTTTGGCGTCTGTAATTTTTATATGATGTATCGATGATTTTCTTATTGTGTGGGGGTGGAACTTATATCTTGTAGTTGCATTTGTGTAAAATATGGTGAATATGTTGTCCTTCCATAAATAAAATCACACGATATTAGTTCAAACAGTTATGGTTTAACTCAATGCATACATATTTTGTCTTGTAAATATTTTATTTTTTAATTTATTTTATTGAGTAGGATGTTTTGCGCTGCCTTTTTCCTTCAAAAATCAAATCATCAATCACCAAGTTACATGTGAAAGGAGAATATTTAGTCGGTATGGAAGATGCGAAATTAATTATTTTATCCCATCATAATTGGTCACTTACGAAATACAATAACTCAAAGAATGTGACGTCAACTCCCTTAATTGGTACACACACCCTTGAAGAAAAAACATTAGCAGGACCTTGCTAAGCCTAGAAGATCATCCTTCTCTAAGAATTTGAGGAAAAACAAATAAAGATACGCAAAAAAGAAAAAAGAAAGTGAGAAATCACCATCGGAATCAAGCCGAAAGCATCCATGACTGAATCATAGATGAACGCCCGCTCGTCGATCTGGTCTGCTGTAACAGGACGTGGAATGATCGCGCGCCTACAAAAAGACACACGCTAAAAACTACTCTTAATTGTATGTCCTAGATATATTTTATTTCATGAGAAAATAATCTTAAATGTAAACCATTTTAGAGCCTAATGGCATACCATTAATTAATTTTCCCCCGAAACCTCGCATAACTAGAAAATCCCAAAACATATTTTTGCCAAACTATGACTGCAACAAATATTAGAGAAAGAATGAAATTAGGTACATATAATTCACAAGTAATTAAAGGCAAATTTAACACCATAAAGATTGTTTTTAATATAAAAACACAGACATGGAGTGATTATTTATATGGGCATTAGGCTTTCAAACGAGGTGAGTCGACTCGTGATTTTGTATAAACCAGTAACATTTAGAAATGAAAACAAATAAACATATAGATATATAAGGAAAAAAACGCATATGTTGTAGATATGAGAAATGAAGGCAACTACACTGAATTTATAAAGAGGAGGAAGAGATTGGGAGTAGTAGAGAATTGAATCAAGAGAACGCATAGTAATAATACACAATTGGTATAACAAATGGAAATGATTGGCCATCACTTTTGCTTTCACAGTCGTTGCAGGGGAGTCGTTTGATAAAAGTCATACATAGGTCATGTACTCAAGTGAGCAATAAAAGCCAAGTCATGTGATTGTAATGAGATAGATGAGTGCGCCCACACGCGAGTGATCCATTACAAGCTCGCTCGTCCGTGTTTTTTAAAAACATGAACTTCCGGTCTACGATATATTTTAACGATCCGATCCGTTCAAGTTTATCACCCCACCTTCAAATGTATATGCATGAAAATTCAAAGGATTTGAAGGCCTCTAGCCTATACATCGATCGATGCAAAAATGGACATTTTTCGATGATGCAATATAAACTCCATCTGATGCGTCGGCTAGAGCTCCTTAAATCCTTTGAATTTTCACACACATATATTTGAGGGTAGGGTGATCAATCTGAACGGATCAGATCGTTAAAATAAGTCGTAGATCAGGAATTTCAGTTTTTAAAAAACACGGACCGGTTTGCAATGGATTGCTCACATATATATATAATTTTTTTTTCCTTGACAGCTAGGGAGGGAGACCCACGTTCCATTAAAATATCATAGCGAAACATTACAAAGACAAAAAATAAAAATAAATGACGAAAGAAACAAAGCAAGAGAAAATAAAGGTACAATATAGATCAAGCACCAGCAACCATCAAAAGTTAAATACGGAGATAAGAGCAAACCCGCACCTCCAAACACACGTTCACAATATTAGATAAAATGCTAAGTAGCATAGAGTTTCAAAGTATAAGAAAAATCGAAAGCTATGATATTTTAATGAATAAAACTCTTTGGTAGCAGATACACAAGCAACTGTTTCTATACAGCCATGCGCACAATTCCAAAAATTCATTTTATGGTGGCTCCATTTCTTTTGAAAAGGCTTAAACAAATTAAGATAAACTAGAGCTAATAAATTAGTTATTCTCGGCACAAACATTATTACACATTAGAGCAATTATTTATAGATGTTAAACTAAAGAAGCTCAACTAAAAAAATTACATGTTCTAAACTCTCTTTTGTTGCTTTTTTATATACATGATTTTTTTTAATGGTTGTCAGTTGGAAAAATTTCCAGACCTCTAACCAACAGCTTCTGCCCTCAACAATGTTTATAAGATAACTCATTCTGTAATTTCGAATGCTATACATATACCTGCAAATAATCAAATTGCCAGCAAAAGGAGAATTTAGTCGATATGAAAGATGTGAAGTTATGTTGTCCTATCAAAATTGGCCATTTATAAAGTACAAGGCTCAATGAAAATTTTTACCACTAATTTATCAAACTGACATCAACTCTCTTAATTAGTACATAAATAGTTGCAGAGAAAACATTATTAGGGCCTTGCTAAGCCTAGAAGTTCTCCAAGAATTACGAAAAAACAGATTACGGCTGAATATTATCCGTTTTAGTAATAAAAGTACGCGGATAAAGAATAAAAAAATAAAGGCTAAACTGCAGGAAATATCCCTGACAAATACCTCAATAGCAGAAAATACCTTTGGCTTTCTAGCACTTTACATCTCTCAACTTTAATTGATTCCCTAAATATCCTTCATATAAATATTTAATTAAAATATTTATATTAACGGTTTTTTGAAATACCCCCTAAAATTCTATGCAGATTTGATTTACACCCAATATTCTTCGATATTATCTACACCTCCCAAAAAAATTTAAACACAACAACGATCATATGGTTAATTTTGACAAAAATTCTTTTAAAATGTAAATATCCTCTCAATCTTTTCTTACTCCTTACACGCTTTCAAATTTCCCAAAACAAAAATTGGTGGATCGAGTTAGGTTTTCTTATAGCATTTGGTTGATTTAGTTGTTCTATTTTTTAAGTGTAGATTGATTTGGATTTTTTATGTTAGTATTTGCATAATTCTCGGTTTCTTTTAGGATAGAATTTGGTTGATTTAGTTGTTCTATTTTTTAAGTGTAGATTGATTTGGATTTTTTATGTTAGTATTTGCATAATTCTCGGTTTCTTTTAGGTTAGAATTTTCTAAAATTTGGCTTCTTTTATACTATGGTTTCTTAATTTGAAAGTAAATAAATGAGAGAAATCAAATTTCCCAAAACAAAAATTGGTGGACCGAGTTAGGTTTTCTTATAGCATTTGGTTGATTTAGTTGTTCTATTTTTTACGTGTAGATTGATTTGGATTTTTTATGTTAGTATTTGCATAATTCTCGGTTTCTTTTATGTTAGAATTTTCTAAAATTTGACTTCTTTTATATATACTATGGTTTCTTAATTTGAAAGTAAATAAATGAGAGAAAAATAAAGAGCTTATGAAAACATAGAGAAAGAAAAGAGAATTATAATTAATTGGACTATGAGATGAGAAGAAAGAAGATAAAGGTAGGGTTTTGTTGGGTTGTATCGAAGAAGATGGTGATGACGATGATAATGGCGGTAATGTTGGTATTTGAAATATAAATAATATTGAAAGATAAACTTAATAGTCATTTTTAATTAATAAGTTTGGTGTAATTTTAAAAAACTTAAAGAATTTTGATAGGTATGGATAGTATAGAAAAATAATGAGCTTGTATATTAGAAAGAAAGAGAAAGAAATGATTTTTGATTAAATATCTATATAAAGGGCGATTTGGGAATTGACTAAAGTTAAGGAGGGCAAAGTGTTGTTTTTAGAATGTCAGGGGTATTTACTGTTATTGGCGTAAATGTTAAGGGTATTTTCTGACATTTAGCCAAAAATAAACAAGGGGGAAACTCATTTGTTGTTGTAGGTTTGTGAAAGATGAAGGCAGCTTAAATGTGAAATTATAAAGAGGAGGAAAAGATTGAGGGTGGTTGTTGAAACTCGAATTCATTCAGTGAATGGTAAATAATTAATTGTGGTTGGTAAATGTATCAATGAATGCATGGCCATAGCTTTTGCGTTTTTTTTTCCTCATTAAAAATTGAGTTTAAGTTGGTACGGCCCTATCGGGCTTCGAACCTCAGAAACCAAAAAAGAGAAATGGTTATAAATTAATGTTTTCAGATCAAATTTATGGATCCACTGTGTGTGGATGTGGTGTGAGTGAACGTGTTGTTTGTGTTGTAGGTTAGCGATTACGGTTCAGTGCCAAAAAAAATGAGTTTTATTAGGTTTCAAAAACAATTTGTTTATGTCCTGTGGGCCAAAAAACTTATGAAAAATTCCCTAAACTCAAAGCGTCCTTTGTTTTAATCCTTATAGACATTAACTAATATGTTAACGTTATACGAATAATACTCTTTGAGATAAAGTACTACGTTTGCCTTTTTAAATACCATATTTATCTTTTAAAATGTTCCATTTATCTGATAAAGTACTATATTTATGTTGAAATTATTATATTTGAATTAAATACTACATTTGATATGAAATTGTTACATTTATTAGTAAAATTACTACATCTATTACATTCGACCTGTTTCAAAATAAATACGATACTTTAAAATAAATGCAGCACTTTAAAAGATAAATATAATACTTTAAAAATTAAATGCAGTAATTTATCTCAAATAGCGTTATTGGCATAACATATTAGTTAATGTACTATGAGAACTAAAACAAAGAGAATTTTGAGTCTACGGAGTTTTTCACAAGTTTTTTTTTCCGCCCTCACTATGCTTTATAGTTATTTTTGAGGCCCAACTTTCTCTTTCTCCCTAGCTTTTCATTTATATGGGATGGAAGTATTTCCCCTTTTATATTTAGACTCTCTCTCTCTCTCTATAAATCTGTGTCTTGTATTTTTTTGAAACTGCCCCGTAAACCTAACCCATACACACATCACTCACAAACGCCCAAGGGTTCCACGGATTTGTGTTTTGTATTTAATTTTAATCTCTCTCTCTCTTCCAAGCCTGAATAGATACACGTGAATAGCACATGCAAAAACCCAGTCTTATAATCAAACTCAAGGGTTTTTATTTTTTCCAAAAATTAAAAAAAGAAAAGAAAATTTCCTCAGCGTCTAAAACGATCTATGTCATTAAACTTTGTCCCTTTTTATTTTTCAATCTCTCTCCTCGCCCTCTCTTTCTCATGTTTTCTTTAGAAAAGAAAATAATAAGTTGGAAGGATCCAAGATTTTAAATATTTAAACTATAAGTTCTTATTGTTCTTAACAAAATACATATAATATTATATGTCAAATGCTAAAGCTGTTGGTACTCCATTGGCTGCTCATTTCAATGTTTCGGCTGATTTTTCGCCACAAACAGGTGAGGAAATAGATTATATGTCACGTGTTCCATAATCCAATACAGTTAGTAGCATTATGTACACTATGGTATGTGATATTTCTCATGCACTCAGTTTTGTTAGTAGATATCTAGTATCTCCTTGTAAAGGCTATTAGCTGGCAACAAATTGGGTTCATAGATATATATTTGAGAAGTGGCTGTGACATTAGTTTATAGTTCGGAAGGAATGGAGACAGTATGATTAGAAATTATGATTTAGATTATACCGATGATCTTTTAGCAGTGATCTATCATTGGTTATGTTTTTACTTTGGATGGTTGTGCCCCAAGTTGAAAAACTTTCGTTGCACAAAGGCTGAGTGTATGATGGTAACCCAGACCTTGAAAAAAGAGGTTTGTTTTTTAAGCTTAGTATGTACCAAGGTACTGCCTTTTTTTTTTCTGTAAAAATAAGAATGCTATTCACTTGAATCAAGTACCAGATGTATCATAAGAGAATGAAACACATTGATACATGACATTGGTTTGTTCAGGAGACGTTGAGAAGGAAGATATCATTGTTCACAAGATTGCTACTTCTGAAAATCCTGATGATATGTTGACAAAATCTCTTCTCGTTGTTAAGTTCGAGTATTGCTAAAACTTTCGTGGTGTGCGAAGAATTTGAGCAAGCCTTAGAAGTTTTGTGGAGAAGATGAAACCGACTGCTGTTTTTGTGAGATAATTTGTGAAAAGTTCTAGACAAGCGGGAGATTTTTTTGTTTCTTTAATTATGTGACCCGTGTCCGCATTACTTATGATTAAGCTTTATTGTCATCCTTCCGAGCTCCGTGGCCGAGCGCATGAAGTTATCCAAGCTATGTTTGATGTCTCGTCTGATCTCTCTCAAGTCATTGGTTATTCGATGTGAAGATTTTTCTGCCACCTTGCCACCGTATGTTTTGGGTTACCCTAGAGCTTATTATGGTGAAATTTCATTACAATGATCTTCGAATATAATTCTTGTTAGTAGTTTGAATATATTGGTTACATTTGTATGTGGGAAATAGTCCCAAATCGGATGGAGAGACGAACACCCAAGTCTTTATAATAGTTTCCAATATTTAAATAATAACTTGAATAAAGTGAATAATGAGCCAAGTGGGCCCGATTTTTAGCAGGCTTATATAACATTTATTTACTATCATCTTTGATGAGGTACTTGGACACTCAATGGTGGTTGTGTCTGTTCAACTCTTATTGATCACAACCATTTCTGTTCAACTCTATAAATTGTGTCCTACTCTTCACCATTTAAGGCATCTTCTTCTTATCTACTGTACTCCCAGGGCAATATCACTTTTCGGAAAGTGTATCATACACGCCTCAAATCTTTTAATTCTGTCTTAACCAAACTAAAACTCAACAATCGATGGGAGCAACTACACTAGATGGAAAGACAAGATGGTGTTCTTGTTGACCGTCTTGAAGTTATTTTACGTTCTCGATCCGAACTTGCCACCAATTCCAGATTCAGTGTCAACTTCGAATGATGCCGAGAGTGCTAGAACAGAGAAAAACAAGCGTGAAGAAGACGAACTAGTTTGTCGCGGTTACATTCTCAATTCCCTCACCGATCGTCTGTATGATCTTTACAGAAATATGAAGACACCAAAGAAAATCTGGAGCGCCCTTGAAACAAAGTACAAAAATGAGAAGAAAGGCACGGATAAATTTCTAGCGCTTAAATATTTTGAATTTAAGATGTCTGATGACATGCCAATCAAACAAAGTACAAAAATGAGAAGAAAGGTACGGATAAATTTCTAGCGCTTAAATATTTTGAATTTAAGATGTCTGATGGCATGCCAATCATGGATCAAGTGCATGAATTACAAATACTCGTCTCTAAACTGAGCGATCTTGAAATTAAAGTCCCTGATTCATTTCAGGTTGGAGCGATTCTATCTAAACTTCCTCCTACTTGGAATGAGTACAGAAAAAAATTCTGCACTCTCCTGAAAGTTTTACCATAGAGCAATTTCAAACTCATCTACAGATTGAGGCAGAGAACCGTGCACGCGACATGATTTTTCTTAGTTCTAAATTTAACTCTAAAGTGAATCATGTCAGTGAAAATGGTTATAGAAAATTTCAGAACAATTTCAAAGTCCAGAAGAAGGGAAATTTTAAGAAATCTAATTTTGCAAAGAAGAAGTGGCCTTGTTATAACTGTGGAAAGAAAGGCCACTATATTAAAAATTGCAAATTCAGAAATACCGGAAAAAACTTGGTTTCAGATCAGAAAATAGCAACAAGGCAAATCTAATAGAAAATGAAGTCAAAGAACTTGTTGCTATGGTTTCTGACATGCAGATAGGCATGATTACGGAATTGCATATGGCTGCGGTAACTAGAACTGCAGATTGGTGGCTGGATTCTGGCGCAACCATCCATGTATGCAATAACAAAGCAATGTTCAAAACCTATACGGTTCAGAAAGAACCTGAAGAGGTGTTGATGGGAAACCACGTTTCGGCCAAAGTGCTCGGTAAAGGAAGTGTTGAATTGAAGTTTACATCTGGACAGAAACTTACTCTGCTTAATGTATTTCATGTTCCTGATTTGAGGAAAAATCTTATATCTGCAAATCTGTTGTGCAAGAAGGGATTTAAAATTGTTCTAGAGTCTAACAAAGTTGTAATATCGAAGAATGGTATATTTGTAGGAAAGGGATATTCCTGTGATGACATGTTCAAACTCAGTATTAATGAAATAAATTGCGTGTTTGCTTATGTTGTTGAGTATTCTTTTTCCTTATGGCATGCTAGACTATGTCATTTAAATTTTCGCTCTTTAAAGTATATGTCTAAACATGGTTACATTGCATGTCAAAATGATCATAATGATAAATGTGAGATTTGCGTAGAAGCAAAAATGACTAGAAAACCTTTCCCTAAAATCGAAAGAGATACTAATTTATTAGAACTTGTTCATTCTGATATTTGTGAATTAAATGGTCAATTAACTAGAGGAGGAAAAAGATATTTTATAACCTTTACTGATGATCATTCTCGTTTTACATATGTATATTTATTAAGAACAAAAAATGAAGCATTTGAGAAATTTAAAGAGTATAAGTCAGTTGTAGAAAATCAGAAAGATAAAAAGATTAAAATCCTTAGAAGTGATGGAGGGGGAGAATATTTTTCTGATTCTTTTTCTCAATTCTGCGAAATGCATGGTATTATTCATCAAAGAACTACACCTTATACGCCTCAACACAATGGATTAGCCGAAAGGAAAAATAGGACTTTAGTTGAAATGGTAAATGCTATGCTTTTAAATGCTAAATTACCTTTTAATTTTTGGGGTGGGGCACTTTTAACAGCATGTTATATTCATAATAGAATACCATCCAAGAAAACCTATGTTTCACCATATGAAATTTGGAATGGTAGAGAACCCAATTTAAAATATATTAAAGTGTGGGGGTGCATAGCATATTATAAAGTGACCGATCCATATAAATCTAAATTAGGGCCGAGAGGCATTAGAAGCATATTTGTTGGATATGCACAGAATTCTAAAGCATATCGACTTATAAATTTAGAATCAAATATCATAATTGAGTCGATACATGTTGAATTTTTTGAAAATAAATTTATGCATGACAATGTTGATCCTAATTTGTATAATGATGAAAATGCAGCAACTTCTAAGAAAATTGCAAATGAGAAAAGAAGAGAAAGTAATGAAAATATTGAACCAAGAAAAAGTCAAAGAATCAGGAAAGAAAAATCTTTTGGTCCTGATTTTATTGATTCGCGTTCAATAGTCTTTCTCGTTGAAGGAGATAGAACCAAAGTGCTTAACAAAGTACCTATTCTACTTAATATAGAAGATGATCCTAAAACATTTAGTGAAGCAATGTCATGAAGAGATACTGCATTTTGGAAAGAGGCTATTGATGACGAAATGGACTCAATAATGTCTAACAATACTTGGATATTGGTTGACTTGCCTCAAGGATCTAAGCCTATAAAGTGTAAATGGGTATTTAGAAGAAAACTAAATACAGATGGCTCTATACAAACTTTTAACGCAAGATTAGTGGCTAAAGGATTCACACAAAAGGAGGGCATAGATTATTTTGATACTTATGCACCTGTGGCTAGAATAACATCCATTAGAGTTCTTATAGCTTTGGCTTCAATATATAATTTATATGTGCATCAAATGGATGTAAAAACAACATTTTTAAATGGTGAATTAAATGAGGAAGTATACATGGAACAACCCGAAGGTTTCATACTTCCTGTAAATGAGAACAAAGTTTGTAAATTAACTAAGTCGCTATATGGTTTAAAACAGGCCCCTAAACAATGGCATGAGAAATTTGATAAAGCAATAATATCAAATGGTTTTAAGCATAATAGTGCGGATAAATGTGTATATTCCAAATTCAATCAGAATTATGGGGTAATCTTATGTCTCTATGTAGACGACATGTTGATATTTGGTACAAACATGATTGGAATAAATGAAACAAAAATGTATTTAATTTCAGTATTCAAAATGAAAGATTTGAATGAAGTAGATACTATTTTAGGAATAAAGGTGAAAAAACATAGTGAAGGGTTTGTGCTAAACCAATCTCATTATATAGAGAAATTATTAAATAAATTCCAATATCTTAATATTAAAGAAAGTGTTACTCCGTATGATCCGAGTATGAAATTAAATGAGAATTGTGACAATGTAATTGCACAATTAGAATATGCTAGCGCTATTGGAAGCCTTATGTATGCGATGCATTGTACAAGGCCTGATATAGCTTTTGCAGTATGCAAATTGTCACGATATACCAGTAAACCCAGTACTAATCATTGGAAGGCCATCAGTAGAGTTTTTGGGTATCTAAAAAGAACAAAAGAGTTTGGTCTATTTTATTCCAATTATCCTGCAGTACTAGAAGATTATTCGGATGCAAGTTGGATCACAAGTGCAAGTGATAATAAATCCACAACAGGTTGGGTATTTACAATTGGAGGCGGTGCCATTAGTTGGGCCTCTAAGAAACAAACTTGCATCACACATTCAACAATGGAATCTGAATTTGTCGGTTTGGCTGCTGCCGACAAGGAAGCGGAATGGCTGAGAAATTTTTTATTGGATATAGAGTTGTGGCCACAACCAATACCATCTATTTCCTTGCAACTATGTCTAGAGCTTATAATAATGTTTATAATGGTAAATCTAGACACATTAGCTTAAGGCATGAATATATTCGAGAATTAATAACTAATGGAATAATTACCATAGTTTATGTGAGATCTGCAAAGAATTTAGCAGATCTCTTTACCAAGGCATTATCTAGAGATTTGGTAAAGAATACGTCAATTGGAATGAGACTTAAACATTTACAATTTGGCACCAGTAATTATAACCCAATGATTGATTCGAAAGAGTTGTGTTTATGTAGTTAACCGCAATCAATAACGGTGTCGCGTGTAGCTAGACCGAGATGAGTACGGGTCGTCCTCAGGGAAACGTTGAACTTTTTAATCTTACTTTAGATGTATAGAAAAAGAGAGGAGGAAATAAGAATTTTGTGAAAAGTTTCTAGATCTACGTTAAGCAAGAATGCAAAAATATAGATCTAGATTATTTTAGAGATGTAGATAATATAATAGAAGGGCTTGTAGGGTTCGTTAGGATTTAGTAGTCATGGACGATTAATTAAAAGTTACCCTTTTTATTCTTTAATAGATTTATAACTAGAACGACGGTGATGCGTGTAGATTAGGGTTTCTGGAGGGAAAAGGAATCCCACTCTTAACCCTTATCTCGACACGGAACTCCGTTCATATCTAGCCTTTACCAAAACAATCATTAATCTAATCTCTAATCGCGGTCGGAACTAGCAAAGAATTGCTAGCGCGCCCGATTAGGATGTTAATGATTCTTTTGATAAAGTTCATAAACTTTATAGGACTTAAAAAGGGTTTAGGGATCTTCATCGTCCATTAGCCTACCCTAATCCTACGAACCCTAACAAGCGGAGAATTACTCGCGCATGTTGGGAAAAGAAGATGAAAAGACAGAGAGGGAAAACATAATGTAAAATGCAAAAGAATTAAATAAAACAACTACCTTTATTAATCAACTTGAACAATCTACACTTTGATTCCTTAGAAAATGATTACAAAGACTAGTTTGCTTCTCGATCTCTTCCAAGGAGGTAGACGAACAGTTGATGATCAGCCTGGATGCGTGAGCGTCAGGGGCTTCGTGATCTCTTCGGCTTGATAGCTTTTCCAAGAGGCTCTCGGTGCCTTTTTATAGTGCAAACCCAGAATCTTATTGTTGAGAAGTTGGTAAAATTCAGCAGTTGTCAATCTCCCAAAATATTGCCTTCCAACTCATCATTATTGCGGCGGATCCGCGGCCCCAGGGTGGGTTTGGCCGCGGATCCGCGCTCAAGGGTAGGGATCATTTGATTCTTTTTCTTGGGCTTTCATCTGGTGACATGTGGCAATCCTAGGAATCTTCAGAATCTGAAAATATTTTCTCGGTTGCTTCCAGACTTGGTCTCCAAGCTTTGCTTCTTAATTTGGCAAGTTTTCTTCAACAAATTGATTTGTTTGTTAAATTCTTCATAACAACTTGGAAATATTCTGCACAACAACTCAAATAAGATTTTAGTAGACTTTGTTCTACTAGGATTAAATCAATAATATTATTTGCATACATTTTCCTACCAAATGATAATTAACATATATTAACACATGGAAAATAATGTTTTTACACAAACCCTCATATGTATAATATATTATAATATAGTCCTTTTTTAATATGAAAATGGTAGGAAAAATGTAATACAAATGTGCAGTTTTATCAACTGAACAAATACCCCCAAACTTATCTTTGATCGTCCCGAGCAAACTAGTTTATTCAAGAGGAGAAAAAGAAAGGAGAAAACTAAGCACACTTTCGTAGGCAGACACGATTGCACTGAGCATGTGCAACAAGCCGTTAAACCTCTAGGTGTCCCTAGTAGGAGGAGTGTTGTCTCCTGAGGGTTTTCAGCGGATTACACCCACAAAATCCTATAACAAAAGAAAGATGGTGAAATTTACATATAAAGATAAGAACCATAAAAGAAAAGGCCTTGAAAAGAAGAGTTTCCAACTATACTAGCTTTTCAGTTGTCA
This sequence comes from Agapanthus africanus, assembly GCA_030015575.1. Classification (NCBI taxonomy): domain Eukaryota; kingdom Viridiplantae; phylum Streptophyta; class Magnoliopsida; order Asparagales; family Amaryllidaceae; genus Agapanthus; species Agapanthus africanus. The sequence goes on from JASDDO010000012.1 coordinate 490,189,551, forward strand.
TGAGCCCTATCTTAATAGTCATAAAGAAATGTTAGAAATCACATCATCCCTCAATAAAACCTCGTCTTTATTCTTCATTCCTACCTTTCATCCAAACATTGATCATATACCCCTACGTGTGTGTAAAGAACATCCCTACACTCGGAGAATTCAATTCAAGCTATCATACTCTTGTCCATCTACCTTAGTACTTTTTAATTTGATGAATATTAAGATTTGCTCACACATTTTCATGCGACCGTTAATACTTCTTGAGGTACTAACAGACCGATTACTTATGTGCTTGCTGATTAGGTGATAATATTTTCCTCGTCTTGCACCACCTAAGGCTTAGCAGTGACTCCCAGACCAGTTGGCCTTAGGGCACTAGGTGAAGAGGCACCCTCGCTATATTTTTTTATTGCTGCCTTGGCGATAACAAAACCAGTGTTCATTTTTCTTTTCACCATTTTTATATTTTCTTCATTTTTTTTTTCACTTCCTTCATACTTTGGCTTTTAGACAAGAGCATTTCAAGGTATCCTCTACTATCCCGAGTTTCAAGACGTGTGTAAGTGCATATAGTAGGGTATCAACATTCAAATGTTCGGCTTCCAGAATAGAAACTATTTTTCAGACTTATTTTTATCCTCAGATTAGTGGCTTCCTTCATTTTACTAACCCTTGGGACAACAGCTCATAACTACTTATTACCAGTTCGTGTAAGAAAACTTCTAATTTTTTTGGTTTTCTTAAACTATTCCTATCTTTTGGATGTAATTTTTCACTTTCTACTCTTTTGTTATAATTTTTTTTTTAATTTTGAAAATGTTGTGCTTATACAAAATATGATGCAAATTGATGTGTAAATAAGCACAAACCTCCCCCAAACCTGTTTACAGCAGTGTCCTCACTGATGTCATCTGTTAAGCTCAAAAACCTGTAGACTTGGAGAGGAAATTATTAATGGGGGCAAGAATATATGAAAGTGAAAATCCTTCCCCAAACTTATTTTAGGCTCACAATTTTGTAAAAATCATTTTCTTTCAAGAGCCAAAATATACCAAACCCTACCCCCAAACTTGAGTTAAATAATGTTAAGCAATTAAAATCATTAGGGGAGGTAAAGTTATTGGTCAATGCCAAGCTTTGCAAAGACCGAAGGTCAACACCAACCATTCAAAAATTTTATCAATGAAGTACCAAGGTTGGTGGAAGAACATGTCACCTATTGACGTGAAGAAGTGGAGAGGTGACAAGAGGTGTATTGGAAAAGGATTGCGTCTCAATTTGGAGAGACGACACAGTGATAGTAATGATGGATTACTCGCATTGTCATGATTGTCCAAAAGAGGGGGTGGAGGTCCAATTTCTTCATCTTGGAGTTGATTCATCTCAACACCCGTGTCTTGTAAAAATGCGAGTTCATCAGCGAAAATTTCCTCAAAGCTTTCATCGATACCCCGAAAAATAATGTCATCAGAAAAAATGGGGTGATTGTCAGACTCAATATAAAGTTCCTCATTAGATGTTGACCCGGACAATTCGGTGGAAAAGTAAATGGTTGGGTCAAACATATGAAAAAAGTCTGTATCATGAGGCTGATCAAATTCGCTGCTGTCGACATCCATTAATTCGACAGAACACACATGAGCATAGGGTTCGGAGGGTTCACTTCCCAACTTGTAAATGTTAAGCTTAATTGACTTCTTTCCAAAGGATAGGGTCATAGAGCCGTTTCTACAATTAATTACTGCGTTGGAAGTGGCCAAAAATGGTCGACCGAGTATCACCGGAATTTGATTGCGTGGGTTTGCTACAGGTTGTGTATCTATAACGATAAAATCTACAGGGAATATGAATTCCCCGACTTTGATTAACGCATCCTCTAGCTCACCCCTAGGTTGGGTGATAGATCGATCGGCCATTTGAAGAGTGCAATGCGCTGGCTTTAACTCTCCGATCCCTAATTGCTCATAAACAGAATACGGAAGCAAGTTAACACTAGCATCTAGATCGAGTAGAGCACGATTGATATTTTTACCCCTAATAGAGATTGAAATTGTAGGACTTCCGGGGTCCTTTCGTTTCTTGGGTAGTTGTTGTGTAAAAGCAGTGCTCACATTACTCGCAAGGAAAACTTTTTTAGGTACTTGAACTTTTCTCTTCCTAGTGCACAAGTCCTTTAGGATTTTCGCATATGACGGAACTTGCTGAATAGTATCTAGGAGAGGAATGTTTATGTTAACTTGCTTAAAAATTTCCACGATCTTCTCCATTTGTGGACTTGGTCTGTTGCCCCTTAACCTGTTTAAATAAGGTGCTTGATCAATAAGTTTTGGGTCCAACGTTTGTGGAGAAGACTGTGGGGATGGATTCGATCCCAAAACTGGAGTGGGAATCGACTTAGATAGATTTGGCGAAATGGGCGAAGGGTTCGAGCCTTGGGGAAAACGGAGAATAGGCTCGGATGAAGGTGGGAGACTAGACGAATTAGGGGAAGAAGAAGAAGAAGAAGGGGTATCAAATGTGTCACTATCATCAAACTGCTCACCCACTTGGTTATTCAGCACTCTCCCCGATCTCAACGTAGTAATGGCATTCACATTATGACTTTGTGAATGGCCAGGATTCGGTAGGGGTTGAGATGGGAGTTTCCCTTTCTCTCTCGCACTCATTGCGGCGTTTAACTGTGCGATTTGGTTTTCTATTGATTTAATACTCTCACCATGAGAGGAGGAGTTTTTCGTTAGGGTATCAATAGAAGACTTTATCTAAGCCGAATTTTGCATGGATTGTTTCATGAACATATCCAAAGTTTGTGCAAGTGAGTTGTCAGTACCGGCCACTTGTGGTGTAGAAATGTTGGCCGAATTTTGGAAATTTTGTGACTGAAAGGGGGGCTGATTCTGTGGTTGTGGTTGCTGTGGAGGAGGTCTTTGATAATTACTTTGTTGGTTTTGATTCCAAGCAAAGTTAGGATGATTCCTCCATCCTTGATTGTACGTGGAAGAATAAGGGTCGTTTCTAGGTCGCTGCTGAAAAGCAGCATTAGCTTGAAACGATGCATTCATAGGACATTCTTCCGTTAAGTGTGAAGGATCCGAACAGCAACCACAGACGGTCTTAGGAAACGTAACCTGATTTAGGGAGACTGATGAGAATCTGCTCTCAATAGCGTCGAGTTTCTTCTGCATCGCTGCCATTTCGGCTTTCACTGTGATAGAAACATCGAGCTGGTGAATACCTCCCTTAGTTGAAGGTGGTCTTACGCTTTCCCACTGCAAAGTGTGTTCAGCGAGGTCTTCCAGATACTTCCAAGCTTCACCGTCATCTTTAGACATGAAATTGCATTGACACATTGTTTGAAGCATCTGCTTTGTCGCTGAATTAATGCCCTCATATATAATCCGACATAAATCCCATCTTTGTATTCCGTGATGGGGGCATTGGACAAGCAGATCTTTGAAACGTTCAAAGCACTTCCAAAATGGTTCATTGGGAAGCTGGGTGAACTGGTTGATCTCGCTCCTAACATGTGCAGTCTTATGATTTGGGTAAAACTTCTTAAGAAATGCTACGACGAATTCATCCTAATTAGCGATAGAATGTGCGGCAGTATTATAAAGCCATTTTTTTGCCAAGTCGCACAGTGTGAATGGGAGAAGACGTAAGCGCATAGCATCTAAGGTCAATTGTGAAGTACCCATCATTGCGCATACGTTTTCGAATTTTGTAATGAAAACATATGCGTCTTCCGATTCAAGCCCGTAAAATTTGGGCAGCAGATTGATGTAGTGGGGTTTAATTTCGAAATTATCCCCGTTAGGTGGTGGAAGAGATAGACAAGTAGGAAGGGGACCACGAATAGGATAGCATCTCTCTTGGAGAGAGATGCGCGGTGGATTCTGCGCACCTCCAGGCGGTGGCAGCGTGGTGTTATACTCTGATGGAGTGCCGTCCATCTCGGTTGATGTGGTGTGTGGTGGGGGAAAAGAAGATGAAGAAGTACCGACTTCGGTGTCGATAGCAGGAACGCGGACAAGACGGGCACTAGGATCCCGTGTCCAGCCGAGCATGCACTAAGCGGGTTTAGTGCAAGTGGCAGCGTGTGTGTGATTTGATTTAAAAATTGGCTTGTTTTGAAAAAGTGGGACTCAAGACAAATCTCCCTAAGATGCACAAGCAACCCTAGAACTAAGGTTACCTAGGTCAGTCTCTAGACCGCTCCTAGACTTCCAAAGGACAAGCCGCAGGATAAATCCTCTACCGCCTCCGTACTACCCTTGTAGCCAGATAAGTGCCAGGTAAGTGGGAAGGAACCACGTCGTGGGCCTAATTAAAAACCACTAGCCTTTGTCACACTTGCCTAGGCACTACAAAAGTAATGCGGATAAACGATAGATTACCCACGACCTTCCTCTGTCCTTATTGAGCGCGACAGTCCTTAGAGTCTGGTCTAGATATTTTTTAAATTAATGAAGGGTTGATCTATATGCTCGGTTTGTGATTTGTGGGGCTTAGGAAGGGTGATGAAATCCCCACCTAATCTTGATTTGGTCTTTGCCCCTTAAAGTCCGTATTAAAATATGCGAAACAAAACCAATCACAAAACTTTTGCAAAAAGAATTTTTTTTTGCGGCGCGATTTTGCAAAGAATCCTGCAGAAAATAGATTTTATTGGATTTAGAGGAGAGAGAAGGAGTTAAGAAATATACCAGAGAAGTTCGGAACCCTAGATCTCCTGTTTTCTTAAGTCCGTGACTCCAGATTCCCTCGCAAAATTCACACACAAATCGTTAAATATGCAATTTGCAGTTTTATTTTAATAATGATACGACTCGTCTAAGAATTCAACACAAATAGTAAGAATAAAAAATTACGCACGTTTCCCCGGCAACGGCGCCATTTGATTGATTCGAAAGAGTTGTGTTTTTGTAGTTAACCGCAATCAATAACGGTGTCGCGTGTAGCTAGACCGAGATGAGTACGGGTCATCCTCAGGAAAACGTTGAACTTTTTACTCTTACTTTAGATGTGTAGAAAAAGAGAGGAGGAAATAAGAATTTTGTGAAAAGTTTCTAGATCTACGTTAAGCAAGAATGTAAAAATATAGATCTAGATTATTTTAGAGATGTAGATAATATAATAGAAGGGCTTGTAGGGTTCGTTAGGATTTAGTAGTCATGGACGATTAATTAAAAGTTACCCTTTTATCCTTTAATAGATTTATAACTAGAACGACGGTGATGCGTGTAGATTAGGGTTTCTGGAGGGAAAAGGAATCCCACTCTTAACCCTTATCTCGACACGGAACTCCGTTCATATCTAGCCTTTACCAAAACAATCATTAATCTAATCTCTAATCGCGGTCGGAACTAGCAAAGAATTGCTAGCGCGCCCGATTAGGATGTTAATGATTCTTTTGATAAAGTTCATAAACTTTATAGGACTTAAAAAGGGTTTAGAGATCTTCATCGTCCATTAGCCTACCCTAATCCTACGAACCCTAACAAGCGGAGAATTACTCGCGCATGTTGGGAAAAGAAGATGAAAAGACAGAGAGGGAAAACATAATGTAAAATGCAAAAGAATTAAATAAAACAACTACCTTTATTAATCAACTTGAACAATCTACACTTTGATTCCTTAGAAAATGATTACAAAGACTAGTTTGCTTCTCGATCTCTTCCAAGGAGGTAGACGAACAGTTGATGATCAGCCTGGATGCGTGAGCGTCAGGGGCTTCGTGATCTCTTCGGCTTGATAGCTTTTCCAAGAGGCACTCGGTGCCTTTTTATAGTGCAAACCCAGAATCTTATTGTTGAGAAGTTGGTAAAATTCAGCAGTTGTCAATCTCCCAAAATATTGCCTTCCAACTCATCATTATTGCGGCGGATCCGCGGCCCCAGGGTGGGTTTGGCCGCGGATCCGCGCTCAAGGGTAGGGATCATTTGATTCTTTTTCTTGGGCTTTCATCTGGTGACATGTGGCAATCCTAGGAATCTTCAGAATCTGAAAATATTTTCTCGGTTGCTTCCAGACTTGGTCTCCAAGCTTTGCTTCTTAATTTGGCAAGTTTTCTTCAACAAATTGATTTGTTTGTTAAATCCTTCATAACAACTTGGAAATATTCTGCACAACAACTCAAATAAGATTTTAGTAGACTTTGTTCTACTAGGATTAGATCAATAATATTATTTGCATACATTTTCCTACCAAATGATAATTAACATATATTAACACATGGAAAATAATGTTTTTACACATAAACCCTCATATGTATAATATATTATAATATAGTCCTTTTTTAATATGAAAATGGTAGGAAAAATGTAATACAAATGTGCAGTTTTATCAACTGAACACCCAACTTTAATTAGTAAAAACTAATTTTAATAGTTCAGTGGGTAATAACAAGTTACTGTCATGTGCCTGTATTGCACCAGGCGTCTCATTCTTATATAAATAAGTATCTTGTGCTGTCTGTTACGACAAAGAGGATGAGCTAAACCTCTCAATGGAGTTATTTAATTTTTAAATATTCACAGTAACATGGATATAATAAAGGAAACTCCACCTATATTAGCATAGAAGTGGTGCCGCTTCAACAAGAGATATGAAGTATTCTCTTGTAAATGCTTACAAAGTACAAGATTAGCACATGGCCATAATAGTGCTAAAGCAGTTATAAACCTCTTAGAAGATAAGATGAATATTGTGTGTGTTGTATTTCAAATTCTAATAATAAAAAGTTTTGGTTTAATCTGCGGACACCTATAACTTTGTTAGACGATTGATATATATACACTAATGGAGGTTTAAATCGAGAGATACCTTTCTTTATGCATAATATTTGTCACGAGAGAGATGTGGTTGCAGCCAATATATACAAACTAGTGGGGGATTGTTAGTAGTTTGAATATATTGGTTGCATTTGTATGTGGGAAATAGTCCCACATCGGATGGAGAGACGAACACCCAAGTCTTTATAATAGTTCCCAATATTTAAATAATAACTTGAATAAAGTGAATAATGAGCCAAGTGTGCCTGATTTCTAGCAGGCTTATAACATTTATTTACTATTGTCTTTGATGAGGCACTTGGGGGCAATATCACCTTTCGGAAAGTGTATCATACACGCCTCAAAGCTTTTAATTCTGTCTTAACCAAACTAAAACTCAACAATTCTCATGTTTTGACCAAGTTTTATTTTATTTTATTTTAATTTTACCCTCCTTTTTTAGTGTGGTGGGGAGAAGAAATGTCTCCGAGATGAGACCATGTCGCATGATCCATTCTGAAGCATAACTAAGAACGCCAACAAACGAGAAAAGATCATTGTATTTTACTACATGATCCTAGACCTTTTACATTTACATGTTGAATTTGATTTATATTCGGATTAATTAGAAATTAGTTAGGATTTAAATCCAATCTCTTTAGTTTATATTTAAATCTAATCTCTAGATAAATTCATATTCATCTCTAATTTAAATATGGATTTATCTTTTAACATGTATTTACCCTATAAATACGAGGCTTTCTCTAGGGTTTTTATAAATCCATAATTTTCTAATAATCTTGGGTTTGATTAGAATGAGAGAGTTGGCTATGCGCGGTCGCGGGATAGAAAGAGGTTTTGTAAAAGAAGATATTTCTTTGTAAAAGAGTATGAGAAGTCGGTGTAATCTCTTATAATCCTTTCTCATAGTGGAAGTTTTCGTCGCGGTTGCAGGATTAAGTGCTAGTTGTGCCGAATCTTGGTAAATCTTGTATGTTGTTGGTGTGTTGTTTTCGTGTGATTTGGTATCCGTCAGATTTTTTTTCTCAATCTACCTTAAAATAAAGGTCTTGGAATTCCACTGCGCATAGATATGTAATCTTTACAACAAGTGATATCAGAGTGTCAAATTTGCGTTTTGAAGTTGATTGGGGAGATGATGTCTACAAATTATGAGATTGAAAATTATGATGGATGCAATAATTTTCATCCATGGAGATTGAAGAAGACAGCGCTGCTAAAATAACAAGGTGTGCATAAAATTGTCTTTGCAAAAGACATAGTTCCGGTGACGAGCACGGTAGCGAAAAGTGTAGAAATGGAAGACAAAACTCACAGGTCGATCCAGCTTTGAATGGCCGATAAAGTTCTTTGCGAAGTGGTGCAGTAGACGACAATGGCGGAATTGTGGAACAAGTTGGGGTTCTTTTACATGAAGAAATCTCTTACTAATCGATTCTATCTAAACAGTTCGGAAAGCGCACAGAGAATCTTCGGTTCGGATTAGGCGGAAAGTTCACTTCGCAGGAGTTCGTGAGATTGTGCAGGCCAGAAAGAATTGTAGAGTGTTTTTCGTCACCTTATTGAGATAAGATGTGCTCGTTTGTCAGACGTGTACAGATTTTCCCTATCTAAATTAGGCAGGGGTTTATTGATCGTAAGGAATCCAATCTCCAGCAGCTGCGGACAAAACTGACGTTAATTACCTCTCGTTTTGAGGCGAGAGAATTTCCGATTAACGGGGGTCATGCGAACTCAGTATGCAATATGTGTGTGTTGTGTTTTGAAAATAATTTTGAGGATGTTTTGGATATATCGAGGGCCTCGTAAAATTTACGGGGGTCCCGCTACCCGGTTCGCGGGTTGAAGGTCAAGGGGGATAGCGAATAACGGGGAAATGCCGCGTTAGAAATTTTTTGAAGGGGAGAAGTGTTAGGAACTTTTTGCATGGGGAAAGAGAGAGGAAGAGACTTTGGTGGCCTTCCGAGGCCACGGAGACCCTTTTAGGGGAGTCCCGAAGTGGGGACCCCGGGAGGAATCCCGAAGTGGAGACCCTATAGAGGGTCTCGAGAGTCCCCATAGAGGGATCCCAACGTCGGGAGTCCCCATGGGAGGTATCGACGGTCCCGACAGCGGAAGCCCCTTTTGGGGGGATCTCGACAACGGGACCCTCCTGGGGTTCCGGATTGGGAACTCCCTTTTTAGAAGAGTTTCAAAGCGAAAATATAGCTTACGACCCATGTTCCCATGGATCTCGTGAAAGATCCAACCGGATAATGAAAGCCAGAGGCTTTTATCGAATTTGTTCGTTCACTCGGTCAAATATGCATACTTGGGGTGAAAGCCACCCTAAGAATCCTTATCCTCTCATGTCCTTCTAGTTCAATGTCAAGAAACTCTTTTGATTTTTCAAAACTTGGGATTTAAATTTTGAATAATGGAAAAGAGGTCTCTTTTCTTTCTTTTAGGCTTTGGATCTTCTCAAAAATGGGGTTTTAGGAGATGGGTTCTCTTTTTTCTTTCTCTTCAACGACCCAGAAGAGAGGAAGAAGAAGGAAAAGGCCGAAGGGCTCTTCTTTATAAGATCTGGTAGAAAAAAGAGCCTCTCTTTCAATAGATTTGTGCATTTATCTAATTTATTTTAGAAAAAAGATATTTTTCCTCTAAATTAATTTGGAGAAGTTAAAGAACCTTGAGGAGAAAGAGAGAAGGCAAAACCCTAGCAATAGAAATGAGGCGAAGTTTTCATTGATTTCTTCATAAGTTTGCTTTATATAGGCTTAAAACTTTACGTATAGCTTCTTGGGCATTACAAATTTGGATTATTGCCTTTCCCATTCCTTATGTGCACATCTTTTTGCACATGAGCCATGGACTTTACAACAATTTAGGTTTTTGCCCATTTGTATTACATCTTCTCACTAATTTACACATAAAACCTATTTATTACAAATTTTCTTTTGTTTTCTTCTTCTTCTTCATTATCTTCATGATCGGCCAACTCTCACTTGGACTTGAGGCGGTTTGGGTATGGGTCCGGTTGCTTGGGGTTAGACCCGGGTTAGTCAGACCCTGGCCCACTTGGGCGTTGGATTTGATTTTGACTTGTCGTCTTTTTTATTTCGAGGTGTAATTTTTAACCTAAAAAGGGATCGTGCATCAGTACACCACATTGGGAGATCCTCAGTCATATAGTATTGCAAGGCGGATAGTTCGGACAGTTGGGAAGAACAGAACTTTACGGCTTACGGCTGATTTTCTAAGAGAGTTTTGGACTGGAGCCATATCTACTGCCGAGTATCTCATCGATCGATCACCATCGATGGCGGTAGATATGAGAATTCCTGAGGAGTTATGAACTGGAGGGGCTAGAGGTTACTCAGGGCTTCGTGTTGTTGGATGCATCGAGGAGTCGAAGGTCGAGAGATGTTCTCTTGTCGGCTTTGGAGATGAAGCAAAAGGGTACAGGTTGTGGTGTTTTGGAACCTGAATTAGAGTAATCAGCCGAGTGGCATTCGTTGAGTCTGTGATATTTTGAAGAAGACATACTCGGTTAGATGGTGGACGAAGAATAGGTATGCTGCCAAGCGAGCTGTTGTTTAAAGTTCCAGTCCATGCTACAGGTACAGATGAGGTGGTCGGTACTTTGATTTAGGTGGAGAGTTTCGTAAAGCCAGTGGTGCAATGGCCGATAGTTTGGCGTACAAGAATGGTTAGGGACAAGTCTCCAAGGCAAGAAGATCGGGAGTTCGACAAAAAGACTGCACGTTTAATTTGTGGCATTAATAGTGTCATGGATGAGGAGTTGCGTCAGTTGCAGCAAAATATCGAGCAGGTTCTAGCTCGTTATTGGATGGAGGAGATTTGAACCGTGCCTTCTCACTTAGAGGCACACTTCAGGTTTTCGGAGATGTTATCATCAAGTATAGATTACGCTGGTGATAAGGAAAGATGGAGGTCGATGGGTTACATGATGGGCACGGATACAATACCAGGTAGATCGACACTTCAGTCCGGTATCGTGATTTCAACAATGGAGTCATGGTTGATAACTGTCATGCAGGCAGTTATGGAGGCAATTTGCGAAGATTGTTGGGTTTGGGAGTTCCAGAGATGGTGAGAGTATTCTTCTTGCAGGCCGAGAAGAAGCCAATGTCTCTTACGAAGATTGATACCCCAGAGGATTCGGCAGACGTGCTTCTGAGATGGTTCCGGTGCAAATTCAAGATTCGCCTAGTAGATAATTGAGGCGCCTTTAGGTACAAGGCGACGAGAACGGAATTCTAAGATGTTGAGAAAGTGAAGAAGTTATGGTGAATTTGAATCACGGTGGAGATTGTTGAATTTGATTTAAATTCGGATTAATTAGGAATTGGTTAAGATTTAAATCTAATCTCCAGTTAAATTCATATTTATCTCCTAACATAAATTTAGGCTATAAATATGAGGTTCTCTCTAGGTTTTTATGAATCAATAATTCTTTAATAACCTAGGGTTTGAATAGAAAGAGAGATGTGGCCAAGCGTGGTCGCGGGATAGAGAAAGATTTTATAAGAGAGGGTATTTATTTGTAAAGGAGAATGAGAAGTCGGTGTAATCTCTTATAATTCTTTCTCATAGTGGAAGTTTGCGTCGCTGCTACAGGATTAGGTGCTAGTTGCACCAAATCTGGATAAATCTTGTGTATTGTTATGTTATTTTCGTGTGATTTGATATTCGTCGGATATTCTTTTTCAATCTATCCTAAAATAAAAAATTTGGATTTCTGCTGCGCATAACTAGGTAATCCTAACAACATTATTTAAATAGTAATAATTGGTCATCACTTTTGCTTTTGTAGCTGTTGCTGGGAGTTGTTTGATGAAAAAGAAGTCAAGGGTCATGTACTCATGTGAGAGATAAGGATAAGTCATGTGATGGTAACGAGAGACATTAGAGTACAAGGAAACTTTTATTCATAAATAAAAGTCAGTCATAGTAGATTTATCTGCTTTCATAGTTTTTGGTAGTTTAATCTGTATAGCATTACTTGAATGATAATTAGTGATCATCAGATTAATACATAACCATATATACAACACACAAATGCTCGAGTCGCTTAAAATTTGAGCCAGGAGTTTTAACCGTTTAATTCCAGCGTATAGACCCAGTCACTCAAATCAAAATTCACTATCGAAAACTTTTTCTGCGGCTGTATCATATTATCATACTTTCCTTTCTTTTATAAGTTTTTGGAGTTTTGAAGGAGAAATTGTTTGGTGTCAAGCAATTTTCCATAATGATGGCTAGTTTGTCTCTCGAGTGAAACTTGATAGATGATATCAACTAAAAGAGGAGAATAAGGGAGAACAAAGCCCGAGAAAAAGATTTTCTCTTATGGCACTCAAAAAGAAAATCTATTTTTCACTTTTTGTTACAAAGATAGACACCCAACATTTTCATCTTTATTGCCTAAGATATAAATCGATCACATTTCATATGATTCTAATATTTTTTAGGGACCTGCTGGAAACCAATAGGAAAAAGTCACTGGGCAAAAAAACCAATTGAAAAACTCTGTAAATCCAAAAAATTATACGTTTAAGTCCCTATAGTACAACCAGTCACATTTTATTTTGTAATATCCTCATATTACCATTGTCAACTTCTGACAGATAAATGCTATATTTAACAAATAACTGCAACACTTAGTAGATAACTGCTATACTTATCAGATGTAGTAGTTATCTAATAAGTGTAGCAGTTATCTGCTAAGTGTATCACTTATCTGCCAGAAGTTAATATGGATAATATGAGAATATTACAACGTAAAAGGTGATTGGATGTGCTATAGGGCTTAAACCTAATCTTTTTGGATTTAGTGGGTTTCTCACTAGGTTTTTTTTTCAAGGGAGCTTTTGCTATTGCTTTTCAAACTTAAGGAGTTAGACCATTTTTTTAGACTTATTTACCAAAATCTACCCTAAAGTTTTTTGCTTTTCCAGAAAACTTCCATAAAGTTTCAAAATAAATGATAACTACCATTTTTAAGACATGTCAGCGCTAACGGCGCCACGCTAGCGTTTTGCCATCTCATCAAAAAACAAACAAAAATTTCCAAAATACCCCTAATTTTATCTTCTCCAATACCTAATCCTAGCTCTAGCCCTAGCTCTAAACCAACCGCCGCCTCCCTCATCATCTTCATTCTTTCTTCTTTTCCATCCATCCCCGTGCCTCTTCCCGGTCCCCAACATCTCACCGCCTCCCCCCATCCCTTCCGCGACCTCCCTGCGCCTCCCCCATCCTCCCTTATCCCTCTCCCACAACCTCCCCTTTCTTCCCAGACCTCCCCCGCCACCTCCCCTTTCTTCTCCTTTCTCCACCTTCCCATCCCGATCCATCACTTCCTTCTCATCGTCGTTGCCTCCTCATCATCACGGCCTCGCTGTTGCCATCCCCGCCTCGCCTCGCCGCCGCCTTGCCATCCCCGCCTCCGTCTACCCCCGTCCCCAACCCTAACCCTAATTAGTATAATAATTATTAATAATTTAATCAATAAATATTTTAATATAATTAATAATATTTAGAATGAGGGTAAAATGGTCATAACTAATAATTTTTCGATAATATATCATTTTTAGAATGAGGGCAAAATTAACAATTTTCGATAATATACAATTTTTAGAACTTTTACAATACTAGATCAACGGTGAAAAGATTTTAGAATCATATGAAATTTGGAGTATCTATATCCTGGATGATAAGGACCAGGATGAACGGTGTCGATCGTCAAAAAAAATGGTGGAGGTTATGCCTTTTTCGACGCCATAGATTCAGGAATCCAAAATGTATTTAAAAAGCCCTACAATAAAATACCGAACAGATAATTTCACAACTAAAGCATCTGCTACAAAACAAGTCAACATTTATCTAAAACAAAGGTGAGTGTCGAAGTGAATCTTTTGCAAAACCAACTTTTGGCTAAAAGGCAAAAGGGTTGTAATTTCTATACCCGTGATTCTCGAAATAATCACAAACCACACTAAGAGTCAGATGCGAAAAATCTATCAGGTTTGTGTGCATCAAATCTATTTGAAAAGCACTAACTGAACAACTACCAAAACATCGCAATTTATCAGAAGCACACACTAAACAATACAAACATAAGCTTTTACCCAGGCTCGGTGCAACTGCACCTAATCCTGCAATCCAAAGAAATCTCTAACGCTCAGAAAAACCTTCCTTTATCTGACTCTCTTGGTTTTTACGGCCGACTACTTTTAATTGTGGAGAAATATTGATGGAGGTCCTTTTCAGGTCTCCGTCAGATGTTGTCTTCCGTTGATCTCCCGGTGGATGTCGGTGGTGATCTTCTGTTGCGTGTGTGTCTCAATGGGTTTTGGTGAGATTGGTGATTTGAGGAGTTTAGCACCGAGTACCTGCAAAGAAGTCCCAGGGTGGTTTGGTACCACCGAGGACCCTCCGACGATCAAGTTAGTGCTAGATCCGAGCAGAGTAACGGCTAAGTGGAATAAAAATGGCTTACTTGACCCTTCTGTGATGGGGGTTTATATAGCGGTGATGGCACGCAGCAGCAGGCGCGAGAATCTCGCCAACAGTTATGCTCCCGACGTCACGCCTGCGTGGAGAGTGGATCGCCCATTAATGGGGATCACGGTGGCGCGGAACGTGGGATGTTGCTGGTGGAGAATCCACGCATAGCGAGATTCGCGGAGCGGCGGTTACGCCTGTGAGCGGTGGATCTGGTCGGAGGGACCAAGGAAGACGGCCTCGGCTAGGGAGTGTTCCCCTCCGAAAGACGGCGCACAAGACTGCGAAGTCCTGACGCTGAGATTCGGGGCAGATGCTATTTGGTTTTATCCGTCCACCTCTCCGAAGATGCCAAGTTGATTTATGGAACCGTGTATCGGAGGTTTAGACGGATGCGGCCGATGTAGCAGACTTCGTCAGATTCCCCCTCGCTTGAAGGGTTTTTGATTGTGGGGACGCTCTTCCCTGCAGGCGCAAGCCCCTGCAGTTAATTACGCTACCGCATCACGGTAACAAATTTCTCCTTCTCCAGAATTTCACTTCGTGTCGTGTGTGTTTGTTTTGTTTGTGGTTGCCCGTGGATTGTATACGGAGACTAAGCGATACCGTCGCCCGTAGGACGTGGATTAGTTCAAATCCGTATTTACTTAGATTTGGGTTTGGTGTTTTTAGTTTAGGGATATGTTAGCCGTGCTTGAGGCTAAGATCAACTTAAACGTCCGTTAAGGATACGTTAGTCCTATTTTAGACTAAGATCGACTTAACGTGGCGATCCATTTAATATATGGCTGTCGGGACTCATCACCTCTCTGGCGTCGTTGAAGGATTACAACGATGGGTATCAGAGGAGTTCAGAGATGTACCCTTGAACCAAAGTTGATTTGGAGTTTTATAGTCCATTTGAATGTTTAAGGATACGTTAGCCGTGTTTGGGGCTAAGATCAACTTAAACGGGACTGTTTAAATCCGGCAAAAGAGCATTTGGGGGCTCTATTGTTCCAGTTTAGGGACGTAGTGGTCCATATTCCAGTTTAGAGACGTGGTGGTCCGTATTCTAGTTTAGGGACGTGGTGGTCTATGTTCCAGTTTAGGGACGTGATGGTCCGTATTCCAATTTAGGGACGTGGTGATCTATATTCCAGTTTAGAGACGTGGTGGTCCGACACTAGTTTAAGGACGTTTAGGTCCAATATTAGTTTAAGGACGTTTCGGTCCAATATTCCCATTTTGGGACGAATATTAGTTTAAGGACGTTTCGGTCCAATATTAGTTTAAGGACATTTCGGTCCACGAGTTTAAGGACCCCGCAGTCCATATTGATGTGTGGTCGTCGGAACCCGTCACCTCTCCGACGTCGTTGAAGGATTACAACGATGGGTGTCAGAGGAGTTCGGAGATGTACCCTCGAACCGGTCGTAAATTGATTTAAAGAGCAGCCGTGCTCAGTCAATTTAATTTAAGGACTTACGGCCAAAATTGGGCTAAGTCCAGTTGAAAATGTCCACATTTTGTTTGCATTTGGCCTGTTAGACCTTTGTTTGGGCTTTCCCCTTTTTAGAATGATGCATAGCATTTATGCCTATTTTGACTGGGCTCTGCCCTTTTTATTATAATGCAGAGCATTTGTTTTGGTCCATTGGACCTCTCAATTGGGCTCTGCCCCTTTAAATAATGCATAGCATTATTTTTGGTTTGTTTAGACTTTTGACTTGGGCCTGGCCCTTTAGGAAATGCATTGCATTTATCAGGCGCTTTGCGCCAATCAGAGAGCGCAAGCGCTTATAGTGTTGACACGTGTTGCGCAAGCGCAGTGCGCTGCGCTAATGCGCTGCGCCTGCGCTGCTGACACGTGGCGCGCTCTGGTGGCTTGCGCCAATCCAAGAGCGCAACATCGCAGTTTGCAAGTGCAAGGCACTATGATTTAAGAATCTTTTAGATTCAAGAACCAATGGTTCATAAGAAGAAGTGCAAAGCACTATTCGTTTCCTTGATCTAATTTAGATCAAAGAAAAAACAAGTTTTTCTTTTTATTTCAAGAACCAAAGGTTCATAAAAGTGCAAAGCACTATTTTTTTTATTTCTGTTTTTTTCTGTTTTAAAGAACCAGTGGTTCATAAGAAATGCAAAGCACTGTTTATTATATGAAGATCATTGATCTGGTTTTTAGATCAATGATCTATTAGAAGAAATTTCTTCTCTCTTGTGAAGGTTTGTACCTTTTTCTTGAAATTTTTCTCAGAGTTCTCTCTGTTTGAAGCTCTTGATTTTTCAAGAAATGTTGATGCCTTTGAATTGAGGTCTAGGGTCCTTTTTATAGTGCCCATAAATTAGTTAAAGAGATCTTTCTCTGAGTGATTTGGGGAATTTTTCCCACCTTTGGATCTTTGATCTAAGGGCTTCTGTTTTGCAGAAGAAAATCTTCTTGTTTTAACAAGAACATAAAGATTTCTTAGAATTTTAATTCTGTTTGGCGCAAATGCTTCAGAGCTTGACACGTGTCATGCAGCGCACAGCGCAGCGCAATTGCGCTTGCGCAACTGCAATGAGAATGGGGAACGCGATCTTGGCATAGTTCGCACCTATCTTGCGGTCATCAGCTGCGATGAGATCGGAACTCGGCGGTGGCAAAGTCAGGGAGCATGGAGTTTGGTCTTGCTAATGGCTGCAATAACAGACAAGCAAATAATACATATGGTTTCCATAGCTTGGATGGAAGCCTAGGTCATATATCTATTGCAACGGGTTAGGCACATATGGAATAATAATAGCCTAAAATAAAAACACACTTAAAACTCTTAATTGTTAGAAACGGTGGAACATCTACGTCTGAAGCAGACACAATGGCAGATGTCTGAAGGTGTAAGAATCTTCACTTCAAGCGTCTGGCCAAATCAAGTTCAGACATCTGGAAACTACACGAGAAATGCTAGAGCGGAGGCAGACGTCTACAGTTCATCGAGGCAAATGTCTGCAGGAGCCACAAAGCCTAATCCAGAGCATGGGAAGACGTCTGGCTAGGTATGGTTTAAACGTCTGCTCTTGGGAGATAAATGATTTATAGAGCGTAAGCAGATGTCTGTCCAAGTGTGGGTTAGACTTCTGTCCAAGTGTGGGTTAGACATTTACCGTCGGGATATTTTGATGCGAACGAGAATTACCAAATTTAGTTTTATCTCATGTTTACTATAGAATTAGGGTTTGCCTATTTAAAAGAACCTCTTATATGTATTATTTACAGCCAATTGAGAGAGATCATTGTATGAGAGGGTGACGGCTAGTGCTGGAGAATTTTGAGAGAAAATTCTTAGAGTTTTGCTTGTGTAATTGATTCAAAAATTATAATGAAGACTTTGCAGATTCCGTTCTGCCGGAGACTAACCATATCGTGGGTGAATTTCGTTAACAAATCTCTTGCCTTTCTGTGTTTGATTTACTATTTTGTTCTCGCATATTTATATTATTCTTTCATCGTTTAATTGTGTAATTGTGTTTGCGTGATTTGGGTGTTGTCGTGAGTATTGTTCCACATTTTGATCTTTTCCTGTCGATCCCCAACAACCGGTATCAGAGCTAGAGTTGCGTTTATCTGATACCAACAACTGGTATCAGAGCAAGGGTTAAGAGAACGTAGGGTTCTTCAAATCTACGATTTAGGTCAACGGTGAGTAACGACAACTATGTCCGCTTCCCCACTTTCTTAGACCGTCGTTTGAAGGAGTTGGTTCGGTTCAAGAGAGAAGTCAAGTTTTCTACGACAGAGATGAAAGATGGCGGAGGATAAAATAAGGATTGAAAAGTTCAATGGTCAGAATTTTGGTTGGTGGCGTATGCAGATGGAGAACTACTTATATCAAAAGGACATGTTTCTTCCGTTGCTTGGAGAAAAACCCGAGAAGATGGCCAATGAGGTGTGGAACCTTTCGGATAGGAATGCCCTGGCGATAATTCGGTTGTCTTTGACTTCGCAAGTGGCCTTTAATATCTTGAAAGTGAAAACAACTAAGGCGCTAATGAAGACGTCAACAAAGTATGAGAAACCTTCTACATCAAACAAAATCTTCCTGATGAAAAATCTTTTCAACATGAAGATGGCTGAAAACAACTTGGTGATGGATCACTTGAATGGGTTCAACAGTGTAACGAGCCAACTCGAATCGGTGGAAATTGTCTTTGAAAATGAGATTCGAGTACTTCTATTCCTCTATTCGTTGCCGGAGAGTTGGGAGAACTTAATGGTGGCTGTTAGCAACTCAAACTCGGGGTCTCTCACGTTTAATGATGCAGTGAGTTGCATATTAAACGATGAGATGAGGAGAATGGCCGGGAGTGGGAGTTCGGGAACTTCCGCGCTTTCGGTGAACATTCACGGTAGAACGGTGGAAAAGGAGAAAGGGAAGAAGGGCAAGTCTAAAAACCGAGAAAAATCAAGGGTCACAAGAATAGTGATTGTAAAGCTCCAAAGAAAGACTCTAATTAGAAGGTGGATGAGAAGGAAGCGAATGTGCTATCTACACAAGAACATGGGGAACAAGGTTTTTGTTTATCGGCGAGCGAGAACACAAAGGTAAATACTTGGTACCTTAATTCGGGGGCATCCATCCATTACACTTTGTGGCGACATCACTTCAGCAAGTATGTTTAGATAGACCTTGATCATGTGGCGGTAGGAAACGGTCGACCGTGTAAGATCATTGGTAAAGGGACAATCATCTTACAATCGTCAGGAGGTAGTCAATTAAAATTAAAGAATGCTCGTCATATTTCAAATTTGAAGAAATGCTTGACAGTGAAAGTTTTATTACGACGTTTGGGAATTCGCAGTGGAAGATTACCAAAGGGTCGTTGGTGATTGCCAGGGGCAAGTTGAACGGTTCGTTGTATTCCTTCAGTGGGAGTAGCAGAGGTTCGGTTGCATTGGTAACGGGCTCAGAGTTAAATTCGAAGACTTTGTTGTGGCATAGGAGATTGGGGCATCTCAGTAAGAAGAACATGAAAATTCTTCAAGGATGGGATTTCTTTCGGGGCTGAAGAAGGAGGAGTTGGGGCTGTGCGAGAGTTATTTTGTGGGAAGAAAAACACATTCAAATTTCAGATTGGAGGCATAGCAAAGAAGACCAAGAAGCTGGAGATGGTGCATACGGACGTATGGAGTGCAGCCTCGGTGGAGTCTTATGGAGGTAATCGGTGTTTCGTGACGTTCATCGACGATGCAAGTCGGAAGACATGGGTTTTCGCAATGAAGAAGAAGTCTGATGTGTTTGCTATCTTCAAACGCTAGATTACGCAGGTGGAGAGCCAAACGGGGTTGAAGTTTAAATGCATAAAATCCGATAATGGAGGGAAATACCGCACATAAGAGTTCAAGACATTTTGCTCGCAGAAGGGTATTCGTTGGTTAAAGACGTTACCGGGGACGCCACAACAAAATGGCATCGCTGAAAGGATGAACATGACGATTCTAGAGCGAGTGCGCAGCATGCCGTTAGACACGGATGTACCAAAGTTCCTATGGGCAGCGGAGGTTGATGCTGCTGTGTACTTGATCAACAGAAGCCCAGCAAGTGTGCTTGATGGAGGCATTCCGGAAGAAACTTGGTTACGTAAACCAGTTGATTACTCATATCTAAATGTATTTAGCTGCATTGTGTATTCTTTGGTTGATAAGGTAGAAAGAAGTAAGCTTGACTTCAAGTCTAGGAAGTGCGCTTTCATCGGATATAGTGGGGATAAGTTCAGATATATGGCGGGGGATTACACAAGTAAGAAAGTAATACGAAACCGAAACATCATCTTTGAAGAGCAGAACTTGTACAAAGAAGAAAGGCAAGACAAGAAAGGTGCATCACGTGAGTTCGTTGAGTTAAATGGAACTCAAGAGAGCATTCAGCTTCATGCATGTGGTGATCAAAATGTAGATGAAGCCGCAATACAAGATCAGGTTCAAGAAGAGGATGGTGATCATGTTCAGCAACCAGATGTGCCAATTCTGAGGAGATTTACAAGAAAAAGAATGATACCTGAAAGACTTGTGATCGACTTTGTTTTGTACACATATGCCGGAGAGCCCGAATTCCTTGAAGAAGCAACAAACGATGATGCTAGCAAGCAGTGGGAGCAAGTTATGGACCAGGAGATGGAATCTTTGATGAAGAACCATACATAGAACCTAGTGAAACTATCCAAGGATCATAAAGCGTTACTTAATAGGTGAGTATACAGGATTAAATATGAGGCTGATGGTGCGAAGCGGTACAAGACTCATTTGGTAGTCAAGGGATGCGCACAAAGACAAGGTAGTGACTATCAAGAGATTTTTTCCCTTGTGATAAAGATGAAATCTATTCGGGTGATTCTTAGTATTGTGGCGGTGAAGAATTTGCATTTAAAGCAGCCAGGTGTCAAAATCGCGTTCCTTCATAGAGATTTGAAGGAGGAGATTTATATGATATAACCACCGGGATACAAGGTGAATAGAAAGGAGAAAATAGTGTGTAAACTCCGAAAGAGTTTGTGTGGCCTCAACCAAGCTCCGAGGCTGTGGTATCTCAAGTTCGATCAGTTCATGTTAGAGATAAGATTTGTGTGGAGTGAATCAGACCACTACGTCTACGTTCAAATTTTTAAGTACGGAAACTAAATTATTTTGTCATTGTATGTGGATGACATGTTGGTAGCGGGTCCGAATTTTGAGAAGATTTAAAGTTTGAAAAAAATGATGGCCGAGAAATTCTCTATGAAGGATTTAAGAGCGGCAAAGCAAATCTTGGGCATTAAGATCATTCAAGATAGGTGTAGGGTGTTTTTTGTTAAACCATTGAGATAGGAATACTCGTCGCTTGTCAAGCGTACTATAGATTCCCCTACCTTGGATATGCGGGGGTTTATTGATTGTGGGAATCCGAATCTCCCGCAGCCGCGGACTAAGCTGCCGTTAATTACCCCTCGCTTTTGGAGCGAGAGAACCTCCGATTGACGGGTCAAACTGGTCATGTGAATTCAATATGCAGTGTGCGTATGCGTGTCTTGAAGGGTTTTGGATATATCGGAGGTATTGCAGAGTTTACGGGGGTCCCGCTACCCGGATAGCAGGTTGGGAGTCAAGGGGGCTAGCAGCCCCCTTACGGGGTGCGGGGTAGTGCCCCGTTAGAAATTTTTTCTAACAGGAAAAGTATTGTGGAGTGTGTGTGTGTGTGTGTGTGTGTGTGTGTGTGTGTGTGTGTGTATATATATATATATATAAAGAGGGAAATATAGCGCCCAAAGGACACGTGGGCGTCAGCGCCTCACGTGCTTGGCACGCGGGTGCTGGGCGCCGGTGCCTCACGTGCTTGGCACACGGGCGCTGGGCGCCGGCACCTCACGTGCTTGGCATGCGGGCGCTGAGTGCCAGCAGGAAAAAGGGCTTAACCCATATACTGGAAGTTGTACTCCCAATTGACTTTTGGAGTTAAACTCCAGAAAAAAAGGACAAAGGGGCTTAGCCCCTGCATTGGGAGTTGTACTCCTAATAAGAAAGATTTATTATTATTATTATTATTATTATTATTATTATTATTATTATTATTATTATTATATATATATATATATATATAATATTTTTTTATGGAGTTAAACTCCCAAGATATTTTCAGAGATGATGAAAGGGGACTCCTTTCTTCTCCCTTGAGCCCTAGATCTTCTCTTGAGTTTTGGATCTTTCCAAAGTGGGATTTTTGGAGATGGGTCTCCTTCTTCCTCCTCTCTATTGGCTGGATCATGAAGAAAAAAGGAGGTGAGACTTTAAAAACCTCCCCATTTAGAGATTTGATGGGAGATTTGAGTTCCCCTTCAAGGGTTTTTTGGTGAAAAACTATTTATTTTTGGGAAAGAAAGAAACGAACTCTTGATTTAATTCAGAAAAGGAGAAGAAAGTTTAGAACCTTGAGAAAAGGGAAGGAGACACAAACCCTAGCTTTTGAGGGGAATGGAAAAAGTTCTTTTTCATTTCATTATCATGTTGCCTTTTATAGGCTTATAAATTTACATATAGCCCCTTGGGCTTTACAAAATGACATTTTGCCCATCCCATGCCTCATGTGCTCATTTCTTTTGCACATGAGTCATGGGCTTTACAAAAATTTGGCTTTATGCCCATTTATTTTACATTCATGCATGAAAATTATATTAAACTTATTTATTACATAATTTTCTTCTTGGCATGGGGGAAGCCGTCCGCTTCATGTTCGGGCTTGACTTGGACATGGGCCTACTTAGCCTGGACTTGGGCCCAATTGGTTTGGGGTTGACTTTGACTTGGTCAACCAGGATGTAATTTTTGACCCCAACAATAGGAAGCAGCGGAAGCTGTGGTTATCGTAAAGGGACTACATTGAAAATATTTTGAAGCGGTTTAACATGGACAAGTCAGAGCCGGTGAGTACGCTCTTAGCAAAATATTTCAAACTCATGAAGGAGTTGTGCCCGACAACTCAAGAGCAGAAGAACGAGATAACAAGAGTACCATATTCTTTTGCAGTGGGGAGTTTGATGTATGCAATGGTGAGTACGAGACCTGATATTGCACATGCAGTGGGAGTTGTTAGCCTGTATATGAAAAATCCTAAGAAGGAGTATTGTAATGCGATGAAGTGGATTATAAGATATCTTAGGGGTACATCTAGTCACTGCTTATGTTTCGGGGGTGACTCCCTAAAAGTGCAAAGGTACATTGATGCGGACTATTTGGGAGATCGAGATAGTGGGAAGAGTATAACGGGGTACGTATTCACGGTTGGAGGAATATCGGTGAGTTGGGTCTCTCAATTACAAAAGGTAGCGACATTGTCAACCACGGAAGTGGAGTATATGGCGATCACGGAAGCCAGTAAGGAGATGATATAGTTGCAAGGGTTGCTTGAAGGATTGGGCAAAAAACAAGATTTCAACACTATGTGGAGCGACAGCCAAAGTGCGATACATTTGGCAAACAATGCGGCACATCACTCTCACGATGCACATTAAAGTGCGGTACCATTTCATTCGTATAACGATTGAAGAGGAGGAGTTGACATTGTAGAAGATCGCTGGAGAAAAGAATCCGGCGGATATGTTTACCAAGATCACAGTCAGAGATAAGATGAATCTCGGTTGCAGGTTGATGAACCTCTTCATGAAAATCTGATGAGAAGAGCGTAGAGCGGAGTCGTGTGAAGTCCACTAACATCAAGAATCAAGACTGAAAAAGTTCCAAGTGGGAGAATGTTAGAAACGGTGGAACATCCTTCAGGTCATACATCTGAAGTAGACACAATGGCAGACGTCTGAAGGTGTAAGAATCTTCACTTCATACATCTGGCCAAATCAAGTTCAGACGTCTGGAAACTATATGAGAAACGCCAGAGCGGAGGCAGACGTCTGCAAGAGCCACGAAGCCCAATCCAGAGCTTGGGAATACGTCTGGCTAGGTGTGGTTTAGACGTCTGCTCTTTGGTGATAAAAATTTATAGAGCGTAGGCAAACGTCTGCCCAAGTGTGGGTCAGACGTTTGCCGTCGGGATTTTCTAATGCGAACGAAAATTACCAAATTTAGTTTTATCTCCTATTTACTATAGGATTAGAGTTTGCCTATTTAAAAGAACCCCTCATATATATTATTTACAGCCAATTGAGAGAGATTATTGTATGAGAGGGCGATGGTTAGGGTTAGAGAATTTTGATAGAAAATTCCTAAGGTTTTGCTCGTGCAATTGATTCGAAGATTATAGTGGAGGCTTTGCAGATTCCGCTATATCGGGGACTAGCCATACAAAGGATGAACCTCGTTAACAAATCTCTAGCCTCTCTATATTTTATTTGCTATTTTATTCTCGCATATTTATATTATTCTTTTGTCATTTATGTAACGACTCTGAAATCACGGTACAAAATTTTTCTTTTTAATGTACAGAAAAGAGTATAACAGCATGAGTTTGAGTTATAAGTTACGTTTACTAAACAAAAGCAAGAAACAACTTGTAGCTCACTGGTAAAGCCCTTGCACTGCTGTGACGTAGCCCCTGTGTTTGATCCCCATCAAACAAAATATTTTTTTTCTGATTTTTCTTTTTAACTTTTTGGAAGCTCAAAAGACTGCACGTGCAATACCCATGAAAATGAAAAGTCAGAAAATTAAACATATGGAAAATGGAACAAACCCTAATTTTATCTGGTGGCACGAATCTCAATGCAAGATGGCACAAATCGACCAGTGGAAAACTCATCAAGGCCGGCACCGACGGTTCGATCATAGCCAATGAAGCCCGGGCATTGCACACACACCCCTTCACCTAACCCTAACTCCACCGCACTGTTAGATTTCCCTGCAATCAAATAGAGACACTTCATTTCATAATTAAACCACATTTTAATGCCTTTTAATCCAAATTTTAATTCCAAAACCCTAATTCTCCACTATAAATACTACCCCATACCCCGGTCCTTCACCATTCTGAAAATTCTAGCCAAAACTTTCTCAAAAGTTCCTAGGTGCAAGTGGAGTAAAATGGAGTTAGCGAACAAGTAGCTTCCGTCGAAGATCGAAGCCGATTCTGGAGCTCCTGCGATGCCCCGAAAACATCCCTCCTCTTCATTAACCTCTTTTTGATATATGCAACCGGTAAGTCCCTCCTAAACTCCCTTTATATTCTTTGAATTTCTTTTTAATTAAAATCGGTAAAAATGGAGTTAATACCGATATCTTTTTTCTAAACTCTAGAAACTCCACATTTTCTTATATATTGTTCATACAAATTCTTACACAATACTTGTAAACTTAATACCAATATTTAGAATAAATTTTGGCCTAGAATATCATATAAAATAACATCAATTTAACGTTTTCATTAAAATACCATGAACTTTAATATCATCTCTTTTAGCTATGTTAAAACTATACTTTTAGGAAAAACTTCATGGGGTAATGACCTACCCCTCACGTATACTCTTGTTTCATCACACGATACCTTTTTGTATGATTTTTTGTACGAATAAAATATTACATTAAAATACCACTTACTTTAAAAACCGGTTTTCTTTTAAAACAGTATATTGATTCCTTTGCGATTATGCCTCTACAATCCTCTTTAGGGGACCCGCTAATGGATGGTGCGGATTATTGCACATCCTTAGGCTAGTAGAGCGAGATGCAGACATCTTCACGGAGCATTTGGTCTCGAAAGGTTTTAAATACAGTTTTAAAGAAAATTTCCTAAATAAATAAAGAAATTTAATTTTTAATAATTATATAAAAATTACAAATCCTTATTTTCAAATATAATAAACTTATTTTCTAAAAATGAAAGATTAACAAGTTTCAATAAAATACTATCAAGTTACCAAAAGACAACTCTTTTCAATAAAATACCATGAACTTCCAATATTAATTGTTTATCACTAAAATACCTCAAATCCTTAAAAATTATGCTCATGAAACCCCTAATAATATAAATAATCTCTCGAGATTTACTTTTAATTATATTATAATATTTTTCATAAAACCCCCTCGAGTTATATAAAAACAATATTTAAGGACTTTAGTAAATATAGGTTTAAGCGAGATCAATTCTCTTGAGCCTCAGGAAGCCGGAGAAAGTGAGTGCTTGCCTATTTAAGGTAGAAAATTTAATGGAGTTATCAATGGTAATTGTCTTGGAAAAAAATCCTGTCGTCCATGTGTAGCAGTTACCGATAACTTCCGAACATAATTCAAGATTTAAATAAATTTATAAGTGTCTGACTCAGTCAGAGTCCAATTCAAACATGAATCTAAAGTCAAACACAAATACTTGATCGTGAACATGAACACTTGAATTAACACATCAAAATCAAACATGAATACTTGACTTGACCTGACCAAACCCTGGTTATAATTGGACATGAACTTAACATGAACACAATGGTTGCTATTGAAACTGACTTAACTCGAACCATGAATACAACTTGACATGAGTACATGAATACTTAACACGAATATATGATATTGACATGAACTCAATCTTGCAACTTGATGTATTCATGGATTCGAGTAAGGCTGGTAATCTTAATGGTAACGTAAAATACACAGGGTGTTGGGGTAGTTCTTGTGTGAATCAAACGAAATCTTAGGAGTCCTCCTAGATCATGAATCCATATCTACTAACACATGCAAGCTATCATGAGGGCCCGTGTTTCCTTACTCCTGAATTATAGCCGGTTGAGTTTGGAATACTTCAACACTAGATTGAAGTCCCGTTACTAACACTTGATTCAGGCCCGTGGTTCCTTACCCTTGGATTACAGCCAGTTGGGTTCGAGAACACTCTTGAGATTGGTTGATATTCACTCTTGAACTTACATTAAATTAGTTTATCCATATAAAGACCATTTAGGATATTTACATTCACTTCATGTTCACTATACCTACACGACACGGCCATACTATACTATGCTCATGTTATGATATACAACTGCATGTTAAATAGAATTGCTATGTTTACAGCAAATAACATGTTTCAACACCATATCTCCTAATCCATTGTTTCATCATATACATTTACTTTATCTTTATACTGTTATACTTCACACCCATTTCTTGGGGACTTACCGAGCGAAAGATCGCAATCGGGCATTCCACCTATCTTTGTTTTCTTGGAATGTTCGTCAGATACTGTGGAGACCGAGGAGGTGAACTCCACCGAGGAGGAGCATGACCAGATAACGACTCGGGACTAGACTAGCGATTTTCTCATATTATGTATGCCACATGTTAGGCATTTCTCTTCTTGTATTGTATTTACTTCCAGTTGAACTCATATATTGTAAATGCTTCAAGTTGAATGCAAATTAATTTGTTGAGGTTTAAATCTCATATTTATTTCTTGTCATTTTATATTGCATATTTTACGCTAGCGTATTTATTCCGGGAAATGAGCTTCTCGAAATAAATACGCCGCGGCCTCGTCACGTACCTGCTTCCGTCTACTGGGAAGCAGGGCGTGACAGGTTTTGTTGGCGGCCCATGCAAGTCCGTTCTGCATGAACTCTTAACCAATATATCACAAAAAATATGAAATTTAACAACTTTATATTCCTTGCCATTCAATTTCCGTTGAATCTATCATAATCTTTCTTCTCTATCTAAGGTGATGGATTCTCCCAGCAACCCTAGCACCAATGATGGAAGTACACCACCACAACCTATCCTTACCATTCTACCACCTCCACCTACCGCAGCCGCTTCATGCACAGAACAGACGATACTTTTGGAGGCTATCAAAACCCTAATTGAGGGTCTGCAGGCTCAAAGCACGATTTTGCAGGAGCAGATTGCTCTCCTTCAACAGAGTTTCATCCGCTCTGAAGCAGAAGCACCGGGAGTGAAGAAATTTCGAGCATTACACCCGAAGAACTTCTCAGAGAAAGAGAAACCACTTAAAGCCGAGAAATGGGCTCAGAGCATAGAAGACGGTCTAGCCGTAGCCCTAGTTCCAGAGGTTGCTTGGGTCAGAATAGCAAAACTCCAGCTTACAGGCAATGCCAGAGTTTGGTGGAAGGCCGAAGTGAGCTATCTTGAGCAACCGATCGAGTGGAAGACTTTCCGTGATCTCTTTGACGCCAAATATTTTCCGGAAACCGCACACTTCGAGATGGAACAGAAATTCATTCACCTGCAATAAGGATCCATGTGGGATAAGTCGGTGGATAAGTATGATGCAGAATTCACCATGCTCGGCAGATTCGCCGCCCATCTAATTCCTACCGCAGAAATCAGAGCCAAGCGCTTCCAGCAAGGATTAGACCCTGAGATCCAGGCTGCCCTAGCAATGAGAGAATACCTAGCTCATGAAGTAGCTTTGAAGTCAGCACGTCGCTATGAAGTTGTCGTTAAGAAGAAGGGAAGGCCACAGTCAGTTGGTATGAAACGTCCTACCAATCAGATTACTGGAGGAGCCACTTCTAGGCCAACTCTCCCAGTTCCAGCTATGAGGCCCGGAGGATCATTTTCCGAGACCGAACCAAATTTCTGTATCTATTGTAAGAGAACTGGACATCAAGTCAAGAATTGCCGTCGAGCGAATGGTCTTTGTCTGATATGTGGATCACCTTCACACACTATAGGAATTTGTCCACACAATCGAACTGGCCCAGCTCCCACAGCTAGACCATGTTAGATATGTATGCCCTAGAGGCCTGTATTGTATATGATGCTAGGCATGTGTTTCCCCCAATCAGAGCAAAGCTCTGTTTGAATTTCAAAAATTCAAAATTCGAAGCAACGCTTCAAATTCCTTACGCTGCACGCAACGCGCCACATGTCAAAAGCTGATACGTCAGCGCAGCGCCCAAGGCAGCGCGCCCAATCAGAGCAAGGCTCTATTTAAAACAAAATTAAAGGAAGCAACGCTTCAATTGCGCAAGCGCTGCGCAACACGTGTCAGCGTAGGTGCGCAAGTGCTGCGCTGCACGACACGTGTCAGCGCAAACGCAGTTGCGCTGCGCCGTGCGCTGCGCGACACGTGTCAGCGCAGATGCGCAAGAGCAGATGCGCGACACGTGTCAGCGCAGTTGCACTGCGCTGTGCGCTGCGCGACACGTGTCAGCGCAGTTGCGCAAGCGCTATGCTGTTTCCCGCTTCTTGTTTGGGGAGAACAGCCTGTTTGTGCTGCGCTCTGCGCTGCTTGACACGTGTCACGCCCTGGGGCGTTTGCGCTAAACAGAATTAAATTCTAGTAAGATTTTTCTGTTCTTGTTAAAACAAGAAGATTGCCTTCTGTAAAACAGAAGCCCTTGGATCAAAGATCCAACGGTGGGGAAAATTCCCCAAATCACTCAGAGAAAGATCTCTTTAACAAATTTATGGGCACTATATAAAGGCCCCTAGACCCCAAATCAAGCATCAATATTGTGAGAGATTGAGAACCTCAAAACAGAGAGAACTCTGAAGAAATTTCAAGAAAAAGGTAAAAACCTTCATAAAATAGAAGAATTTCTTCTAATAGATCATTGATCTAAGAACAAGATCAATGATCTTCATATAATAAACAGTGCTTTGCACTTTTTTATGAACCACTGGTTCTCTGAAACAAGAAAAACTTGTTTTCTTTGATCTAAATTAGATCAAGAAATCAAACAGTGCTTTGCACTTTTTTATGAACCATTGGTTCTGGAATCTTAAAGATTCTCGAGATTATTGGAACAATGCCTTGCACTTGTAAATCTGTATTGTTGCGCTCTTGGGTTGGCGCAAGCCACCAGAGAGCGCCACGTGTCAGCTCCAGAACAACTTGCGCTATGCGCTTTTAAAATAGAGCATTGCTCTCTGAAATTAGCGCAACTCATCAGAGCGCGCCACGTGTCAGCAGCGCAGCGCACTACGCTAACCGCGCTTGCGTTCACCAGAGCGTAACACGTGTCACCTCCACATGCGCTTGCGCTCATTAATTAGCGCAAAGCGCCTGACAGGCCACATGACCACTGTCAGACAATTAATGTGCTGCATTATTTACAGAAGGGCCAAGCCCAATTAAAAAAGGCCTAACAGGCCAAATTAAATGCATTGCATTATTTTAAAGAAGGGCAGAGTCCAAACAGATGCTCTGCATCATTTATAAAGGAACAGAGCCCAAATCAGAAAGGCCTAGCAGGCCAAAATAAAATGCAGTGCATTATTTAAAAAGGATCAAAGCCCTAACACAGGCCTAATAGGCCAAAGACAAATAAAATCGTTGAACATTTTTCAACTGGACTTAGCCCAATCATGGCCGTAAGTCCTCAAATTAAATTGACTGAGCACAGCTGCTCTCTTAAATTAATTTACATCCGGTTCGAGGGTACATCTCCGAACTTCTCTGACTCCTATCGTTGTAATCCTTCAACGACGTCAGAGAGGTGACGGGTCCCGACAACCACACATCAGCACGGACTGTGGGGTCCTTAAACCCACGGACTTATGCGTCCTTAAACCAAAACACGGACTGTGGGGTTCTTAAACCCGCGGACTTATGCGTCCTTAAACCAAAACAACGGACTGTGGGGTCCTTAAACCCGCAGACTTATGCGTCCTTAAACTAAAACACGGACTGTAAGGTCCTTAAACCTATGGACCCCCATGTCCCTAAACTGGAATATGGACCACCATGTCCCTAAACTGGAATATGGACCGCAATGTCCTTAAACTACCTATAGACCACTACGTCCCTAAACTGGAACAATAGAGCTCCCAAATGCTCTTTTGTCGGATCTAAACGATCCCGTTTAAGTTGATCTTAGCCTCAAATATGGCTAACGTATCCTTAAACCTTCAAACAGATTTTAGTCGCAAATTGGACTATAGATCCCCCAATCAACTTTGGTTCAAGGGTATATCTCTGAACTCCTCTGACATCTGTCGTTGTAATCCTTCAACGTCGTCAGAGAGGTGATGGGTCCCGACGGCCATACATGCAATGGACCACCATGTCCCTAAACTGGAAATGGATCTAGACGATCCCGTTAAGTTTATCTTAGTCTGGAAATTAGACTAACGTATCCTTAACAAACATTTAAGTTGATCTTAGCCTAAAAAATGGCTAACGTATCCTTAAACCAAAACCCAAAACCCAAATCTAAAAAAATACGGATTTGGACTAATCCACGTCCTACGGGCGACGAAATAAATAGTCTCCGTATACAATCCACGGGCAACTACAAACAAAACAAACACACACGACACGAAGTGAAATTCTGAAGAAGGAGAAAGTGGCTACCGCGATGCGGTAGCGTAATTAACTGCAGGGGCTTGCGCCTGCAGGGTAGAGCGTCCCCACAATCAAAAACCCCTCTAGCCAGGGGGAATCTGACGAAGTCTGCTACATCGGCCGCATCCGTCTAAACCTCCGATACACGGTACCATAAATCAACTTGGCATCTTCGGAAAGGTAGACGGATAAAACCATATAGCATCTGCCCCGAATCTCAGGCAAGACGTCCTCACGTCGTCGCCGTCTTTCGGAGGGGAACAGATTCTGGACGCCTGGTGGGACCTTTTCCTCTTTCCACTCCACACTTCGTGTGTCGTCTTCGCGAACGAATCGCGGTTTGTTGATGGCTGTCTTTGGATTTTCAAGTTACTAAGATTTGGTCTTTTGCCTGGCGCAGAAATCAAGCATCAATGGCCTCTAATTGCTCGAATTGCTCGAAGTGCCAATGCAGCCGACGCTACACCTCACCTGGAGGTGTAGCATATGGGCCTCAAGCGGCCTCCATCCTTGCCCTGCCGGTAGAACAGGTGACCCAGGCCACCACCGGCCTGTTTTTCGGGACCATGATCCCGCCTGCAAGCTTCACCATGCCGATGCCCGCACCAGAAGCAAACAAGAAGTCGGTCTTCGACCGGCTCACTGCTACAACGACCCCTTTCAACGGGTCGTCCACTATCAAACCAACAGCCTCTGTCTTTGCTAGGCTGGATCAGAACTCTGAGGGGCCCGCCAAGAAGCCTATGAACCCCAAAGTGGCTGTCCTAAGGAAGGCAACAACCGCTGCTCCAGAAGTCGTTAAGGCGGCTTCTCCTGTCAAAGAGTCAGTCTTTTCAAGGCTGTCTATTCTGGCTCCTGCCCCTGCTCTAGGATCTGTCTTTGACAGATTGAATATTTCCACTCAAAAGACAACATCATTCTTTAAGAGCCTGGCACCGGCGGCAACTCATTCAGACAGGGGGCAAAAAGAAGCTGTCTCTATCACCGAGCCAGTCCCAACGGCTCGTCATGCTTGACGTCGCCATTGGCGACGAGTAAGGAAGGCACGGGGCAACTCCCCCTCAGGGCTAACTCCACCTGCTCCAGTGGTGGAAGTCGATGCTGCTGTTCTAACTGGGAACAACTTTGAACCCCTGAGGAGGGTACGTAAGAACTCTCCAACTGCTACACTGAAAAGATCTCCTCCACCTGTGGAGAGAGTTCCGGAAACGAAGCTGGAGCAACCCCCTCAACGGCTGTCCTCCAAAATATACAAGGTTTGGCAAAGGGTTCAAGACTCCGTAATTGACCCAGACCACTCTCGTCAACAGAAAAAGGCGAGGGTGCAAGAAGAAAAAGACCGTCCTATTAAACAGCAAAGGACAACAACCGCTAGGGTGTCCACTGCGACGGCCCCCTCAACTTCAACGGCCCACAAAAAAAGAAGGCCGGAGAAAATCCCCGTGCCCGCGGCAAATGCTAAAGGTGGTGAACCTAAATGCCCTAAGTCTGGGTGCATAATAGTTCATACAGTATACATGGCGTCGGGAAAGGAGGACAGCCCTGCATCTACAGGTCATAGACCGCTTACACGGTCAGTGACCAAAGCTCAGGAGCAACAGCAAAAGCTCCAGGAGATGATGAACGCGATGGCCGCACTTACTGGGCCAAAAGAAAACCCTGAAACGTTCTCGGATGAACGCCAGGAGCAAGAAACTGACGCCGAGTTCCTTCGTCGGATATTGGAGAAGAAGGATAAAGAGGCTGCTGAACAAGCAGCCAACATAAAGCGTATGGGCCTCCTGTTCCAAGACATGGTGGGGATGATGATCCAACAAGATCCTCCGGCCGAAGATCCCCCATCATCTTTGAAGACGATAGGGGAGAAACGTCGAATCCTCCGCCAGCTCTGTCAACAGCCAAGGGGGAGACAATCTCCAAAGCTGACTTGGACGAGTACATAGCCCAACAAATACGGGTTCATCATGCGATTGAAGCAGCCGGCCAGGTCGTAAAAACAGGATGACCATATCCGAGCTGGTACGACCAGATCAAGTACCCGCTGGGCTACACAATTCCCAAGTTCCATGTCTATAAGGGGACGGGCAATCCCCACCAGCATGTTGCCCAGTTCAGGGCACTCTGCGGCAACACTGGCGGTGATGACAAACTATTGCTTAGCCAGTTCGTCAACAGCTTGTCAGATACAGCGTTCGAGTGGTACTCTGAACTCCCGAACGACTCTATCAAGACCTTCGCGGAGATGGAGCTGTTGTTTACCCAGCGTTTTGTAAGCGCCAGTGAACGCACCCCGATGAAGGCATTGATTAACGCCAGGGTGAAGCCAGGCGAGACATGGGTCCAATATGCTATACGGTGGCGGAACTTATGGTCGAAGTGCGAGCAACGCATTGAAGAAGCTACTGCAGTGGGCATGTTTGTGGGAACCCTTGACCCGCAAGCAACCATCTCGCAATTTATGATGTTCTTCAAGCCGACTACCTTCCAGGCCCTGATCGATAAGTTAGCGCAAATGGATCAGATGGGCCATAGACCTCCTCTTCCAAAGCCAGAATCCCGAAATGACAAGGGGAAGGGAAAAGCGATCGTTGTCGCTAATGCTCAACAACAGCCGAGTAACTCGAAGCCGGCTGTTCGTCAAAATAATATGCGTCCGCAGGTACCCCTTGAAGAAAGACGAGGACGTCCTTACTCGTTTCCCCGAGATAAAACGAGAAGATTATTCGAGCTGGCGTTGCGCAACCGACTCATAAATCTGCCGGAGCCAAAACGTCTATCGCAACCAAATGATGTCAATGAGCCCAACTACTGTCCCTATCACCGAGTACTGGGTCATCCGATCGAAGATTGCTACGTCTTCAAAAATTGGCATGAAGACCAGTACCAACAGGGCAAGTTCGCGTTATCTGACAGATGGAAGGTGAATCCTCCGCAACCTCACGCCTCTAAAAGGAATGAATATGCCGGGGGCAACGTGCTCTCTCGTCAAAGAAGGCCCATGGGAGGTTGTGCTGTCAGCTAAGACAAAGAGAATGCTGAACGATCTTCAGGCATGCCCAGCGATCAAGTAGAAGAACCCGTTGAAACCGCAGGTCATTGAGGGGATGTTGAAACCGCGTCCAATTCCAAAGACCAATGGTGGTGGCCTAAGCACTCGCAACCAGCTGTCAAAATCTTAGAAGAAGAAGAAGAAAAAGAAATCCAAGAAGCCCGTGAAGCCTGGCGACAAGCGCACAGATTTACAAAAATAAATTGACGCGCTAGAGGAATATAATCAGAAAGCACGGACTCCCATTACGCTCCAAGAGTTTCTTAACCACGTCTTTCAAAAGGAAGATGAAGAGGAAAGTTCGTCGGATGAGTCTGATGAATACGTGGCGAGCTGCCATATGATCTCCCATTCGTTGATAAACGATGAGGAGACTCCTTGCACTGAAAAGCTGGGGGCAGCTCCTGAACCAAAAATTCTGGGGCCATCAGATGAGGTAATTGACGCATTTCTCAACGAATCTCTGTTGAAGAGTAAAGATGATCGGGAATGCGAGACGGCTATATTTGAAAGGGCCAAGCACCGGCGACTTGATGAAAGAGCTGAGACGCTCCCGCTGGAGCAAAATACCTCCACTACCGACAAAAGCAAATTCAAGACGAGGAAAAGGTTTGCTAAAGCCATATCAATCGGTATGAAGCTACCATCCTCTGAAAGAAACATTACCAGTGAAGCGGAAATGCACCCCTCCTATTGCCTGTATCATCGGAATATTTCGCACCCCACCGAAGAGTGCAAAGCTTTCAATAGATGGTGGCAAGGATATGTTGCTCGTCGACAGCATTTTAAGCGGGAGAAGCGCAAAACTCGTCGGGAGCGGAAAAATACGACCGAAGGGCTTAACAGAACTACCAGCAATTGTCGCATGGTTAATGCCAGGGGATCGCAAGTGCTCACATTCGGAAGCGATTCTGACGAGGAGCTGGCTCTTAGCCCCCTCTTTAAAGAGTCCACCTCGGGAAAAGAAGAAGAGCCGAAGGTCTGCGAAAATATCCGGCTGCGTAATCGGACGCTACCCGAAAAGAATCTCGGACCCTCAAAAAAAAAAGATAAAGGGAAAGAAAAGGTCTTTGAATAGATCGCCTTAGATGACCAAGTTGTGTAGGAGCTAACTGCTAAGGACCCGCCGAAGAGAAATAAGGTGGATTACAACGTCTTAGCGCATGTGAGGAAGCTACCTTCGCAGTTCAGCATTCTTGACGCCCTTTTACTATCAAAAGAGGCGAGAGATTCATTAATCAAGGCACTGCAGGATCCGGAACAATTCCAAGCTTTCCTGGACGAAGAAAAGATGAAGGATGAATTGGAGGAAGTGCACACGTCCGATGGCACTTTTGGTGATGAGGACCTTCTCCTTGGGACGTGCGAACACAATCGCCCCCTCTATGTCTCGGGATACTGCCACGATATAAAGATAGGCAAAATCCTGATCGACAATGGATCCTCCGTTAACCTCCTCAATGTGCGGGTGTTAAAAGAAATCTGCATGAGCGTCCAGCACCTTGCTCGGGATAAGATTACCATCTCCGGGTTCGACTCCCAGTCATCAAGAACTCTTGGGTCTGTGGTATTGACGCTACGCTTCGGGCTACTCATCACAGACATTAAGTTCCACGTCATAGACGCCAAGACTTGCTACAATGCTCTGCTCGGCCGACCATGGTTACACGAGTACAACATCATCCCTTCTACACAACATCAGTGTATGAAGTATTCTAAGGATGGTCTCGAGTATACCGTGTTGGGAGAACTGAACCCATTCTCCGTGAATGAGGTCTGCAAATATGAAGATGCCAAATACTTTTTGCCAGATTTTGAGGATACAGAGAGATGTCGCAAACCGGAAAACAAAGCTAATGCCACCAATCCTGTTTTCGGGAGTGATACCGAAGAAGAAGAAGATATAGTTTACTCTGGGCCATCTCGACACAACAAGCCAGGACCATCCGCTCCTACGTTGATCTTTGGTAGCGACTCGGAAGATGAGGTCCATGCTGTATTCTCTGCTCGACCTTCAATACAAACGTCCGCTGATGAAGTGCAAAGTCTACAAGTCGCCATGGTGCCGCTTAAACACCGTAAAGAACTGGATGCACTTGATATCTACAATGTAGAAGAGCTGCAGACGTTCTATATCCCTCCCAGGCGAGAAGGCGAAAAAGCAATTCTATTCTACCGCTATGAAGAAACCAGAACGGAGAAAGAAATCTGGCATGGCGCGGATCCTACGCTTGACAGGCTTCAGCCCATCCGTCTCCCCAGATATTATACAAAAGGTTTGAAATGGATATTGAAGCGCCAGGGGATATCCTTCAAACAGACCGCTCGAAAAGCCAAATTCTATGACAGGGTCTAGAACGTTCCCGGGACTCAACACAAGCTGCCTAATGGGAGAATGGAAACAATTGGGCTTGGATACATTCGGTCCAAGAAACGAGAGCTACTCCACGGTTGCTACGTCGTGCATAACTTCGATGAAGAAGCAGATGCTCAATGGGGAGATGCTAATCCTGAACCAGTAAAAGCTCCAGATGCAAAAGTGCCCAGTCCATCGTTTGAAGAACAAATGGACAAGCTTATAAGGGAAGCTGGTCAAAGAATCCGAGATGACCATAACCGCGAAATGGCCATCTATGAGAAAGCCAAAATGCAACGCCTCCTCCAACAGGCTGTGAAAGATGAAGATGCCGCTCCTTGTCAACCTGTTATAAGGAAGGCTCGACGTAGAGGCAGAAACAAGTCGAAAGGAAAAAAAGGTGCTCAACAGCAACAAAGCGGGACTAAGAAGTCACGCAAACGAGAATCGAGTGGTTCCGATCTATCCCTCATGAGGAAAATGGGTTGAGTGTACTCTTTTCCTCGAGACAAGACGAAGAAAATACTCGACCTCGCTTTAAAACATCAGATGCTTACGCTGCCGGAGTCCAAACACCCCGAACAAGCATGCGAAGTCTCACACCCAGACTATTGCCTTTATCACCGAGTGATAGGGCACCCTCTCGAAGACTGCTTCACCTTCAAGAATTGGGTCGAAAATCAGTATCAGCTTGGCAAGTTCGCTCTGTCTGACAACTGGAGGGTAGCGCCGCCATAGAAGCACGAACCTAAGGCCATGAAAGAAGAACTAGTTCCACATTGGGATTGGAAGCGAATTCATACTTGTCACATGATAACAATATCAAAAGAAAAGCCCGAGAACATGAATGACCTTCCCTGGTGCTTCGAAAACAACAGCGACGAGGTAATCTCAGAATTCCCGCCAGCACCGAAAGAGCTGGAAGATGGAATACATACCACTGCAGATAACCTCAAGAAAATTGAGTTGGGGGCGGCGAATGACCCACGACCGACATTCATTAGTGAGCTGCTGTCTGAAGAGAGGGCGGCTTCATTAAAAAACCTGCTTATGCAGCATAGAGATTGTTTCGCATGGAACTATTCCGAAATGCCTGGACTAGATCCAGAAATTGCTGTGCACAAATTGGCAATATCCCCGGACGTCAAACCAGTCAAGCAGGCACCAAGAAGAATGCGGCTCGAGCTTGAAATGAGCATCAACGCCGAGGTCAAGAAGCTGATCGACTCTGGCTTCATTCAAGAGGTCTAGTATCCCGAGTGGATCGCCAACATCGTCCCGGTGATGAAGAAAAATGGGACAGTGCGCATATGCGTGGACTTCCTAGATCTCAATAAAGCCTACCTGAAGGATGATTTCCCAGTGTCAGTCACCGAACTGATGATAGACAACACGTCCACTCATGAGGTTTTCTCCTTCATGGACGGATCGTCAGGGTATAATCAGATAAAGATGCATCCCGAAGATCAGAAGCACACCGCTTTCAGGACCCCTTTGGGTATATTCTGCTATAAGGTGATGCCCTTTGGTCTAAAGAACGCCGGCGCTACTTATCAGAGAGCCATGACGCAAATCTTTGATGTCCTTATACACGAAATCGTCGAATGCTATATCGACGATCTCGTGGTTAAAAGAAAATCATACGAGGAACATCTCGAGCATCTGAAGACCGTATTTCAACGCCTTCGATAGTACAACTTGAAGATGGACCCTCTCAAGTGTGCATTCGGAGTTTCCTCGGGCAAATTCATGGGATTCATCGTACGACATCGAGGTATTGAGATAGATCCGTCGAAGATCAAGGCGATCATGGAAATGCCTTCGCCAAGAACTCTCAAACAGCTGCGGTCTCTCCAAGGAAAGCTTGCGTATATACAGCGATTTATAGCCAACCTTTCAGGCAAGTGCCGTCCTTACAGCCACCTGATGAAGAAGGGAACCCCGTTCGTCTGGGACCAAAAATGCTAAAGCGCGCTAGACAAGATCAAGCAATACGTGCAGAACCCGCCAGTGTTGGCTGCTCCGGTCAAGGAAAAACCCCTCATCCTTTATACAACCGCCCTCGAAGGTTCCTTAGGCGCATTATGGGCGCAAGAGAACGACCAAGGGAAGGAAAGAGCGCTTTACTACTTAAGTCGAGTTCTACTGGGGGCAGAAAGCAACTACTCCCTCATTGAAAAACATTGTATGGCGTTGATCTTTGCGATAACAAAGCTCAGGCACTATGCGTTGGCGCATGAAGTCCGTCTCATTTCGAAGGTGGACCCCCTTAAATATTTAATGTCAAAGGCCATATTGACGGGGCGACTCGCTAAATGGGCCCTGCTCTTGATGGAGTTCTCGATAACGTATCAACCCCTCAAGGCAGTGAAAGGCCAGGCCATCGCCGACTTCCTCGCTAAACATCCGATACCTGCCGATTCTCCTCTGAATTGCGATCTGCCAGACGAACATGCGTTTGACGCGATCGACGGTAGTGATACCCGATGGGAGCTTTATTTCGATTGAGCGTCTTCCATGAAGAAGCGCAAACAAAGTACCCCTGTAATCAAATCGGGGGTAGGACTCATCTTTGTAACTCCACAAGGAGGGATAATGCGCTTTGCTTTCTCCCTAACAGAGCCGAAGACAAACAATGAAGCCGAATACGAAGCTTTGATAGTAGGCCTCGAGATCACCATCGACATGGGAGTTGAAAACCTCCTCATATATGGAGATTCTCAACTGGTCGTTTGTCAAGTAAATGGCGACTACCAGACATGCAAACCAGAGTTGGTGAAGTATGGCGAAAAGGTGCAGCAACTGTTGACCCAAATCCCTTCCTATATTTTGGAAAACATACCGCGCGCGGAAAACAGCAAAGCGGACGCGTTGGCCAAGCTCGCCAAAGAACTGGCCGATGAGAACCTCGATGACGTAAGAATCGTGGTACAAAGCCGTCGGGTACTTGCCACAGCGGAAATATCTCCGGAATTATCCGAAGAAAAGGGAGCGACTGAGCAGACGACCCTGCAAATAAAAGATCGGGAAAATACCGAGGATTGGAGAGAAGTCTTTATAGACTACTTCAAATACCGTCGAACGCCCGAAGATGCGTCCTTAAGACATCAGCTTATGAAACGAGCTCTGTCTTTCGCCTTCGTCAATGATAATCTGTACAGGAGGTCATTTGATTCTCTATGGTTAAGGTGTCTGGGACCTGACGAAGCGAAAAGAGTCGTTCAGGAAGTTCATGACGGACTCTGCGGTTCTCACCAAGCAGGCCCAAAGATGAAGTTGAAGATCAAACGGATGGGCTACTACTGGCCCATGATGGTTCAAGATTGCCTCGAGTATGCGAAGCAGTGCCACTCATGCCAAATTCATGGGGACTTCATCCACCAGCATCCAAATCTGCTACACCCGACAGTGGCTAGCTTGCCATTCGAAATGTGGGGAACTGACATAGTCGGCCCCATCGAACCAGCATCGTCCACGGGACATCGTTTCATCCTAGTGATGACTGACTACTTCTCCAAATGGGCAGAGGCAGTACCACTGAGGGAAGTGAAGACGGAGAATATCCTCCATTTCTTCAAGACGCACGTCATATATCGGTTTGGAACTCCACGACGGATCATCTCCGATAACGGGCCAGCTTATAGAAGCCACAAGATCAGTCGCTTCGCGCAACAACACAATATAGACTGGAGATATTCCTCAGTTTATAATCCGCGAGCTAACGGGTTAGCCGAGGCCTTCAACAAGACCTTGACAAAGATCATGAAGAAGACGGTGTCCCGAAATAAGAAGGACTGGCACGAAAGACTACAAGAAGCTCTCTGGGCGTATCGAACTACGTTCAAAACGGCCACGAACACAACGCCATATGCGTTGGTATTCGGTACAGAAGCAGTACTCCCCCTCGAGATAAAGTTACCCTCTCTACGAGTGGCAGTCCATTATGAGCTGACAGACAAGGAAAATGCTCACCTTCGGCTTGAGGAGCTTGATGCCCTTGATGAGACCCGGCTCATGGCGCAACAAAGTCTGGAGGCCTATAAAGCAAAGATGACACGCTCATATGAAAGATTGACCCGGCCGAGGACATTCCGCCAAGGCGAACTCGTGCTAGTGGTCAAAAGGCCTATGATTCCAAATCGCGCCAAGCGGGGAAAATTTGAGCCAAACTATGAAGGCCCGTACATCATAGATAAGGTCTACCAGGGTGGACCCTATCTACTAATAGATATGCACGGTGAAAGGCCTTACAGGCCAATAAATGGTTGATTCCTAAAAAAATACTACGCTTAGCGAGTTACTGCCTAGGTCAATGATAGATGACGACGACTATGTCCGCTCGTTATTTTCCTAAGCTCAAACTTTATAAGCAGTAACCAGCCTTCTCTCGGGCGGACCGAAACGTCCTTAAACTACTACCGCAGCATCTTTAGGTTGACGAGATGAATAAAAAAAATATATAAAAATAAAAAAATATAATAAACGGTATGCCCATAAGCAAAATGGGCATGGATGAAAACCCGAAAGGGCTCCGTGAGTAAAAACAGCAGGGCTACCGGCGAGTGTTCGTGAAAACCCGAAAGGGCGCGACCTCGTTTTAAAATATATATATATATATATATATATATATATATATATATATATAAATAAATAAAAAGAATAAAAAAGGGGGTATGTCCATAAGCAAAAAAGGCACGAATGAAAACCCGAAAGTGCTCCGTGAGTAAAAACAGTAGGACTACCGGCGAGTGTTTGTGAAAATATGAAAGGGCGCAACCTCGTTAAAAGACACTTACAGGGTCCTCTCGACCTTGTAAGGAGAAACCACCCGCGTGAGATCCTTACGACTCACAAGGGAGCAACACACTTAGGGATCCCCACGATTCCTAAGGAGAAAATACACTTGCGAGGTCCTCACGACTTGTAAGGAGAACTCTCTTATGGGACCCTCACGGCTCATAAGATTTGAAAGTCTTAAGTTACAGAGATATAAACCTGTGCTTAAGCAACCCCCACAACCTTCGATATTGCCCTACAAGCGGCTCAATGCTGACCTTTGTATACAATCCACGGGCACGAATAAATATTTCCCTAACCAAGTCCCATTCGTGACTGGGATATGTACGCACGATGAACAACCCTTGTAGGTCCTCTCGATTTACAAGGAGAAAACCCTCTTGTAGGATCCTTACGACTTACAGAGGAACATACACTTAGGAATCCTCACGATTCCTAAGGAGAAAATACACCTACGAGATCCTCACGACTTGTAGGGAGAAATACCTTTGTGAGTCCCTTACGGCTCATGAAGTCAAAAGTCTTAGCCGACAGGACCTTAACCCTGTTCGCTAAGCCACCTTTGTTCGTTATCGACGGAGGCAAATGATGATTCGCTCCTGGCAATATCCCAGTTGTAGCGGTGCTGATGCCGAAATCGGTGTCTAATTTCAGATTTACGGTGAAAAGCCGGTAGGCCGCATACGAAATAGCCGAAATGATGGGGCAACTTGCAATAAAAAGCAGCAAGTAAAAACGTATGCATACAAAACAACCG
The DNA here is from genome assembly GCA_030015575.1 of Agapanthus africanus. Classification (NCBI taxonomy): domain Eukaryota; kingdom Viridiplantae; phylum Streptophyta; class Magnoliopsida; order Asparagales; family Amaryllidaceae; genus Agapanthus; species Agapanthus africanus. Next base: position 490,231,537 of record JASDDO010000012.1, read on the forward strand.
AAATGATTTGGCTACTCGCAATAAAAAGCAGCGAGTAAAAATAAAATAAATAGCCGAAATGATTGGGCACCGCGAAAAATAGCCGAAATGATTGGGCAGTTGCGACTCTCGCGATCAAAAGCTAAAATAATAGAGCATCGCGGAAATAAAACAATAAAAATGAATGAAACTTTTGCCCTACAGTTGAGATCACATCGATCCCTGTATACAATCTAAGGGCACAAACAAAAAGGGAACTACATTTCCCCACCAGGTGCGTCAAAGGGAAGTCAGATCTGGACGACTACATCTACAGCCTGGAGACCGACAGCGGCGTTCCTCCTCATTCCAGCAGGACATGGACGTGACATCACCAATCGGAGCTACGGCAAAGTCCCCAGTTCCAAGACTTTACGGTTCACAGACTACCTAGAGTCAGCCAATGACCTCCGTCTCGGAAACAAGTCAGCCAATGACCTCCGTCTCGGAAACAAGTCAGCCAATGACCTCCGTCTCGGAAACAAGTCAGCCAATGACCTCCGTCGCGGAAACAAGTCAGCCAATGACCTCTGTCGTGGAAACAAGTCAGCCAATGACCTCCGTCGCGGAAACAAGTCAGCCAATGACCTCCGTCTCGGAAACAAGTCACCCAACGACCTCCGTCTCGGAAACAAGTCAGCCAACGACCTCCGTCTCGAAAACAAGTCAGCCAACGACCTCCGTCTCGGAAACAAGTCAGCCAACGACCTCCGTCTCGGAAACAAGTCAGCCAACGACCTCCGTCTCGGAAACAAGTCAGCCAACGACCTCCGTCTCGGAAACAAGTCATCTAACGACCTCCGTCTCGGAAATAAGTCAGCCAACGACCTCTGTCGCGGAAACAAGTCAGCCAACAACCTCCGTCGTGGAAACAAGTCACCCAACGACCTCCGTCTCGGAAACAAGTCAGCCAACGACCTCCGTCGCGGAAACAAGTCAGCCAACGACCTCCGTCGCGGAAACAAGTCAACCAACGACCTCCGTCTCGGAAACAAGTCAGCCAACGACCTCCGACCCGGAAACAAGTCAGTCAACGACCTCCCCGTCGGAGCAATACTTCGACTCGGAAACAAGTCAACTCACCAACCACTTACGAGTCCTTTCGACTTGTAAGGAAGAAAATTCTCTTATAAGATCCTTACGACTTATAAGAGAAAACACACTTAGGAATCCTCACGATTCCTAAGGAGAAAATCCAACTACGAGATCCTCTCGATCCGTAGGGAGAAAAGTCTCTATGAGACCCTCACGGCTCATAGAGTTGAAAAGTCTTAGGCAGCAGATCTGAACCTGCGGCCTAAGCCATCGTTATCTCTTGGAGAAATCTAGATATTTACTCTATTATCTGTTTATCAAGACAGCCTGCTGATAATAAGAGAAGGGAGAAAGCAAAGAAATAGTACAAGACATTGCAAAGAAAAATGTGTATCTTTATTTATTGAATTTAATCAAGTACAAGGGGAAGCGTACAAAAGAATAAAGAATGGATACATATTATTTAAAAGAAAATTTTTACAAATACATTGATACAAAGGTAGCTACTGGGAAGGAAGCATCTTAAATAGCTTTATCAGTTGTTCGCACACTTCCTTCCATACCTTTTCCTGATCGGCCACCACCGCCAGTTCTGCCTCTACTTGAGCCTGCTGCTGCAAGACAGATGCAAGCTTCTCCCTAACGGCCTGATGAGCAGCTTCACGGCCTGGGGTGTCACGCTCGGCGACATCAAGCTTTCGCTTCAAGTTTAGCCCATGAGAGATGCGTTCCAGGAGGCCCTCAAAGATAGCCTTCACCTCGGCAGCGTTTGCCTCAACTTCGGCACGTAGTTTCGCTTGAAGACTCGTGACACTCCTTCAGCCTTAAAGCCGCTTCTTGTTCCAAATGGCGGAAATGAGAAGTGCTTTTCTCGAGCCATGCTGCTCGTTGAGTGCTCACGGCCAAAACCTCAGGGGCAGGACGCATCGACTCCAGCTGATGCAGGCGAACCTCGATCTCTCTGCAGTGGTTAACCCAAGACGCAACGATGCCCTCGTCATGGAAATTTACGAGTATCACCAGCATCGGGTTAACCGCCGTAGCGAAGTCTGCAGCAGATGTAGGAGTATCGACATCGAGTTCCTCGATGAAGTCGCTCAACATGCGCAGACTATTCGCGGCGCCTTTCGAGGACGGACGTCTCAGGAAAGGGCCCGCCGGCATTATGACACGAGGCTCGAAGGGCGCCGAGACCGGAACGACAGCTAAAAAAAACAACAACAACAAGATATGATCAGATAACAGTTCAAGAAATAAAAAAAGGGGGGAGTTATCAATGTGATAGTTGCTGTACCAGCTGCGGCAGGTGGCAAGGCCGGAAGGGCCGTGGCGCGGCCGATCTTTCATCCCTTCCTTCAATTTATAACACTGCAGTCGGGACGAAAAAAAGTTAGAAATAATTCCATCACTAAAAAAAAAAGATATCAATTGGAAACCATACTCACCAGCGCTACCAGAGGGAGAAGCGAATTCAGATGGGAAGGAGAAGTGTGGGAGCAACACTTGATAAAGATGATCAAAAAGCACTTCTGAAAAGACACAACAGCACGACTTTAGCACATAAATTATGCGTCTGAAAAATAAGACTCATAAGTTGCAAACCCATACCTTCCAACACGGTACGAGAGAGGGCTGAGAGGTGACCACCGCCAAGGCAGTAGTTGACGGCGCTCCCTCAAGCAATGGAGCATCGGCACTGGCCGCACCTGCGTTAAAAAACAAGGGTAAACCTGTCAGGAAAGATTGCAAGATAAAAAAAGGGGGGACGGTAATCTGAAATTTACCTGATGAGCCTCCAGCCGAGACGGATGCATCTCCCTCCTCCATCGACATAAGTCCACCACCCGTGGCCTCATCCCCAGACTCCACGGGGTCCGTCGTCGTGCTCGCAAGGCCAGGAGACGGCGGAAGGCCATAGGCGGGGAGAGCTATGATCGGAGCATTGCCAGACTCCTGAGAAAGAGCGGTTGGCTCATCCTCAGGAATCATGTCCACCTCACCCGCTACTCCCTCGGGCTCAGCAGTCACGGTTGTCTAGTCCACCGTCGCTACGAGATCATCGGTCTCAGGCGCTCCGTCCGCTGCTACCTCAGGCTGGGCATCAACCACTTGCTCAGGCATAGTGGACGTGACCATTTCGTCAGCCACTAGCTCGGGCCCAGCAATCCCAGTTGTGTCATCCGCCATCAGCTCGGCTTCGACCAATGCCTCTCCTTCTAGCCCCTCAGGTTCGACGGTCTTCGCCTCCCCCTCGGTTGGACTTGGCCCTGCAGGACAGAATATATAAGAACCGACAGCTTTATAATTCTTATGACAAAATTCTAAAAGAAATATTACCTGAGGTGGACTTATCGTTAGCCTCCCTATTAGCGCGCACCGCCTGTCTATGAGCTATGGACAACGCGACCGGGGGATCTTCTGAAGGAGTATCGGCACGAGGGATGGTGCTTGGGCCCGCTCCAATGGCCAAGGCAGCCCTGCGTGCCTTCGCTTCATGCCTCAACCGCTTCCTCTCCTTCCGGGCTGTCGCTTTGGACCTGTTCGACACTTCCTTCATCAAGGCGTCGTCGTCCTCGTTCAGAGATGCCTCCAGAGCTTTTAAGGCATCTCTCATCGGCTCTCCAAGACGGGCCTCTCGTGGTAGCCCCGAGGAAGCAGAAACATCGGTGGCTGGCCCGGGAAGAGTCTCAGCGTCACCTGGCGGGATCGGCATTGAGGTTCCTGCGATAAAAAGGGAGAGGTTAGATCGACCATAACGAAAGGAAAATGAAAACTTGATGAATTGAAACTTACTAAGGCCTAAAGACGCTCTAAGGCGTTCCTCCCCTTGAAAAGTCTTGAGGGAAGCGGCGATGGCTTCTTTAGTGGTGATGCCTGTTGGAAGAAAAGAAGGAAAATCGTTAGTAAAAGGCAATAATAAAGATATGATGCAATAAAAAATGCGACTAGTGATTACCTGATTGCGCAAGCTTAGCTAGCCACGCGTCACGCCTCACCAACCGCTTTGAAGCTTCGATGGCGGCCTCCAAGTCCGTGTCGTCCGGCGGCATGACTAATCCTCTGTTAGTCCCATATTCACTCAGGCCCTCACTATGGGGAGCATGGGGTTCCTGACCGAACGCGACATCCGCGGCGAAGAGCGACTTCTTTTTCTTCTTCTGCTCACCAACCCTAGGTGCACCCGGGATCGACTTGCGCTTAGCAGACACCTTGGGGCGGCGGGTCCCGATGTCCGCACCCACACCAGACTTCGGCGATGCCACAACCACTGTCTCCACTGGAGCACAGGGCGCTGGTGGTGCATCCGCAATATCGGGAAGCGGCAATCCGCGTGGAGGACTCTGCGCACGCGGTGGTCTGGCTCTAGCATCTTTTTGAGGGGGAACTACCGGGGTCCTTGGCACTAAAGGAGCGTTGCGGTCGCTACCTAGAGGCACACCCTTACGGTCGACCATCAATCGTTTTTCCTCCTTTATGACGGCTCCCGTCGAATGACTGTACCATTCTGTATATACCTTGAGGAGTCGTGGGGCGCAAGCCGGCTCACTGATAAAAAAGTGGGAACCCGTATTCAGATGCATGAAGTGATGCAGCGCGCTCTCCATCCCTTCTTCGGTAGCAGTAGGTTCCGATAGGAAAGCCTCCAGTAGTACCCCTTGATTGCAGCTCAGTTGTTGAGCGAAACGATGCGGGTTGTATCTCATGAAAATCACCGCACCGTTCTGCCTGAACACCAGGAAGCCCGGTCTGATAGAATATAAGTGGAGGGTCTCCCGGGCCGTCAAAACTGAGGCTCAATCTTTGAAAGTGTCTTGCAATGGCCGCACTGCAGTGGTAGACACCTTTCCAATAGTCAACACCTTATCGATGAAAGACACCCCGTCTCCAACGGTGTGGGGGCGAAGGAGTAAACCCCTGGCGTTCCGTGGTGATGGAGTCACAATTGATGCGCCAATCAACTGTACGATGCGAGGGAAGCTTCACCTGTCGTAGAACGATGGCCTTTTATGCATGCCGAAGACACCCGATGTGTGTAGCTTGAGCCATGATACGAAGTAGTGCATCGGGAAGATCATGTGCAGCACTCCAGGCTCATTAGCATCTGCCGCTCGACTGAGGCCGTGATACAAGTGTGCCAAGCCGGCGATCCCAACGGCCACTTTTACCCCGATGGTCATCCGGTGAGCTGGGTAAAAGACAGAGGGCCTCATATGGCGAGAATGCATCGGGAGCGCAAACCAACTCAGCCATAGCCCCAGAAATCCTAAGAAGAAAGCCTCCTCGTCCATCCCGGGGGCTGTAACTTCCGCAAAAGACACAGTCGGGGAGTTAGGAAGGAAAAAACCCTTTTGGTCTATTTCCTTCGCCGGTAGGTTATCCAAACCTAGACCTCAAGGGCCCTCAAGGGTGGAAAACTTGGCAGCTTCTGCCGAGAGGACACTTGGGTGAAGGAACCGAGCGATGAAATCCTCAAAGCTAACTCCGCGACTCCCACGTTCGATGAAAAGGGCCTCATAGATGTTCAACACTTTGATCAAACTTGGGAATTGGTGTTGAACAGCATTCTCCGGAGTGAGGCCCCTTACCGCCGGCTTAGCACCGAAGACATACTCGTCTGTCGGAAGCAACTCCTCATAGTGCTCCCCTATAAACCGGAGACCTCTGTGAACTCCTCCAGAGAAATTGACACTTCCCGATCCATTGCGAGGAAAGTGTGAGTAGGAATGTTCCACTGCTCCAAGAAAGCCTTGAACCACCAAGTGGGAAGCGTGGGATACTGGAAGAGGGAGACGTAAACCGCAGTGTACAACCCTAACCTTATCAACTGCGACTTCTTTGCCGACAGGATATAGCGAGCCCACGGCAGATAGCCGATCGGGTGGCGGGGGATCAGACCTATGTTATATGATTGCCCCCAAGGTCGCGCTTCGCCTTGAAAGATACGGCGTCCCAGGATATCCTAAACCATAGGACGCTAGACCGGAATTGCATCTATGGCAGGATGAAGAAAGCCCTTCGAAGTCAAATCAACCATCTTCACGGCATACTGCACCGGGGGTGGGCTGGCATAATGAATCGCCGTAATGGGTTCTGACGGTACTGCGCACATGAAGCTCCGTCGACCCATGATAATCTGATTATACCACAACCCCCAAAGGTGGAGACTCTTATATTCCGGGTCGTAGTCCCTGATCATAGCTAAGACTTCACGGTCCAAGGGCGCTTTAGGAAACCCTTCCTCCGAACGAGTGAACGGGAATGAAGTGTCGAAAGACATAGTCACTGCAAGGGAACAAAATTAGCCGTTAGTGTTGTAATTCCAACGCTTGGCGTTAATTTTTAATTAATTAATTAATTAATTAATTAAGTTAAAGATTAATTAAAATTAAATTAAAATTAATTAAACCACACAGCAGTGCAGCGGGTAGTAGACCAAGGGGGGACCCACAAAATCTGGATGACAATACGTCGGTCGATAAGACAACCCCATCATTGGATGAGATTGTCAGTTAATCCCCAAGAGAATATTCCCATTAATAATAAAAAAAGCCCTGAAGACAAGGAGAAAATCTCTTCTTTCAGTGCAAAGCTCTGTCACAAAGTGACACTTGTCAAACTCTGATCTCAGGGGAATAAGATTCTTTAAAAGAGCCTAGCTCTGTAATAATGATAAAAAAAATTCATGAAAGAAAGAAAATTAATTAATTCCTAAATTTTTTTTTTGAAGTTCTGGGATCTTAAAGATCCATATAAAAAAAACTCTCAAGAGTTCATCATCAGAAGATCAAAAGATCTATATTCTGCCAATGAGCAAAGCTCTGTTCATGGGTTAAGAAACCCTGAAACAAATTCCAGAGAGCAAAGCTCTGTTTATGAAACCCCAAAGGGGATTTCTTTAGATCAAAAGATCTATGAGAGCAAGGCTCTGTTGGTTAAGATTGATTTAAATTAATTTAATTTAATTTAAAATTAATTTTACCTAAAGTTTTCTAGCTTTGAAAATGAGAGCAAAACTCTAGAGTTTGGAAGCAAGAGCAAAGCTCTGAAGTTCTTAAGCAAGAGCAAAGCCCTGAAAATCAAAATCTTGGAAAATGGCGAAGATTTTCTAAGGGCCAGGGTCCTATTTATAAGGTGCTTGGGCCCTTTCAACTCTTGAGTTGATCCAACGGCCAGGATCTTGCCACCGCTGCACTCACGTGTACGCCACGTGAGCGCAACGGTAGGGGGCATTTGTTTCCCCCAATCAGAGCAAAGCTCTGTTTGAATTTCAAAAATTCAAAATTCGAAGCAACGCTTCAAATTCCTTGCGCTGTGCGCAACGCGCCACATGTCAAAAGATGATACGTCAGCGCAGCGCCCAAGGCAGCGCGCCCAATAAGAGCAAGGCTCTATTTAAAACAAAATTAAAGGAAGCAACGCTTCAGTTGCACAAGCGCTGCGCTGCGCGACACGTGTCAGCGCAGTTGCGCAAGCGCTGCGCTGCGCGACACGTGTCAGCGCAGTTGCGCAAGCGCTGCGCTGCGCGACACGTGTCAGCGCAAACGCAATTGCGTTGCGCCGTGCGATACGTATCAGCGCAGATGCGCTGCGCTGTGCGACATGTGTCAGTGCAGTTGCGCAAGCGCAGTTGCACTACGCTCTACGTTGCTTGACACGTGTCACGCGCTGGGGCGTTTGCGCCAAACAGAATTAAATTCTAGTAAGATTTTTCTGTTCTTGTTAAAACAAGAAGATTGCCTTCTGTAAAACGGAAGCCCTTGGATCAAAGATCCAACGGTGGGGAAAATTCCCCAAATCATTCAGAGAAAGATATCTTTAACAAATTTATGGGCACTATATAAAGGCCCCTAGACCCCAAATCAAGATCATCAATATTGTGAGTGATTGAGAACCTCAAAACAGAGAGAACTCTGAAGAAATTTCAAGAAAAAGGTAAAAACCTTCATAAAATAGAAGAATTTCTTCTAATAGATCATTGATCTAAGAACAAGATCAATGATCTTCATATAATAAACAATGCTTTGCACTTTTTTATGAACCATTGGTTCTCTGAAACAAGAAAAACATGTTTTCTTTGATCTAAATTAGATCAAGAAATCAAACAGTGCTTTGCACTGTTTTATGAACCATTGGTTCTGCAATCTTAAAGATTCTCGAGATTATTGGAACAGTGGCTTGCACTTGTAAATCTGTACTGTTGCGCTCTTGGGTTGGCGCAAGCCACCAGAGAGCGCCACGTGTCAGCTCCAGAACAACTTGCGCTATGCGCTTTTAAAATAGAGCATCGCTCTCTGAAATTAGCGCAACTCATCAGAGCGCGCCACGTGTCAGCAGCGCACTGGCGCAGCGTACTGCGCTAACTGTACTTGCGCTCACCAGAGCGTGACACGTGTCACCTCCACATACGCTTGTGCTCATTAACATGACCACTGTCAGACAATTAATGCGCTGCATTATTTACAGAAGGGCCAAGCCCAATTAGAAAAGGCCTAACAGGCCAAATTAAATGCAATGCATAATTTTAAAGAAGGGCAGAGTCCAAACAGATGCTCTGCATCATTTATAAAGGAACAGAGCCCAAATCAGAAAGGCCTAGCAGGCCAAAATAAAATGCAGTGCATTATTTAAAATGGATCAAAGCCTTAGCACAGGCCTAATAGGCCAAAGACAAATAAAAGCGTTGAACATTTTTCAACTGGACTTAGCCCAATCATGGCCGTAAGTACTCAAATTAAATTGACTGAGCACAGCTTGCTCTCTTAAATTAATTTACATCCGGTTCGAGGGTACATCTCCGAACTCCTCTGACTCCTATCGTTGTATTCCTTCAACGACGTCAGAGAGGTGACGGGTCCCGACAACCACACATCAACACGGACTGTGGGGTCTTTAAACCTGCGGACTTATGCGTCCTTAAACCAAAACACGGACTGTGGGGTCCTTAAACCCGCGGACTTATGCGTCCTTAAACCAAAACAACGGACTGTGGGGTCCTTAAACCCGCGGACTTATGCGTCCTTAAACTAAAACACGGACTGTAGGGTCCTTAAACCTATAGACCCCTATGTCCCTAAACTGGAATATGGACCACCATGTCCCTAAACTTGAATATGGACCGCAATGTCCTTAAACTACCTATGGACCACTACGTCCCTAAACTGGAACAATAGAGCTCCCAAATGCTCTTTTGTCGGATCTAAACGATCCCTTTTAAGTTGATCTTAGCCTCAAATATGGCTAACGTATCCTTAAACCTTCAAACAGACTTTAGTCCCAAATTGGACTATAGATCCCCCAATCAACTTTGGTTCAAGGGTACATCTCTGAACTCCTCTGACATCTGTCGTTGTAATCCTTCAACATCGTCAGAGAGGTGATGGGTCCCGACGGCCATACATGCAATGGACCACCATGTCCCTAAACTGGAAATGGATCTAGACGATCCCGTTAAGTTGATCTTAGTCTGGAAATTAGACTAACGTATCCTTAACAAACGTTTAAGTTGATCTTAGCCTCAAAAATGGCTAACGTATCCTTAAACCAAAACCCAAATCTAAGAAAATACGGATTTGGACTAATCCACGCCCTACGGGCGACGAAATAAATAGTCTCCGTATACAATCCACGGGCAACCACAAACAAAACAAACACACACGACACGAAGTGAAATTCTGGAGAAGGAGAAAACTGCTACCGCGATGCGGTAGCGTAATTAACTGCAGGGGCTTGCGCCTGCAGGGAAGAGCGTCCCCACAATCAAAAACCCCTCTAGCGAGGGGGAATCTGATAAAGTCTGCTACATCGGCCACATCCGTCTAAACCTCCGATACATGGTGCCATAAATCAACTTGGCATCTTCGGAGAGGTAGACGGATAAAACCATATAGCATCTGCCCCGAATCTCAGGCAAGACGTCCTTACCGTCTTTCGGAGGGGAACATCATGTATATGTACAGAAACAATCTTTGCTCGAAATGATAGTATGCTATCTGGTTTATCTTCATCTTAACGTGTGATATGTTGTATTTCATATCTTTGTATACATGTTGATGAAGCCCTTAGGATTATGCTTGACTGTCAGGATTATGATATAGATCATACTAGTGGGGCCTGGGCAACCTATAAGCATATCCTTTAATAGTTCCTAGTCGAGGGTATTTCGAGACAGGGCATAGATATTACCAGAGTAGACTAGTGTGTACGTTTCTTGACCCTGGAAGCGATGGTTGCTCCCACAATCTTTGGTGTTTGACATCAAAGATTGTGCACAGGTGCTCATTGGAGAATGGGTACACCGAACAGGACTCGCCGAGAACTCCTAGATGGTATATATACCTATTTTCAAATAGCAGTTCTTTGGTGACACTTGTACAGGTTAGTCTGTAGACCCGAGATCGTCATAGTGTCTTGAGTGATTCCCACTGTGCTTTGATTTCCTCCCTACCACGGCTCTACCGAGTCGTGCAAATAGATGGATTTTGGGTACAGTTCCGAATCGCATGGAGGCAGTGAGCGATATGAGGGGTTTCTTCTCTCCCGGTATAGGGAGTTGATGTCGCTCTATACTTGATCGGCCATAACAGCAAATCCCTAGCCAGGGTTCTCAAGATTTACTGATAAGAGTTATCAGTAGTTTCCCAAACCGTTATAGGCCGTAAATCAGCATGACTTATAAAGTTGCTTGGGTATGACATTTACCACCCCTATACTTCATATGCGACGTATCAGACGAAGAGACCAAACTGTACGGTAAGTGTTGCTTACAGGCTCGTTAGGTTTTTGATGAGTTTGCTCGTCGGCCACCTTTTCGTCATGTACATGGGTAACCGTTACGTACAGCTAGTGCCGCTGACGTATTTGTGGTTAAACCAACTGCCAGCATACTGTCGAGTCTATAGAGTCCCACACAGAGGGTTCCCTGGTTCAGGCAAAAAATGTAGAGGCCGTAAGTTGTTACGGCAGGGTTTCAATCATGTTTGTGTAATGGTTACAGGAATAATGATCGGAAGGTTAATACTGGTAGGCTTTGGTTTAAGCCGCAAACCGGTATTATATTATTTGATTATTTGTATTCGTATTTTTCGGAATTTGGATACGGATATACTTGTACGGTATACGGTGAGGGATATTCTTGTAATTGTTACAAGAATACATTCTAGAAGAAGACATCTCATAAATGGGTTTTTATTTTGTGAAAATAAAACAATGAGGTGGAATTTGGAGAAAGTCTAAGCATGGGTGATTGCATGGCTAAATTCATTTTATATTCATTTGGAGTTACTATTGAAGCATGGTGGATTATTTTGGAGAAAAATAATACATGCTTCAATTATTTTCGTTTAGCCATATCATTAATTTTCTAAGCTTGATTTTTCATTCAACACATTCACCTTCTCTCTCCTCATTATCTCCTTCCCCTACCTCTTGACCTAAATCACTCACATAAGGTGTGAATCATAGGTCAAGAGACATAATAATCCAACACTTGATCTATACATCATCTAAGTGATCACTTCTAGCACACTTGATCTCTTAGTTAAACTCTTGTGAAGAGTTTGTAGCTTGTTCGATTGCTCTCGGGTGGATCGTCTTGGATCGTGAGGTGGCCGGAGACCGAGTTCTTTGCGACCGTAAGGATCCTGGGAGTCACATCCAAACAAAGACCCGAAGGACCGGTTCCTTAGGTATAACACTATCATAATAGATAAGATCTTTAGATAGGTTTGCCTGTTAAGGTTTAGGCACAAGATCTAGGGTTATGTGGGTGTTGCATGCAAGAAAATTTTTGTTTATCGCTTCCGCCTCCTCACAAGTGTTGTGAGAGTGTGCAAAATCCACTAACATGGTATCAGAGCCTCTCTTAAACCTTAAATAGCTTGTAGCAACGTTAGAATTCTGCCGTTTTTTGTCGCGCAAAAACTGCCGAAAAAACAGTTTTGAAAATCAAAGTTTTGAGATATTTGCACACCTCGCGGGCTCACGGTTTGAACCAAGAAGCCGCGGGGTGGAGCGCGCGCACCCTGGGAACACCCCGTGGGGGACCAGATGCCAGACCCACACCCTAAGACCATCTCGAGGTAGCCTTTGGGGTGGGTGACCCGAGAGCACCCCAATAGGATGCTCTCGGATCTGCCAACCCCTTGGGGCCACCTCGAGGTGACCCCCGGGGGTGTGTACCCCCCTGAGGCCCCTATTCAATAGTATTTTTCATGTTCTTCGCCTCCGCGAAGATTCGGACGGGTTTCGAGTTCTTTTCGACTCCCGGATTGGCTCAAAAGATCGGTTTTTGAAAACTAGCTCACTGGATTTTTTCAAGAGTTAGGAAAATTGATTTAGTTTGCTATTCACGTGCGGAATTCAAATGTCGTGGTTAATTTACAAGCTTTGTGATGTGTATTTTTGTTTGGAAACGTCGACTAATTGCTATACGTCGATTAGTCGGGGTTGCACACATCTGTATTGATATCATGTGATGGTATGTGTATATGAATATGTTGGATCGTCGTGATGAATAGCCATGATGTGAGAACTGCGTTTTTCTTTCATTCATATAATTTGTTAAAAACAATGTAATATTATTTTGCGGGGCACATCCGGGTTGAGATTGTAGCCACCGTTGTATATTTTCATTTTACTGTTTTTGCTCCTAGGATAGACCCAAGGTGGGGTGAACCTACTGTTAGTTATGTATATGCCCTAGAGGCCATTATTGTACATATGATATATATTATAGTGGATGCTTGGATATATATAGAGATGACTTTCTTGCTCGACATGATAGTATGCTATCTGGTTGCTCTTTGTCTTAACATATAGGTTTGTATTGTGATACTGTCTTGCTCTCACATGTTGATAAAGCCCTTAAGATGAGTACTTGACTACTAGGACTATGATGGAGATCATACTAGTGGGGCCAGGGTAGTCCATAAGTACATCCTATAATTGTTCCTAGTCGAGAGTGTATCGAGACAGGGCATCGATACTCCAGAGTAGACTAGCGTATACGCCTATTGACCCATATGATGGGCAATGGATGATCCCGCATCCATTGGTGTTTGACATCAAAGATGGTATACAGGTACTCAGTGGAGACTGGGTACACTGAACGGACTCGTCGAGAACTCCTAGTTGGTGTTATATCTATCGTCAGATAGCAGTTCTCTGGTGACACCGGTACAGATTAGTCTGTAGACCCGAGATTGTCATAGAGTCTTGTGTGATTCCCACTGTGCTTTGATTTCTACCTTACCACGTTCATGAGAACGTGCAAAACGGTGGCTTTTTGGTACAGTCCCGAATCACATGGAGGCAATGAGCGACAGGAGGGGTTTCATCTCTCCCGGTATTGGGGGTTGATGTTGCGCTGTGTTCGATTGGCCATAACTGGAAGTCCCTGGCCAGGGCTGATATGGAGATCTACTGGTAAGTATTATCAATAGTTTCTCGACCCGTTATGATCCTCACATCGGCACGGCTTATCAGTTACTGGGGTCTGACGTTTACCATCCCTCGACTGGATATGAGACATATCAGACGAAGAGACCGGACTGTACGGTAGTGTTACTGATTGGATTCACAGGAGTGTGAGCAGGCTTGCTTGTTGATTTTCTGATTGCTCAATACCCGGATGGCTGTTACATTTAGCTGACCGCTTGCAGCTTGGGCGTGTTTGATATGATTATCACCTACTGCCGGCGTATTGACGAGTCTTTAGAGTCCTATACAGAGGTTTCCTGGCTCAGGCAAAACGGAGTAGGAGCACATATGTGATATGTGCGGGACCGAAATTAATACATGTATGTGATACCGTATTCTATTCTCAAGATATGTGATATCGACCGGTTATATGTGATATAGCCGGGTTATCGGATCAAGTGTTGATTCGATAAAATGATACATATTATATTAGTCGGTTATATGTGATATGGCCGGATTATTAAATCAAGTATTGATTTAATAATGTAATGTATAATTATATATTTGATATATTAAATTACATTAACTAATATATGCTCACTTAAGTATTTATTTTACTCACTAATTATACATTTATCATATATGTGATATATGTTTAGTGTAAAGTTTTCTTTTGTTCACTTAATTATATATGTGATATATAATATTGTGACATGCTAGGTCACACATTTCAATTTCGTATGATTCTCTAGTTAAACATCCTAGGTTAGGGTTCTTTTAGCACGGCAAAATTTTAATTTGGCATGGATGATGCCACCCGAAACCTTGCTGTCGTGCTTAGGAACCCTACAGTGGTATCAGAGTCTAGATAGAGAATTAGACGGATTATATAGGATTACGAAACCGAAACGTCCGATTCTAAACCCTAGTTTCTGTCGAAATTTTCTGAGAGTCAATTTTTTTTTAAACAACTTCAAAAAGTTGTATGAGATCCAACATGAACACTGTATAAAATTCAACCCCTCTCACCTGTTTTTGGCTGGGCACATATGTATTAAAACCGTCCTGCTCGGCCATGTTATGGAGTTCAGGGTTCAATTTTTCACAGTGTTCCAGTCTCTGGGTTTTTGTATTTCAGGTGTTGCTAATTTTTGCTAAAATTGCATGTGATGTTATTTTTCTGCATTGGCTATTCGGGGTGTTTCATATTCGTAATTCTAGTTTTGTTTTGGGTACACCAAACAGGACTCGTCGAGAACTCCTAGATGGTATATATACCTATTGTTAGATAGCAGTTCTCTGGTTACACTTGTACATGTTAGTCTGTAGACCCGAGATCGTCTAGTGTCTTGTGTGATTCCCACTGTTCTTTGATTTCCTCCCTACCACGGCTCTACTGAGTCGTGCAAATAGATGGATTTTAGGTACAGTTCCGAATCGCATGGAGGCAGTGAGCGATATGAGGGGTTTCTTCTCACTCGGTATAGGGAGTTGATGTCGCGCTATGCTTGATCGGCCATAACAACAAATCCCTGGCCAGGGTTCTCGAGATTTACTGATAAGAGTTATCAGTAGTTTCTCAAACCGTTATAGGCCGTAAATCAGCATGACTTATAAAGTTACTGGGGTCTGACATTTACCACCCCTAGACTTCATATGCGACGTATCAAACGAAGAGACCGGACTGTACGGTAAGTGTTGCTTACAGGCTCGTTAGGTTTGTGATGAGTTTGCTTGTCGGCCACCTTTTCGTCATGTACATGGGTAACCGTTACGTACAGCTAGTGCCGCTGACATGCTTGTGGTTAAACCCACTGCCAGCATACTGTCGAGTCTTTAGAGTCCCATACAGAGGGTTCCCTGGTTCAGGCAAAAAATGTAGAGGCCGTAAGTTGTTACGGCAGGTTTCGATCATGTTTGTGTAATGGTTACAGGAATAATGATCGGAAGGTTAATACTGGTAGGTTTTGGTTTAAGCCGCATACCGGTATTATATTATTAGATTATTTGTATTCGTATTTTTCAGAATTCGGATACGGGTATACTTGTACAGTATACGGTGAGGGGTATTCTTGTAATTGTTACAAGAATACATTCTATAAGGAGACACCTCATAAATGGGTTTTTATTTTGTGAAAATAAAACAATGAGGTGGAATTTGGAGAAAGTCTAAGCATGGGTGATGGCATGGCTAAATTCATTTTATATTCATTTGGAGTTACTATTGAAGCATGGTGGATTATTTTGGAGAAAAATAATACATTCTTCAATTATTTTCTTTTAGCCATATCATTAATTTTCTAAGCTTGATTTTTCATTCAACACATTCACCTTCTCTCTCCTCTTTATCTCCTTCCTCTATCTCTTGATCTAAATCACTCACATGAGGTGTGAATCATAGGTCAAGAAACATAATAATCCAAAACCTGATCTATACATCATCTAAGTGATCACTTCTAGCACACTTGATCTCTTAGTTAAACTCTTGTAAAGAGTTTGTAGCTTGTTCGATAGCTCTCGGGTGGATCGTCTTGGATCATGAGGTGGACGGAGACCGAGTTCTTTGATACCGCAAGGATCCTAGGAGTCACATCCAAACAAAGACCCGAAGGACCGGTTCCTTAGGTATAACACTATCATAGTAGATAAGATCTTTAGATAGGTTTGCTAGTTAAGGTTTAAGCACAAGATCTAGGGTTATGTGGGTGTTGCATGCAAGAAAATTTTTGTTTACCGCTTCTGCCTCCTCACAAGTGTTGTGAGAGTGTGCAAAATCCACTAACATGGTATCAGAGCCTCTCTTAAACCTTAAATAGCTTGTAGCAACGTTAGAATTCCGCCGATTTTTTGTCGCGCAAAAACTGCAGAAAAAACAGTTTTGAAAATCGATGTTTTGAGTTGTTTGCACACCCCGCGGGCTCACGGTTTGAATCGAGAAGCCGCAGGGTGGAGCGCGCGCACCCTGGGAACACCCCGTGGGGAACCAGAAGCCGGACCCACACCCTAAGACCACCTCGAGGTGGCCTTTGGGGTGGGTGACCCGAGAGCACCCCAATAGGATGCTCTCGGGTCTGCCAACCCCTTGGGGCCACCTCGAGGTGGCCCCCGGGGGTGGGTACCCCATTGAGTCCCCCCATTCAATAGTATTTTTCGTGTTCTTTGCCTCTGTGAAGATTCGGACGGGTTTCGAGTTCTTTTCGACTCCCGGATTGGCTCAAAAGATCGGTTTTTGAAAACTAGCTCACTGGATTTTTTCAGGAGTTGGAAAATTGAGTTAGTTTGCTATTCACGTGCGGAATTCAAATGTCGCGGTTACAAGCTTTGTGATGTGTATGTTTGTTTGGAAACGTCGACTAATTGCTATATGTCGATTAGTCGGGGTTGCACACATCTGTATTGATATCATGTGATGGTATGTGTATATGAATATGTTGGACCGTCGTGATGAATAGCTGGGATGTGAGAAGAGCGTTTTTCTTTCATTCATGTAATTTATAAAAAACAATGTAATATTATTTTGCGGGGCACATCCGGGTTGAGATTGTAGCCACCTTTGTATATTTTCTCTTTACTGTTTTTGCTCCTAAGATAGACCCATGGTGGGGTGCACATACTGTTAGTTATGTATATGCCCTAGGGGCCATTATTATACATATGATATATATTATAGTGGATGCTTAGATATATAGAGAGAGGACTTTCTTGCTCGACATGATAGTATGCTATCTAGTTGCTCTTTGTCTTAACATGTAGGTTTATATTATGATACTGTCTTGCCCTCACATGTTGATAAAGTCCTTAGAATGAGTACTTGACTACTAGGACTATGATGGAGATCATACTAGTGGGGCCAGGGTAGTCCACAAGTACATCCTATATTTGTTCCTAGTCGAGAGTGTATCGAAACAGGGAATCGATACTCCAGAGTAGACTAGCGTATACGCCTCTTGACCCATATGATGGGCAATGGATGATCCCGCATCCATTGGTGTTTGACATCAAAGATGGTATACAGGTGCTCAGTGGAGACTGGGTACACTGAACGGACTCGCCGAGAACAACTAGTTGGTGTTATACCTATCGTCAGATAGCAGTTCTCTGGTGACACCGGTACAGATTAGTCTGTAAACCCAAGATTGTCATAGAGTCTTGTGTGATTCCCACTGTGCTTTGATTTCCACCTTACCATGTTCATGAGAACGTGCAAAACGGTACCTTTTGGGTACAGTCCCGAATCACATGGAGGCAATGAGCGATAGGAGGGTTTTCGTCTCTCCCGGTATTGGGGGTTGATGTTGCGCTGTGTTCGATTGGCCATAACTGGAAGTCCCTAGCCAGGGATGATATGGAGATCTACTGGTAAGTGTTATCAGTAGTTTCTCGACCCGTTATGAGCCTCACATCGGCACGGCTTATCGGTTACTGGGGTCTGACGTTTACCACCCCTAGACTGGATATGAGACATATCAGACGAAGAGACCGGACTGTACGGTAGTGTTACTGATTGGATTCACAGGAGTGTGAGCAGACTTACTTGTTGATCTTCTGATCGCTCAATACCCGGATGGCTGTTATGTTTAGCTGACTGCTTGCAGCTTATGGGTGTTTGATATGATCATCACCTACTGCCGGCATATTGACGAGTCTTTAGAGTCCTACACAGAGGTTTCCTAGCTCAGGCGAAACGGAGTAGGAGCACACATATGATATGTGCGGGACCGAAATTAATATAGGTATGTGATACCATATTCTATTCTCAAGATATGTGATATCGACCGGTTATATGTGATATAGCCGGGTTATCGGATCAAGTGTTGATTCGATAAAATGATACATATTATATTAGTCGGTTATATGTGATATAGCCTGATTATTAAATCAAGTATTGATTTAATAAATTTAATGTATAATTATATATTTGATATATTAAATTACATTAACTAATATATTATCACTTAAGTATTTATTTTCTCACTAATTATACATTTAACATATATGTGATATATGTTTAGTGTATAGTTTTCTTTTGTTCACTTAATTATATGTGTGATATATAATATTGTGACATGCTAGGTTAGACATGCAACAAGGGTGTATGAGACTTACACCATGCTAGGATTAATATGGGTTAATATTTATTATTAAGCAAATTCAAAATTGATGGATAATTAGTCATGGTTATGAGCTTTGATGAAACTTGTAGAACATTGACTAAGTCTATCTCTTTTGTTTTCACTGAAGATATTTATTAACCTAACCTTTAACTCTTAGCCATGGTTTATTCTCTACATGGGTTAAGCATGACATAACTCACCATGGTTGCATTTCTAACCTTATCTCAATTATTCATTCATCTTCTTCCTTCTTTATCTCCTTCAAGCTCTCTCTAGATTTTGAGGAGATAAGGAAAAATAGTGTGAAAATAAATTCTAAGGTGAGCAAAATTCCTACTTCATCATCCTCTTCTATACAAGCTATATAGTTTAGGGTGTTAGCTTCATTAATTCATTATTAGTGAAGAGATAGCTTGAGTCCGTGTTTTCTCGAAGTAGATCATCATAGACTTTGAAGACTTATAGCTAGCATGCATCATATATCTTGTGGAGCCTCTCAAGAATCCGGGAGTTCGATGATCGCAGCGAAGGGACCACTACAAGGAGCTATAGAAGTGAAGGAACGGACTACAAAGGTTGTAATCTCTAATCACTTAGAAGTAAAGTTGTTTACATTTCAATTTCGTATGATTCTCTAGTTAAACATCCTAGGTTAGGGTTCTTTTAGCATGGCAAAATTTTAATTTGGCATGGATGATGCCACCCGAAACCTTGCTGTCGTGCTTAGGAACCCTACAGTAGTATCGGAGCCTAGTTAGAGAATTAGACGGATTGTGTAGGATTACGAAACCGAAACAACTCCGAAACACCCGATTCTAAACCCTAGTTTTTGTCGAAATTTTCTGAGAGTCAAATTTTTTTTAAACAACTTCAGAATGTTGTATGAGATCCAACATGAACACTATATAAAATTCAACCTCTCTCACATGTTTTTGGCTGGCCACATATGTATTAAAACCGGCCTGCTCGGCCATGTTATGGAGTTCAGGGTTCAATTTTTCACAGTGTTCCAGTCTCTGGGTTTTTGTATTTCAGGTGTTGCTAATTTTTGCTAAAATTGCATGTGATGTTATTTTTTTGCATTGGCTATTCGGGGTGTTTCGTATTCGTAATTTTAGTTTTGTTTCGGGTTATTTAGACAGTGTTAAAAAGTTCGAACGTATATCAAATACCCACTTTAACCCTCGCTGGAAATTTTCCAAGAGTTGAATTTTTATCCAAGTTAAAGAACATTCTAAAATCATGCAAGTAATGTGGTAGACCCTCTTAAAGAACGAAACCCTAACTCAATTCTGTGACCGTAAGAACCGCCGCCAAACCCTAAGGTTTGCGGTAGTTCCGCGGCGCCATAGGTGAGGCATTGGTTGACCCTTCTACGGCCAGTTCATTGGTATTGTGACATGTAATGAGTATTTTTAAACTACGCTCAAGTGTTGAGCTGTTGGGAAGTTTTGGGTGTTTGTTGATTCGATCGGAATGTTTAACGTTGTCTAACTTTTTCTGGAATATGATACAATATGTGGAATTCATATAGTTAGGCATGAAATCCGAGATATGCGATATTTCGAGTTTATGATGTCTAAGGTGATTGTGGATTCCAAATGTTGTAGTTTGATATTTTCTTTTCTGCGACCGTAAGTATAATATGTGGTGTATCGTCGGTTTCGTTGCTATATGTCAACGACAATTGGGATACGCATATATACTTACGTTGATGACATATGATATTATATGTTGCTGTGATATGTTATATTGGATCATCGTGATTTGAATAGCCGGGGGTTTTATGTGAGATGAGAGTTTTTATTTTCATTCATGTAAAATTCATTCAATGTAATATTCTTTTATTGGGGCACTTCCACGTTGAGGATGATGTCACCGTTGTTGTATATTATTTACTTTTCCACATTAGGATAGACCCAAGGTGGGGAGCACAAGTATCCGGGTTATAGAGTCCAGTGGGATACCATCTCGAGGAGTCGAGTCTGGGTTTCCTAACTCTAGAATTGGTAGGGTTGCTTGCCGCTCTCGTAGGGGTCTAATGATGTGGGTTTAGCTATTCATCGCGACCGTGGAATCCGTGTTTTATACAGGCTCAAAATAAAACACGGACCTCCCAGTATATCCAATATTTCATATGTTATCTTCTGCTGCTGATATTCTATGATGTGATCACTTTATATGTTTGAGACGAATGGTTTATTATATATTATATATATAATATATAATAAACGTTGCTTATATTTTACACCCGCGCTAGTCCCGCCCCGGTATGTCGTTAGTTAAGTAACCTAATGGTGCATAACGGGACACTGTGGCGAATGCGGATGGCATAAGCGTACGTTGTATTTTCGTTTCTTCTGTGATGCTTAGGAAGCATAAATGATGGGACTTCATTATTGAGATTAATGAAAGAAAAAGAAACCTAAAATAGTTGTAGAATCAAATTTCAAAAAGGGTAGCTCTAGTTTTTGCTTTGCATAGCGGTATTCCTTGTAGAATATCCAGCACCTTATTCGATAAGAAAAGAGCCGAGATCCCTTCACCGGAAGTGACTTCTTTAGCCAAACTAGCAGATGCCACAACTCACTCGGTTTTGTTTTTGATTGCTTCTATAGTTCTGGCTTTGCATGGTGGTATTTGTGAAATATCATGCACCTTATTTGATAAGGAAAGAGCCGAGATCCCTTCACCGGGAGTGACCTCTTTAGCGAAACTAGTAAAAGCCTCCAAAACACTCCTTTTCAAAAATCACTTGTTTCTACAACGATATCAAGTTCATTACGCAAAAGGTTTTCTGAAAAACCTGTCGTTGCCCTCCGTCATTTCAGATAAGAATTATTTAGTATTCGTGCTGCGTTTGTTGACCTCTATCAAAGCGTAGTATGCGGTAGCTGATTAGTGCTTCTCTGTAAAGCATGTGATGCGATTGGATTAGGGTAGTCGTATGACTTTGTTGACCTCTGTCAAGGGTCGTGCGGATGGATTTGATTCAATCAAGAAATGGCGGGTTGAACTTACTAGTGCACTATGGTTTGTTGACCTTTGTCAAGGTCATAGCACACTAGGGGCAAAAGTATTATCGGGAATTTCAAGTGTTGAAATTTGCAATGAGATTGCATACCTTCTATGAAATAGTTGGATCCTAATACCCACTGCGAGTAAGAGTTACTCCTGGGAGAGTTTTATACATCATAATTAGCCGATCAAGTAGGTGTCTAGAAAGGTGTTAACGGGGTTATGCCTCTGGGAAAACGAGGTTTATTTTAATTAGGTCCGTGCGAAAGCACGGGGAACATCCCTCAAAGTACTAACACTGGCCTGGCTGAAAAATTGGCGAACTTGTAAAGTGTAATTAATCCCGGCTAGTCTTACCTTTTACGATTTGAAGGAAGATTTGATAAAACCAGTGGGAGCCATCCTGATAAGATAAGATAATAACCAATCTAATCTTGCAAGAGCATACGCTGAAGTGTTTTCTTCTCTCTCCAGGTAGCGACCATGTCAGGCCTTAATCAAGATAATAATATGGATGTATTGACCGAACCCGCTTGTTATACTGAGAAAGGGAACGTTGGCTCCGTTCTTTCTTATAATTGTTATAAGACTGAACAGGAAATATGGGAATATCCGGATTCCCACGCCGCCCAAATGAAGAATAAGCATTTGATGCATTTTCTTCGGGTGTGTTAGTTATCGAGAACTGTTTCTCAGTTTACTCTACGTCCTGGGTATTAGATACCGGTTCGGGATCCCACATATGTAATATGTTATATGGGCTAAAGAAAGGTAGAGAACTGGGAGAGGGTGATCATTCCATAAGAGTAGGGAATGGTGCAAATGTTGCTGTCAAAGCAGTTGGCGAATATCACCTTGTATTACCAAGTGGTAATACATTGATTCTGAACGAATGTTATTACATTCCAACCCTGATATGCAATCTTATATCAGTTTCTTTATTAAGTAAACAAGGATATAATTTTGTATTAGAGGATAATGTTATGAACATTTTCTGAATCAAAAGTTGATTGGTTCAGGCTCATTAAATAATGACATATACGTTCTAAATCAAACCACAATTCTTAATGTACAAAACACACACAAGAGGAAGAGTTCAGAAATGAACGAATCCTTCTTGTGGTATTGTAGACTAGGTCATATCAATACGACATGACTAGCTAAGTTACATAAGGATGGATATTTGAATCCGTTTGAATTTTCATCTTATGACACTTGTCAGTCATGTCTCAAAGGCAAAATGACCAAAACTCCGTTTACTGGACACGGAAAAAGAGTTACGGAACTCTTAGGACTGACACATACTGATGTATGTGGTCCTATGTCTACACATGTCAGGGATGGTTCCTCGTACTTCATTACATTCACTGACGATCTCTCAAGATACGGACATGTGTTCCTGTTGAAACACAAGTCTGAAACTTTTGAGAAATTCAAAGAATATAAGCACGAAGTCGAGAACCAAAAGGGTAAAAGTATTAAAATCCTGCGATCTAATCGATGAGAAAAATACTTGAGTAATGAGTTTCGGGACTAATTAAAATAGAATGGGATTCTCTCTCAGCTTACTCCTCCATATACACCACAGCACAACGGTGTATCAGAACGGAGGAATCACACCCTATTAGATATGGTGCGCTCAATGATGAGCACTGTTGAGTTACCTATTTCCTTTTGGGGTTATGCGCTTGAAGCAGCAGCATACCTATTGAATCAAGTTCCATCAAAATCTGTACCTACCACACCATATGAGATATGGAGCGGGAAGAGACCATATCTTAACCGAGTTAAGATATGGAGTTGTCCAGCCTATGTCAAAAGGCAAAATCCAGACAAACTCGAGGCATGATCAGTTTTTTGTAAGTTTGTTGGATATCCTAAATATTCAAATGAATATCTATTCTACCACAATGAACAACAAAAGTTGTTTGTTGCTCAACATGCCATCTTTTTAGAAAAGGAATTTCTTGCAAAAGAAATTAGTGGCGAAGAGGTAGAGTTGGAAGAAGTTCCAGCAGAATAAACTACAACTGAAGATTTAGTGGAACCAGAGAATTCGATAGTTCCCAACGAACCCCAGCCTCTCCGCCGATCTAGTAGGGTTCCTCATCCACCTAAGAGATGCTACGGTTTTCTCATTGTTAGTGGGAGCGAGGATTGCATCATGGAAGATGATGACCCAACTAGCTTCGAGCAGGCCATCACGAGTGGGGACTCTGTGAATTGGCTGGATGCAATGCGATCTGAGATGGAATCCATGTACACCAACAAAGTATGGACTTTGGAAGTTGCTCCTGAAGGCGTAAAACCCATTGGGAGCAAATGGATCTTTAAGAAGAAACTTGGTGTAGATGGAAAAGTTGAGACTTTCAAACCTAGACTTGTTGCAAAAGGTTTTCATCAACAACTAGGTGTGGATTATGATGAAACATTTTCTCCAGTGGCTATGCTTAAGTCCATCGGATCCTACTTGCCATTGCTGCATATCATGACTATGAAATCTGGCAAATGGATGTTAAGACCGCCTTTCTAAATGGTGATTTAGAAGAGAGCATGTACATGACTCAGCCAGAGGGCTTCGTAGACAGTGGGAGCAGCGGAAAGGTATGCAAGCTACTTAAATCTATCTATGGGTTAAAGCAGGCATCGCGGAGTTTGAACATCTGTTTTGATGTTGTAGTCAAAGTGTTTGACTTCATCAAAAACGTAGATGAACCTTGTATATACAAGAAGGTGGCAGAGAGTAAGGTTGTCTTCCTTGTTTTGTACGTGGATGACATACTCTTAATAAAAAATGATATTCCTATGCTGCACTCGGTCAATCTCTTCTTATCACATAGATTCTCAATAAAAGATCTAGGTGATGCCTTCTACATCTTGGGGATTAAGATCTATAGAGATAGATCTAAATGGATACTGAGATTGTCCCAATCCAGGTACATTGACACCATACTAAAGAGTTTTAGTATGGAAGAATCCAAGCGTGAGAATTTACCCACGATTTCTGGACTCACTCTCTCCAAAGAGAGATGTCTCCCAAGACTGATTTGGAAAGAGCTCGCATGCAAGGGATACCCTATGCTTCGGCAGTAGGCTTTATCATGTACACGATGCTATGTACCAAACCCGATGTAGCATACTCACTAGGTGTAGTGAATAGGTATAAAGCAGATCCTGGAGAGAGTCACTGGACAGCTGTGAAGAACATTCTCAAGTACTTGAGAAGGACTAAAGAGATGTTCTTGGTGTATGGTAACGGAGAACTCCAGGTGGAGTCCTTTACCGATTTGAGCTTCTAGAGTGATAAGGACGACTCTAAGTCGGTCTCGGGATTTGTCTTTACCCTCAATGGAGGGGCGGTTTGTTGGAAGAGTTCCAAACAGGAAACCGTGGCAGACTTGATGATAGAGGCTGAATATATCGCTGCCAACGATACTGCCAAAGAGGCAGTCTAGATGAAGAAGTTCATAACTGAACTTGGTGTGGTTCCTGTAAGCCCATGTCACGCACCCCATGAACTTGCGGGGAGGCGGAATATATGGAAAACAATCATCAAAGCTTCATAACACGGACTTGAGCACACGGATCGTGTCTAAACCATTACTAGCAAACTACGAAAGGTTTAACTACTCTGATTTGAAGTTATACCTCACGTTACTGTCCTTCGGGTCATCATCGTTGTCCTCCACACCTCGTAGGCTCTATGGAACGTCGGCACCTCAACGGCCTCCTCGAGTCAAAGACGATCCACCCGAGAGTCTATAGTCCGAGCTCCTATCTCGAATCTGAGATAACTACGGCTTCTAGATCGCTAATCTAGAAGTCCTAGAGGGTGTAGAGTATTTAGATGGATTACTTAGTCACTTAAACCCTAGGATTCTCAACTCATGAGAGCTTTTAGGGTTTGAGGAAGAAGATGAAGACTTGAAGAGAGAGAAAGCTTTTGTGATAATGAAAAGAATAATGTCTCATCTTTAGAATAATATGAAGCATCAAAATATCATAACAAATATCTATTATAATATCTAGCATGCTTCATTTAATTCATTTGAGATGAATCATCTCATGAGTCATTATCCATTTAATGAAAACCTACACCTCATCTCTCCACCTCATTTGTTTAAATCCTAAAAAGAATTAAACACAAATGAGTCACCTTCTTCTAGAAGCTTCCCGATAAATTACGAGACTGCCCCTCCTATCCGTATTTCCGAAAAACACGGATAATCTTTGACTGAATAAATCCATCTGTATAATACTAGAATCTGGCTTAAACCAAAGCCCGCTAGTATTATCTGCCCGATCATAATACGTGCACAAGTGTACGTAAGTGATCGCGGTCCTGCCGTAAAACCATACGGCCTCTACACCTTTTGCCCGGTGCAGGGAAACTCTCTGTGTGGGACTCTAAAGACTCGACACTACGCTGGCAGTGGGTTTAACCACAGGCCGCAAGCGGTACTAGCTGTACGTTGTTGGATATATGTATGCCCTAGAGGCCATTATATGATAATGGATGTATCTATACATGTATATATATATTCAGTATGCATTCTTGCTCGACATGATAGTATGCTATCTGGTTATTCTTTATCTGACATGTTGATTTGATCATGCTTTTATTCATTCATACATGCTGATAAAGCCCTGAGGATATCGGCTTGACTACTCTGATTATGATGGAGATCATACTAGTGGGACATCTGTAGTCTATAAGCATATCCTGGAACGTCCCTAGTCGTAGGTATATCGAGACGGGGCATTGATATACCAGAGTAGACTAGCGTATATGATACTAAACCCATACGATGGGCGATGAATGTTCCCACATTCATCGATGTTTGACATCAAGATCATATACGGGTGCTCAGTGGTGACTGGGTACACTGGACGGACTCACCGAGAACTCCTATTTGGAATTATATCTATCGTTGGATAGCAGTTCTCAGGTTACACTGGTACAGGTTAGTCTGTAGACCCGAGATCGTCATAGAGTCTTGTGTGTTCTCCCACTGTACTTTGATTACCACCCTACCACGGCTCTACTGAGTCGTGCAAACAGGTGGCCGTTGGGTACAGTCCCGAGACACACGAAGGCAATGAGCGATAGGAGGGGTTTCGTCTCTCCCGGTATTGGGAGTTGATGCTGCGCTGTGCCCGACTGGTTATATCAGTAAGTCCCTGGCCAGGGCTTCTGAGATTTGCTGATAAGTGTTATCAGTAGTTTCTCGATCTGTTATAGACCATTCACCGGCACGACTTATTGAGTTATTAGGGTCGACGTAACCATCCCTAGGCTCGATATGCAGCATATCTGACGAAGAGACCGGACTGTACAGTAGTGTTGCCGGATGGCTCGACGGGAGTTGTAGCAGGTTCGCTTGTTTTCTTCTGATCGCTCAATACCCGGATGGCCGTTACGTTTAGCTGACCGCTTGCGGCTTGAGGGTACCTGATATGATCATCACCCTCTGCCGGCGTATTAACGAGTCTTAGAGTCCCACAAAGGAGTTACCCAGTCCAGGCGAAACGTTGTGGTGCGCGTATGCGATATGCGCATGCACCCGATTGAAATGTGCGTATATGATACCGAACATTGATCGGGCGGCCTGCTTTTGGTGGGGTCATATGAGATATGACTGGATTGATAAATCAAGTGTTGATTTATCATCTAACCATTAGTTTTCTCGCTTGAAACCTTTCTAGTATGTGATGGATGTATGTAAGCATGCATGTGTTTCTTTATTTCTTTCTAGTTTCATGCACATATGGATGTGCATACATGCATACATACATACACCCATCCATCATGGTTGTTAGCATATGGAAATGGTGGCAATATAAGACTCACACCATAGATTAAGTGATGGATTTTTATTTAATTTTGTATTTAAAACAAATTGAAAAGAAAAGGATAATCATTTCTAGCTTCTACATTCTTCTTCTAACCTAACCTAGCTCACCTACCACTAACCTTGGGTTATCCTTCTCTTTATCATTTAAAACTCAAGTTAAATAAATTCTCCATCACTTAACCATGGTTGGACATGAGAAGAAATAAAATATAAAAAGATATATTTCATTTCTTTTCAAGAATCATCATATTAACCCTTGTTCAAAGAAAGCCTCCATCTTCATCCTCCTTCTTCCTTTTGCTCTCTAGTTTTTTCTAGTGAGTAATACACACTTAAAGAAAGGTTTTGGAAGTGAGAACCTTAACCACAACTTCATTCTATACAAGTTTAGCCGACTTGTTTAGAGTGTTCTCTTCGGTTTTACGAAGTTGCGAGCTTGGACGGAGAACTCCGTGGTGGATCATCGTGGACGCGAGAGGACTTCAAGAGGACCTCCATTCAACACCCAAGAGACCAAGGAGTCCAGCGAAAGGGAGCTACAAAGGTTGTAGTCTCGAAACCCTAGTTTAGTTCGCTTTATTTTTTCGAAACCCTAATTTTCTAGGATCGATTCCATTGCATGGTTGCTTAGCACCATAAAAACTTGAACTTTGTGACATATGATGCTTCCAAACTCATTATAGCGTGCTAGGCAATCCTTACATTGGTATCAGAGCTACTAGGCATTGGATGTCGACTTATGGAGGGTTCTCACTGTGTGACAGTGTGGCGAAGCATAGGCTCTTACCCCCAGGGTGTCCCGAGACCGGAAGGTGTTCCGGCGGGTTGTAGTCCTCGCGAGGGGGCATGCATAAAAAGTAGCGGCTGAGGGACCCGTTGGTGCCACGGCGACCCTATTGGATGGGGTGGCTGCCTGCCTTACATTGGTATCAGAGCCGACCTAGAACATTAGGCGACGCTTTTACGAAGTAAAAATCCCGATCGGACTAAAAATACAATTTTTTAGACCCTCTCTGGACAATTTTTAAAATCTGACTTTTTTCAGAATTAAAAATACTTAAAAAATACAGCAGGGAAAACTAAGAATAATGGTGAAATACGATCAAGTGAACTGTTTATATGGCCGCGGAACCACGGCAATTCCTTTCTTAGACCGCGGGTCCGCGGCCGTACAGTGGCATCTTGCTATAAAAATTGCACCATAATTCCTAGGTCTGCTAGTATACTGTTTTAGGTATGTTTAATCTGAATATAGTACTGTATTTTCTGGAGATGGTTTTGGACGCGTAGTTTTGATCGGTATTTTCATTTCGTAGCTTTTCCGGGTAAATTAGAACGTGTTGAAGTGTTTGAACGAGTATCATTTACTCACTATTCACGGGGTTTAAATACTTTGGAGATACGTGCAAGTCTTTTTGTGGTGGTCCCTCTAGAAGACAACAAACCTTAACTCGATTATGTGACCGTCTTGAACTGCCCTTTGAACCCTAGGGTTTGGGGCAGTACGGCGTGCCACATGTGAGGCGTTGGCTTGACCCTTCTACGGCTGGACCGCTACTACTGTGTCACACTTCGGATTTTTGAACCCTGCTCAAGTGTTGAGCTTTAGTGAATCTTGGGTACTTGATCGTTCGTTCGAAAACTTTAATACTGTCTGTTTATCTGGAATGTGATACAATATGTGGAATTCATATAGTTTAGGCATGAAATACGAAATATGTGATATTTCGCATTTATGATGTCTAAAGAGAATGTGGATTCCAAATATTGTAGTTTTACACTTTCTTTTCTGTGACCGTAAGTGTAGTATGTACGATATCGCCGGTTTCGTTGCTATACATCAACGACAATTGGGGTATGCATACTTACTTATGTTGATGATATGAGATATTATGTGTTGCTGAGATATAATGTGCAGGATTGTCGCGATTGAATAGCCGAGGGTTTTTTATGTGAGATGAGAGTTTTATATTTTCATTCATGTAAATTCAAATGTAATATAATATTCTTTTATTTGGGGTACTTCCGGGTTGAGGTTGTGTTACCAGTGTTGTATATTATTTACTTTTCCGCATTAGGTTGGACCCAAGGAGGGGAGCACAGGTGACCGGCTTCTGGGGTTCAGTGGGAGGCCATCTCGAGGAGTCGAGACCGGGTCTCCTAAACTCCAGAATTGGTAGGGTCACTTGCCGCTCTCGTAGGGGTCCAGGGTGTGGGCTTGGCTATTCATCGCGACCGTGGAATCCGTATTTTCTATTCTGGCTAAATACTAAATACGGACGTCCTAGGATATCCCACGTTATATCTATGTTTCTGCTGCCTGTGTTCTGTGATATCTGAGACGAATGACATATTATATATATGATATATAATAGACGTTGCTTATGTTTTACACCCGCGCTAGTCCCGTCCCGGTATGCCGTTAGTTAAGTAACCTAACGGTGCATAACGGAACATTGCGGCGAATGCGGATGGCATAAGCGTACGTGTTATTTTCGTTTCTTTTCTGTGATTGGCTTAAGGACTTAAATGATGGGATTACATTAATGTGATTAATGTAAAGAAAATAAACCTAAAAAGATGTTGTAGAATCGGATTTGAAAACTACTCGGCTATTTATGAAAAAGCTATATTTCAAAACTGCGGAGCTTAAGCCACTCCTTTTGAAAACCATTTGATTCTACAACGATATTAAGCTCAAAGCGTTAAAGATTTTCTTAAAAATCATCCGCAACCCTCCGTCATTTTAGGAAGTAGAGTACTTAGTATTCGTGCTACGTTTGTTGACCTTAGCCAAGGCGTAGTGTACGGTAGCTAAGTGATGTCTTCCTACAAACGCATATGATGCAGATTAATTAGAACGGGCATATGACTTTGTTGACCTTAGCCAAGGGTCATGTGAACAGGTCTAATTAATCAAGAAATGACGGGTCGAGCTTGACTGATATTCGTGATTTGTTGACCTTAGCCAAGGTCACGAGTATTAGGGGTAAAAACTACATCGGGAATTTCAATAGTTGAAATTTGCAATGAGATTGCATACCTTCCATGTGATGGTTGGATCCCGATCCCACTGTGGGCAATAGTTGCTCCTAGGAGAGTTTTACAGTTTACAATTAGCTAACTCATTAGGTGTCTAGAAAGGTGTTAACGGGGCTCCGCCTCTGGGAAAACGAGGTTTACTCTAATTAGGTCCGTGCGAAAGCACGGGGAACCTCCCTCAAAGTACCGACACTGGCCTGGCTGAACGGTTAGCGAAGTTGTAGATGTAATTAATCCTGGCTAGTTTTTCTTTTTAAGGTTTGAAAGAAAAACTCGATAAAAGCAGTGGGAAATATCGATTAGAAAAGATAATAACCAATCTAATCTATGCAAAAGCTTTGCTGAGTGTATTCTTTTCTCTCTCTTAATGGCAGATACCCATGACTGGACTCAAGCTTTTATTAGATAAAAACAAACTGAATGGGACCAATTATAAAGACTGGCTGAGGAATCTGAAAATCGCCTTGACTTATGATAAAGTATCATATGTCCTCACGGCTTCAGCCCCGCCCGTCCCAGGTCTAAAATCCTCAGTTGCGGACATTGAAGTCCGCAAGACATGGGACGCTGACTGTGCCACGGCAAAATGCCTCGCGCTTGCATCGATGGACAACACACATCAAAAGCAGCACGAGGACATGGACATTCACGGTATATTGCTCCATATAAAGGAGTTGTATGGGGAGAAATCCCGCGTATTACGATACGAAGCATCAAAGAAACTGTTTCAGATGCGAATGGCCCCTGGCACACTAGTAGGAGACCATGTTTTGAAGATGATAGCTCGTATAGAAGAGCTTGAGGACCTTGGATGGACAATGGACAATGAACAATATATAGATATTATTCTGCAGTCCCTCCCCTCTACCTTTGCTCAGTTCATAGTGAACTTTAACATGCATGGCATGGAGAAGGAACTCCCTGAACTCCTTAATATGTTAAGGAGTGCAGAGAGCACTATGAAGTCAGCAAAAACTCCCGTTATGACTATTGGACAGTCTTCTTCTTCTCGCCCGAAAGCTAAGGCCAAGAGAAAGAAAAAGAAGAAACCCACTAATCCTAAGGGCGGAGTTAAAAAGGTGAAGGGAAAGGGAAAGTCCAAAGCTGGAGACCCGGGGAAAGGCGAATGTTTTCATTGCCACAAGACAGGACATTGGAAGCGCAATTGCACGGAGTACTTAAGTCCCAAGAAGAAGCATGGTGATGCTTCTGCTTCAGGTGCGTTTGTGACTGAAAACTGTTTTTCTATAAACTCTGCTTCCTGGGTATTGGATACCGGTTCAGGTTCTCACATTTGCAATTCTATGCAGGGACTGAGAAATAGCAAGGTTTTGAGGACAGGTGACCATACTCTCCGCGTTGGAAATGGTTCCAATGTACATACAGTCGCAGTGGGAGAGTATCACTTGGGGTTGCCATCTGGATGTATTTTTGTTTTGAATCTATGTTATTTTGTACCAAGTATGCTATGTAATATAATATCCGTTTCTTTGTTGGACAATGAAGGATATAATTTTGTATTGCAAAACAATGTTATGAACATTCACCTGAATCAAATGTTGGTTGGGTATGGTACGCTTAATAACGGAATATATGTCCTAAATCAATACACAGTTTTTAGTATACAACACACTAATAAAAGAAAATTTTCAGAATTAAATGAAGCTTTTCTTTGGCACTGTAGACTTGGTCATATTAACAAAACAAGACTAAACAAGTTACACAAAGATGGATATTTAAATTCTTTTGAATATAAATCTTATGCGACTTGCCAGTCTTGTATCAAGGGTAAAATGACCAAAACTCCGTTTACCGGACACGGAGAAAGAGCTACTCAGCTCCTGGGCCTCATACATAGTGATGTATGTGGGCCTATGTCTATACAGGCTAGAGGCGGTTTTTCATACTTCATTACATTCACTGACGATTTCTCAAGATTCGGTCATGTATTTTTATTAAAACACAAGTCCGAAGCTTTCGAGAAATTCATTGAATATAAACAAGAAGTAGAAAAACAAACCGGCTTGAGTATCAAGATGCTTCGATCAGATCAAGGTGGTGAGTATCTCAGTACAGAATTTGCAAACTTCTTAAAAGAGAATGGGATTCTCTCTCAGCTCACTCCTCCTTACACACCACAGCACAACGGTGTGTCAGAACGAAGGAATAGGACCCTATTAGATATGGTCCGGTCCATGATGAGTGACACTGAGTTACCCGTCTTGTTTTGGGGGCATGCATTAGAGACTGCAGCATTTCTGCTAAACAGGGTTCCAACCAAAACCGTATCTACCACGCTATATGAGATATGGCATGGGAAGAGACCATCTCTTAAGAGAATTAAGATTTGGGGTTGCCCGGCCCATGTTAAAAAGCAAAATCCGGACAAACTCGAGACACGGTCAGTCATGTGTAACTTTGTGGGATATCCAAAGAATTCTTATGGATATCTATTCTACCACAAAGAGGAACAAAAAGTGTTTGTTTCTCAACATGCCACATTCTTGGAAAAAGAGTTTTTCACAGATAAAGATGATGGCAAAGTGGTGGATCTAGAAGAGGTTCTAGAGACACAAACTACAAATGACGATTTGGTTGAACCGGCTGTTGCAATAGAAACTCAGGAACCTCGGCCACTCCGTAGGTCTGGTAGGACTTCTCGCCCACCGGAGAGGTACTACGGTTTCATCATTGATGGCGACAGAGAAGACTGTATCATGGATGATGATGATGATCCTACCAGTTTTCAGCAAGCTATCACGAGTAGAGACTCTGTGAAGTGGCTGGATGCCATGAGATCCGAAATGGAGTCTATGTACACCAACAAAGTATGGACTTTGGACGTTGTACCCCCTGGGGTAAAATCTGTGGGGTGCAAATGGATTTTTAAAAGAAAGATTGGTGTAGATGGGCAGGTGGAGACCTATAAGGCAAGACTTGTGGCGAAGGATTTTCGTCAAAGACCAGGTTTGGACTATGACGAAACTTTTTCTCCCGTAGCCATGCTTAAATCCATTCGGATCCTACTTGCTATTGCTGCTCACTACGACTATGAAATCTGGCAGATGGACGTTAAAACCGTATTTCTAAATGGAAATTTAGAAGAATGCGTTTATATGGATCAGCCAGAGGGCTTCATTGACAGTGGGAGCAGCGGGAAAGCATGTAAATTGCTTAAATCCATATATGGGTTAAAGCAGGCATCACGGAGTAGGAACATCTGTTTCGATGATGTCATCAAAGAGTTTGATTTCATCAAAAATCCAGATGAACCTTGTGTTTATAAGAAGGCTGTAGGGAGAGCTGTCACATTCCTCGTATTGTACGTGGACGACATTCTTCTGATAGGAAATGATATTCCTATGCTACAGTCGGTCAAATCTTTCTTATCACTGAGGTTCTCCATGAAAGACCTGGGTGATGCCACGTACATTCTGGGCATAAGGATCTATAGGAATAGATCCAAAAGGTTATTGGGATTGTCCCAAACCAGGTACATTGACACCATCCTAAAAAGGTTTAGTATGGAAGACTCCAAGCGGGGTGCCTTGCCCGCTTGCCATGGGGTCACTCTCTCCAAGGATTCTTGTCCAAAGACCGATGAAGAGAGAGCTCGCATGAGTATTATACCCTATGCTTCGACAGTAGGATCTATAATGTATGCGATGTTATGTACACGCCCAGATGTAGCTTATGCACTTAGTATAGTAAGCAGGTATCAATCCAACCCAGGGGAGAATCACTGGACAGCTGTAAAGAACATTCTTAAGTACTTGCGAAGGACTAAAGAATTGTTCTTGGTGTATGGTAATGGAGATCTCCAAATGGAGGCCTTTACCGATTCGAGCTTCCAGAGTGATAAGGACGACAGCAAATCTATCTCTGGGTTTGTATTTACCCTCAATGGAGGGGCGGTGAGTTGGAAGAGTTCCAAACAAGATACCGTTGCAGACTCTACGATGGAAGCTGAGTACATTAATGCAAATGATGCCGCCAAAGAAGCCGTCTGGATGAAGAAGTTCGTCTCGGAGCTAGGAGTAGTTCCAACCATTATTGATCCAATAACTTTGTATTGTGACAATAATGGGGCTATGGCGTTAGCCAAAGAGCCCAGATCCCATCAGCGGTCCAGACATATCCTGAGGCGCTTTCATTTGATCCGGGAGATTGTAGATCGCCGCGAGATCGAGATTAGGATGGTAGACACAAAGAATAACGCCGCGGATCCATTCACCAAGGCCCTCCCTCAGCCGCAGCATGAGCGACTTTTTGAGATGTTGGGTATGAGATACGCCAATAACTGGCCTTAGTACAAGTGGGAGATTGTTGGATATATGTATGCCCTAGAGGCCATTATATGATAGTGGATGTATCTATACATGTATATATATATTCAGTATGCATTCTTGCTCGACATGATAGTATGCTATCTGGTTATTCTTTATCTGACATGTTGATTTGATCATGCTTTTATTCATTCATACATGCTGATAAAGCCCTGAGGATATCGGCTTGACTACTCTGATTATGATGGAGATCATACTAGTAAGACATCTGTAGTCTATAAGCATATCCTGGAACGTCCCTAGTCGTAGGTATATCGAGATGGGGCATTGATATACCAGAGTAGACTAGCGTATATGATACTAGACCCATACGATGGGCGATGAATGTTCCCACATTCATCGATGTTTGACATCAAGATCATATACGGGTGCTCAGTGGTGACTGGGTACATTGGACGGACTCACCGAGAACTCCTATTTGGAATTATATCTATCGTCGGATAGAAGTTCTCAGGTGACACTGGTACAGGTTAGTCTGTAGACCCGAGATCGTCATAGAGTCTTGTGTGTTCTCCCACTGTACTTTGATTACCACCCTACCACGGCTCTACTGAGTCGTGCAAACAGGTGGTCGTTGGGTACAGTCCCGAGACACATGAAGGCAATGAGCGATAGGAGGGGTTTCGTCTCTCCCGGTATTGGGAGTTGATGCTGCGCTGTGCCCGACTGGTTATATCAGTAAGTCCCTGGCCAGGGCTGCTGAGATTTACTGATAAGTGTTATCAGTAGTTTCTCGATCTGTTATAGACCATTCACCGGCACGACTTATTGAGTTATTAGGGTCGACGTAACCATCCCTAGGCTCGATATGCAGCATATCTGACGAAGAGACCGGACTGTACGGTAGTGTTGCCGGATGGCTCGACGGGAGTTGTAGCAGGTTCGCTTGTTTTCTTCTGATCGCTCAATACCCGGGTGGCCGTTACGTTTAGCTGACTGCTTGCGTCTTGAGGGTACCTGATATGATCATCACCCTCTGCCGGCGTATTGACGAGTCTTAGAGTCCCACAAAGGAGTTACCCAGTCCAGGTGAAACGTTGTGGTGCGCGTATGCGATATGCGCATGCACCCGATTGAAATGTGCATATATGATACCGAACATTGATCGGGCGGCCTGCTTTTGGTGGGGTCATATGAGATATGACCGGATTGATAAATCAAGTGTTGATTTATCATCTAACCATTAGTTTTCTCACTTGAAACCTTTCTAGTATGTGATGGATGTATGTAAGCATGCATGTGTTTCTTTATTTCTTTCTAGTTTCATGCACATATGGATGTGCATACATGCATACATACATACACCCATCCATCATGGTTGTTAGCACATGGAAATGGTGGCAATATAAGACTCACACCATAGATTAAGTGATGGATTTTTATTTAATTTTGTATTTAAAACAAATTGAAAAGAAAAGGATAATCATTTCTGGCTTCTACATTCTTCTTCTAACCTAACCTAGCTCACCTACCACTAACCTTGGGTTATCCTTCTCTTTATCATTTAAAACTCAAGTTAAATAAACTCTCCATCACTTAACCTTGGTTGGACATGAGAAGAAATAAAATATAAAAAGATATATTTCATTTCTTTTCAAGAATCAACATATTAACCCTTGTTCAAAGAAAGCCTCCATCTTCATCCTCCTTCTTCCTTTTGCTCTCTAGTTTTTTCTAGTGAGTAATACACACTTAAAGAAAGGTTTTGGAAGTGAGAACCTTAACCACAACTTCATTCTACATAAGTTTAGCCGACTTGTTTAGAGTGTTCTCTTCGGTTTTACGAAGTTGCGAGCTTGGACGGAGAACTCCGTGGTGGATCGTCGTGGACGCGAGAGGATTTCAAGAGGACCTCCATTCAACACCCAAGAGACCAAGGAGTCCAGCGAAAGGGAGCTACAAAGGTTGTAGTCTCGAAACCCTAGTTTAGTTCGCTTTATTTTTCCGAAACCCTAATTTTCTAGGATCGATTCCATTGCATGCTTGCTTAGCACCATAAAAACTTGAACTTTGTGACATGTGATGCTTCCAAACTCATTATAGGGTGCTAGGCAATCCTTACATACGTAACGGTCCCCAGGTAGATGTCGATAAGAAGGACGATGAGGAAACCCATCCGAACTCCTACTGAGCCTGATGTGACAATCTTCGTACAGTCCGGTCTGTTCGTCTAGGAATATCCCATATCGGGCCTAGGGGGGCGGTAAACGTCAGACCCCTAATAGCGGTATATGTCGTGTCGGAGTGAAGCCCATTACACCTTGAGAAACTACTGGAACCTACCAGTAAATTTCACTTGCCCTGGCCATGGACTTTGCGTAATGGCTCTCCATACACAATGCGATATCAACTCCCAATACCGGGAGAGACAAATCATGTCTAACCGCCACTGCCTCCAAGTGCTTCGGGACTGCACCCAACTACTACCTGTTTGCATGACTCCTTTGAGCCGTGGTAGGGTAGTAATCTAAGAACAGTGGGAACACACCCGAGGCGAAGTAGCAGTGTCAAGTCGACGGACTAAGCTGTACCCATGTCACCTGGGAACTGCTATCTGACGATGGGTATAAATCCAACCTGCAGTTCCCGGCGAGTCCTGTCCGGTGTACCCGTAACCTAACGAGCACCAGCATACTATCTCCAGTACGACGTACTGATGGCTGTGGGACAGACCATCTCCCTAACTTGGATGAGAAGCGTATTCACCAGTCTACTTCGAAGTATCGATGCCCTGTCTCGATAATCCTATGACCAGGGACCTGTATAGGATGTTGCTTATAGACTACCCAGCCCCCACTAGTGTGACTGCCATCACAACGCTGGTAATCAAGCAAAGATGCTAAGGGCTCTACTAATATGTATAAGCGATACGTTAAAAGAAACATATGCACATATTAAAGTAGACTCAAACCAAGTAGCATACTACCATTTTTAGCAAAACTGTCAATACAACTGTGAATATCCCAAGCTTCCATTAAGTAATATACAAACTAGTATGATACAGTAATGGCATCTAGGGCATAAACACTAACAATATCCCACTTGCACTAGGGCCATGTACCGGCATATCGTAAACCTATCATCTCGAATAGCCTCTCGAACTGCGTCTGAGGGATATCCTTTGTGAATGGATCAGCATTGTTATTCTCTGTATCCACTCTCTTTACCTCGATCTCCCGGTGATCTACGATCTCCTTGATCAGGTGATACCGCCTTAAGATGTGTCTGGACTTCTGATGGGACCTGGGTTCCTTTGCTAAAGATATAGCGCCGTTTTTATCGCAATACAGAGGTATTGGATCAACACTGGTAGGAACCACCTGAAGTTCTGTGAGGAACTTCTTCATCCAGACAGCTTCTTTTGCGGCATCGCAAGCAGCTATGTACTCTGCTTCCATCGTTGAGTCAGCAACGGTGTCCTGCTTGGAACTCTTCCAACAGACCGCCCCTCCATTGAGGGTAAAGACATAACCCGACATGGACTTGGAGTCATCCTTGTCACTCTGAAAGCTGGAGTCGGCAAAGGCCTCGATCTGGAGGTCTTTTCCGCCGTACACCAAGAACATCTCCTTAGTCCTCCTCAGGTACTTGAGAATGTTCTTTACTGCTATCCAGTGCTTCTCCCCTGGGTTTGCCTGATACCTGCTTACAACGCTCAATGCATATGCTACATCTGGTCTCGTACATAACATCGCATACATTATAGTGCCTACCGCAGAAGCGTAGGGTATAATCGACATGCGATCCCTTTCCAAATCAGTCTTAAGAGACATCTCTTTGGAGAGGTTGATTCCGTGACAAGCCGGTAGGTTACCGCACTTAGAATCTTCCATACTGAATCTTTTCAATATGGTGTTTATGTACCTGAACTGCGAAAGTCCCAACATCCTCTTTGATCTATCACGATAGATCTGGATCCCCAAAATGTAGGTGGCATCACCCAGGTCCTTCATGGAGAACTTCTGTGATAAGAATCTTTTGACTGACTGTAGCATAGGAATATCATTTCCTATTAGGAGAATGTCATCCACGTACAAGACGAGAAATACTACAACTCTCCCTACAATCTTACTGTATATGCATGGTTCCTCTGGATTCTTGATAAAGTCGAATTCTTCGACAGTATCATCAAAACAGATGTTCCAACTCCGCGATGCCTGCTTTAGTCCATAAATGGACTTAAGCAACTTGCACACTTTACCGCTGCTCCCACTCTGAATGAATACCTCTGGCTGATCCATATAGACGCATTCTTCTAAATTACCATTTAGAAAAGTCGTCTTTACGTCCATCTGCCAGATCTCATAGTCGTAGAAGGCAGCAATGGCAAGAAGGACCCGAATGGATTTGAGCATAGCCACTGGAGAAAAGGTTTCGTCATAGTCTAAACCAGGTCTTTGACGAAAACCCTTTGCAACAAGTCTAGCCTTATAGGTTTCAACCTGTCCATCTACACCAATCTTCTTTCTGAAGATCCACCTGCATCCTACGGGTTTTACCCCATCTGGAGCAATGTCTAAAGTCCATACTTTGTTAGTGTACATGGACTCCATTTCGGTCCGCATTGCATCCATCCATTTTACCGAGTCACCGCTCTGAATGGCTTGCTGGAAGCTAGTAGGGTCATCATTATCAATGATGCAATCTTCTCGATCCCCGTCTATGAGAAAACCGTAGTATCTCTCAGGCGAATGAGACTGCCAACTACTTCTACGGATAGGCGCTGGTATGTCTCTTTCTTCTGAAACTTTTGATTCTACCATACTTTCAGTAACAGCTTGTGGTTCTGGAATTTCTTCCAGTTCTATTGCGCTCCCACTCTTCTGATTTTCTAAAAATTCAACTTCCAAGAAGTGGGCATGACGAGAAACAAAAAATTTTTGTTCCTCTGCGTAATAGAAATAATACCCTTTGGAGTTCTTTGGATATCCCACAAACTTACACTGTACTGAGCGTGCCTCGAGCTTGTCCGGATGCGGCTTTTTTACAAAAGCTGGACATCCCCATGTCTTCAGGTACTGAAGATAGGGTTTCTTCCCACTCCACATCTGATATGGTGTGGTAGGCATAGTCTTGGTTGGAACCTTGTTCAAAAGATATGCAGCTGATTCTAGTGCATAACCCCAAAAAGATCGCGGTAACTCAGCCTTACTCATCATGGAACGAACCATATCCAATTGGGTTTGATTCCTCCTTTCCGATACACCGTTGTGTTGTGGTGTGTATGGAGGAGTAAGCTGAGAGAGAATTCCATTCTCTTTTAAGTAACCCAGGAACTCGGCACTTAAGTATTCACCATCTCGATCAGATCTCAATGTCTTGATACTTTTTCCTGTTTGGTTTTCCACTTCATTCTTGTATTCCTGGAATTTTTCAAAGGCCTCGGATTTATGCTTCATTAAGAAGATATGTCCATACCTAGAGAAATCATTCGTAAAAGTAATGAAGTAGGAATAACCACCTCGCGCATGTGCAGACATTGGTCCGCTCACGTCACTGTGTACGAGTCCCAAGAGCGAGCTCGCTCTTACTCCGTGTCTAGTAAACGGAGTCTTTGTCATCTTTCCCATGAGACAAGATTCAAAAGTAGCATAAGATTGATATTCGAACGGATTCAAATATCTTTCTCTATGTAACTTCGTCAACCGTGTTTCATTGATGTGACCTAGTCTACAATGCCATAAGAAAGCCTAATTTATTTCTGGAGACTATCTTTTAAGTGTCTTCTGGACATTGAAAACCTGAGCTTGATTCAATACGTATATACCGTCATCTAATGTACCGGACCCAATCAGAACTTGATTTAGGTGGATGTGAACTACATCGCTTACGAATATAAAGTCATATCCCTCTCTCGAAAGTGAGGACACTGATATGATATTACAAGTCAAACTAGGTACATACAAACAGTTACGTAGAATCAATATCTGCCCACTTGTCAAACCTAAGCGATATTCTTCCACGGATTCAGCGTCCATGCTCATTCCGTTTGCAACTCTGAGAGACAAATCATCTACCCTGATAACTCTACGGTTTCTCAAAGCATGTAATGAATTACAGATATGAGATCCTGATCCGGTATCTAGTACCCAGGAAGTAGAGTTAATTGAAAAATAGTTCTCAATCACAAACACACTCGAGGCCGAAGCCACAACATGCTTCGAATCCTGGCTACTGGCTTCCAAAGCCCTGCAATCTTTCTGCCAATGCCCAATCCCATAACAATAGGAACATCCCTCCTTACCTACACCAAGTCCCGAAAATTTTGCTCTTCCCTTTCCTTCTACTTCACTGATACCGTATATCGGCTTTGTGGAGGTCTTCTTCTTTTCACCCTGTCACGTCCCGCTTCCCAGAGTACGCAAGATTTGGGCACGTGACATAGCCAACCATGCTACCTGTGGGTAGGAAGTATCCATCCACAGTCACATTACGGTTGTAAAGATATCAAGAACAGTAAAATAAACTAAACTAATACATGTCCAAATCCAGATTAACAAGAATCAATAAACAATAAGTGCGGAAGCTAATGATCCAATACAATGAATAAACAGTATGTCCCATAATGCGGGCTCACATCTGGAAATGAAATGACATAAATAAACTAAACTCTAAAGAACTCACAGTTCAGCCTGCTGGCTGAAGTACTCCTGCTCGGTTGGCGACAAAGGTACGGAATCTGGGCCATGCAAAACCCAGACGTCAGCGCGTCATGATATCAAGTATATGGCATAAACATGGTAATAAACAATACAAGCATGAACATGAATAAAGCAGTAATAGGAAGTAATAAGCAGGGTAATGTGCAGTGGTGACTAAACTGTTCTATCAGGTTTTCTACTCTATAGTCTTTGAAACCAATTGATGAATCGTCGATGTAACTCAATAGTATCCCATACATACCCGGGACCACGGCCACAATATTCTCGGCTGAAACCGAGACATGCCGTAAGGCACAGAAAGGAAAGTATTAGTATCCCGTACATACCCGGGACCACGGCCATAATATTCTCGGCTGAAACCGAGACATGCCGTAAGGCACAGAAAGGAAGGTGTACACTCGGTATTACCCCGTACATACCCGGGATCACGGCCACAATATTCTCGGCGGAAACCGAGACATGCCGTAAGGCACAGAAAGGAATGTGTACGCTCGAACGGTAGTGAACTGTCGAGTTACAAGTCCGGTTCATCTTTGATTTCCTTATACCCCCAAGCTATGTATGTCAGTCAGGTATTCAGTAGTCAAGGACTAATGCCAACACAAGTCAAGTAAAGGTAGGTCTGTCTGGATCGACAGCAGGAATGGTTAGGTTTGTCGGCATTAGGCATGAGATCAGGTAACAGGTCAGGTTACTTTCAACAGGTAGAGTCGATATGTACAGGGTGTTGTGTCCGGTGTATCAGTACATGTGTCAGGTGTATCGAGATCGGTCAATATGTAATGCAATCAGGTATAAGATGATAACAGGTATAGTAACAAGTAATGGACAGCAGCATGAAACAGTAAGTAGCAATTATTATTCTATGCGAACACAGTGATGTTTGTATTTTCATATTAATCCGGTTCACGCACCTTTGAGGTGCAAAAGCCACAAGATAAAACAGTATCGATAGTATACGTAATGGAGTTACAAGAATTTGAACTAAGTATAATATTTGCCTCATGAGTGGCTTTAACCCATGAAGTGAGGATGATCTAGCAATTTAGGCAAGGATGTGCCACTTGGTTAATTAGTTAAGGTGTTGATTAAAAACATACCGATTAACTACAAGTAACTACTACAATGGTTTAACATTACGGATGATTGTAATTGTCAACAAGTCGTGTGATTATAACAGATAACATGATTATTAAGTTTGTAGCATGTTAAAGCAAGTATTCGGATACTTGCCTCGGCGGTTCCGCAAACCGAAACACGGATGCGATGTCGGCAGAAACAGCGATATGGAAGCACGGGCCACGGATCGAGTCCCGACAGAGGTCAACGGGATCACGCGGACCAGGGGACTTCGCTGGAGCGTCGGGTTCGTCAGACGGCACGGTCGGATTCCGGCAACGGTTAACGGCAACAAGTTAGCAATAAGATATCATACAAGATCAGCGGGGTTTGCACCACAGAAGTAAAGGGATGCTTACAGAGGAGGAACAGGGGTAACTATGATGGGCCCGACGGCGATGGACCCACCGGCGGCGAACACGAGGTTCAGCGAGGGTGCTGGAACGGCTGGAGGGTTCGGGGTCGCTGGAAAGGGGTGTTGCGGCGAGCTGGAGGAGAGGGGGTCGGCTCTGGTGGTCGAGGGGAAGAGGTAGGTGGACGAAGGTGGCGTCGACGAGGTCGTCGGTGCGATTTCCGGCGACCTGGAGATGGTTCAGGTGTGGGGCTCGGGTCTGATGGTGGTCCGGCGAGGAGAGGAGTGGGTGACGGCGAGGTCTCGACGAGGAGGGTGAAAGGGGGGTCGTGGGAGGCCTCGACGGTCGGAGTCGACGTCGACGGCGAGGTCGCGAGGGATGGAGGCGTGGCCGGGGTTGCGTGCAGGTGCGGGAGAGAGGAGGAAGGAGGGAGGAGGAAGGCGCGGTTGACGCGGAGGCGTCGCAGGCGGCGACGGCGAGGTCGCGGTGGCGACGGTGGTGAGGTCGCGGGGCTAGGTTAGGGTTTTCGTGTGGGTTTCGATGGGAGGCGGCTGCATGAGCACGAGCGAGAGTTTAAATATAGGGGAAGAGAGAGAGAGTTGTTGAGAGAGAGAGAGAAAGATAAATATTTGATAGAGAGAAGGAGAGATACAGAACGAGAGGGGAGAGAGAGATAGAGAGAGATTGAGGGAAGAGAGAGATAGAGATGAGGAAAAGGGACGTGGGGCCCACGAGCTCAAAAGGAGCTCGTGATTGGCTGAGTGAAAATCAAAAGGAAATTTATGAAGGATTTTAGGGGGATAGCAGTTAGGAAAAGATTAGAATGTATTTATATATATTCGATATTAAATTTAAATGGGCCCCTTTTTGGCGCAAAATGAAACATTTCCAAATCGCGCCCGGGTTGCGTCCAAAGGTTCCAAATTCAAATTATATGATTTTAAGCGGGTTCCAAATTTTGAAAAGAGATGTTTAG
The DNA here is from genome assembly GCA_030015575.1 of Agapanthus africanus. NCBI lineage: Eukaryota > Viridiplantae > Streptophyta > Magnoliopsida > Asparagales > Amaryllidaceae > Agapanthus > Agapanthus africanus. The sequence continues at coordinate 490,275,492 of JASDDO010000012.1, forward strand.
TGATTAAAATGCATGCCCCCAAGTCGGACACTTGCACGCGCGTGTAGTCGCCCAAACTTGCCCGTTTAGCCAAACGGAACGGAATCTCGACACGCGGACGCTACCACGCGACTAGTGGCGACGAGTAGGCCAACATGGACATCTTAAATTTCATTTTCGGAGTTAAAATTTGTTATGTGCCAAAATGACTTAACCGGGTAAAATTTAGCGATAAACACCAGAAAATCAGGAAAATTGGAAAGGGGAATAAATAACCCTCAACTAGTAATATACATAGTATTATTGGGCTCGGGTGTTACATCATACCCAACTACAAAAGAATTTTGTCCTCGAAATTCCAAGAATACAAGATAACTAACTACTGGAAAAGATGAGGGAATTTCTGCCGGATCTCGTCTTCTCGCTCCCAAGTAGATTCTCCATGCGATCGGTTACCCCAAGAAACTAGCACAAGAGGGATAACCTTGTTCTTAAGAACCTTTTCTCTTCGATCCTTGATCTCGACTGGTCGCTCCTCAAAAGTCAGGTCTTCCCGAACGGTCAACTCCGAGTGATCCAAAACATGAGTCTCATCACGAACATACCTCCGTAGTTGAGACACATGAAACACATCGTGAACTCCTGCTAATGACGGTGGTAACGCCAACCGGTACGATACCTCTCCAACACGTTCCAATATCTCGAAGGGTCCAACGAATCGGGGACTAAGCTTTCCCCGACTTCCAAAGCGAATCACCCCTCTAGTCGGTGATATCTTCAGGAATACCAAATCGCCCACGGCGAACTCTAGAGGTCTTCTTGACGTGTCGGCCCAACTCTTCTGTCTGTCTTGAGCTGCCTTCATATGCTTTCTGATCGTATTCACCTTCTCGACTGTCTGCACCACCAAATCTGGTCCTAGTAACCTTCGTTCACCCACATCATCCCAACATACAGGTGAACGGCACTTACGACCATACAATGCTTCGAACGGGGCCATCTGAATTGTCGCTTGGAAGCTATTGTTGTACGAAGACTCCACCAGGTGTAGATGATCCTCCCAAGAACCCTTGAAGTCTAACATGCAAGCCCTCAACATATCTTCAAGGGTCTGGATCGTTCTCTCTGATTGTCCATCAGTCTGGGGATGATAAGCTGTGCTGAACTTCAATCGAGTCCCCAAACTTTCTTGTAAACTCCTCCAAAAGTGTGACAGGAACCGAGTGTCCCGGTCGGACACGATGCTTACCGGCACTCCATGCAATCTGACAATCTCCTGCATGTACCGCTCTGCCAAAGTCTCCGTCGATTGACCAACCCGAAAAGGAATAAAGTGAGCTGCCTTGGTCAACCGATCGACAATCACCCATACAGCATTGTTGCCCTTTGGACTCCGCGGTAAAGCCGTCACGAAATCCATGGTTATATGTTCCCACTTCCATTGAGGAATCGGAAGTGGTTGCAACAAACCAGCAACCCTTTGGTGTTCAGCCTTGACTTGCTGACACACCAAGCATTTAGCCACGAAGCGAGCAATTTCCCGTTTCATACCTTCCCACCAGAAATGCTGTCGAATATCTCGGTACATCTTCGTCCCTCCTGGATGTACAGCGTAAGCTGAACTGTGTGCCTCCTTCATAAGCTCTTCACGCACATCTCCTTTTGGCACACACACACGGCTACCATACCTCAACGAACCATCTTCATGGATCAGTAGATCGGTTCGTAGTCCGGCTCCAACCTGCTCTCGAAACTTTTGTAGTCTAGGATCCTGCGATTGCGCCGCTTTAATCTTCTCAACTAAGGACGATTGTACTTGTAACTGCATCAACTGTCCTGTAGCACGCGGTAGCACAACCTCCAAGTCAAATCTCCGAAACTCCTCAATGATCTCACTCTGCGCCGTCAATAACTGAATTACTGGTAACCGACTCAGTGCATCCGGCACGACATTAACTTTTCCCGGATGATACTTAAGATCAAGGTCGTAGTCGGCCATCAGCTCCAACCATCTGCGTTGCCTCGTGTTCAACTCCTTCTCTGTGAACATACTTCAAACTCTTGTGATCCGTAAATACTTCAACTCTCTCGCCCAGAAGGTAGTGTCTCCAAATCTTCAGGACGAGGATCATGGCTGCAAGCTCTAAGTCATGAGTCGGATAGTTCTGCTCATGAGTTTTCAGCTGTCTCGATGCGTAAGCGACGACTTTCCCTTTCTGCATCAACCACACCCCAATCCTTTTCCAGATGCGTCGCTGTGAATCACCAGTCCTCCGGAATTGTCCGGTACGGTTAGGATAGGGGCGGTCATTGACCTCTGCTTCAACGTCTCGAAGGCCAACGCACATCCATCCGTCCAAACAACAACTGTACAATCTCTACCTTCCTTACTAGATATGATTTTCCCATTCCCAGTGTGTATGTCTCAGAAACTAGACAGGGTCGTGTAGGTGATCGAGTGTGTAGTTATAAATTTGGATGACATAAACAACGGGATGCTCCGAAATTAAGTAATGCCAAGCGGGGTAACCATGAACGAGTAAATTACCTGAAACCGCTTCTCCTGATGCCTTGGCTTCCTCAGCTGTCATAATGAAAGCTCGACCCTGGTTGGATCCTTGTGTCAGCTGCTTCTGCCCTTGGAACGGTCTCTGCGGAGGCTTCTGTATATCATCTCTCGTGCGAAGCTTCGACGGACAAGCACTCACTGCGTGATCGGCTGCTCCACAAACCAGACAAAGTCCCAGTCTCCTTCGACAATCCTTTTGCATGTGGCCCGGTAAATTGCAGTAATTACAACTTATGCTCTTTCTTTGATCCACGACCACAGGCTTCTTCATTGGCGCTACACCTCGACGGTCCACTGGAATACCCTTGCGCCCATGATCTCGGTTAGGTACAAATGTAGGCTTCCTGGCCGCAACTGCTGTCTGGTAAAGGTTCCCTTTCGATCCTGATAAACTCTGCTGCTCTCTGGCTGCCGTAAGAACCTGTGAGAAAGTGGTCAAACCCAGGGAGACAATCTGCCTCTGGATGTCCACATCCAAACTGCGCAAGAACCTTCGCGCCCTGTCTGCCTCCTTAGCGACTAAGGGTCCAGCGAAACGGCTGAGTCTCGTCCATTCCGCTGCGTGTACATCCACCGCTGCTCCATTTTGTTTCAGCCCAATAAATCTCTCCTCCATTTCCTCCCGTGCATTCCGCGGGAAGAACTTTTCAAAGAAACCTTTGGAGAAATCCGCCCAACTGATTGGCTTGGACAAGCGGGTCTCCTCCACGAGCCACCACTCTCGGGCGTAATCCACCAGCTGAATGCGCACCACATCAACTCTCTTGTCTTCTGGGATCTGTGCCGCAATCAGTAAATTCTCCGTGTCCACAAGCCACTGCTCGGCGGGCAACGGCTCCTCCAAGCCAGTGAAAGTAGTAGGACCCAACCGTCTGAAATCCGCCACGGTCCCTACTCGGTCGACTGACTTCGCTACAGCGGTGTTTACAGACTGCTGAATAGCCTGTAAACCCTCCTGAAATGAATCTGCTTGCTGCTGGATCAGCTCAGTTTGCCTCTTCTGATTTTCCAACATCCCGCGTATCACCCCCAACATGGCGGCTTCATCCACACGCCTCTGATACGTCTTGAAATTCTTATCTGCCATGGTCCTGAAATCAAAACAAACAACATTAGCATGATGATAGATTCAATATATAAATCAAGACTAGAACTCCAAGATACTTGAATAGAGTGCTGCATTGTAGCTATGCCGCGGTATCATAGCCGCAATTACTTAACTCCACCCAAGTCGCCTAAGTCCTAGAGATAACAAGAAGTTAGGTTTTCAAGTTTGACAATGCAAAGTAAGTTTGCATGTCGACATGATCCGGAAGAATGATTCAAGGATAGTAAAACGGTCAAAGTGGCAGGACATGTTTCCTAATCACGGGTATTCTGATTCGTGTATCGGGTGCAATACCCAACTACAAGAATCAACCCAATTAACCTATGGCTCTGATACCATAAAACCTTGTCACGCCCCGCTTCCCAGAGTACGCAAGATTTGGGCACGTGACATAGCCAACCATGCTACCTGTGGGTAGGAAGTATCCATCCACAGTCACATTACGGTTGTAAAGATATCAAGAACAGTAAAATAAACTAAACTAATACATGTCCAAATCCAGATTAACAAGAATCAATAAACAATAAGTGCGGAAGCTAATGATCCAATACAATGAATAAACAGTATGTCCCATAATGCGGGCTCACATCTGGAAATGAAATGACATAAATAAACTAAACTCTAAAGAACTCACAGTTCAGCCTGCTGGCTGAAGTACTCCTGCTCGGTTGGCGACAAAGGTACGGAATCTGGGCCATGCAAAACCCAGACGTCAGCGCGTCATGATATCAAGTATATGGCATAAACATGGTAATAAACAATACAAGCATGAACATGAATAAAGCAGTAATAGGAAGTAATAAGCAGGGTAATGTGCAGTGGTGACTAAACTGTTCTATCAGGTTTTCTACTCTATAGTCTTTGAAACCAATTGATGAATCGTCGATGTAACTCAATAGTATCCCGTACATACCCGGGACCACGGCCACAATATTCTCGGCTGAAACCGAGACATGCCGTAAGGCACAGAAAGGAAAGTATTAGTATCCCGTACATACCCGGGACCACGGCCACAATATTCTCGGCTGAAACCGAGACATGCCGTAAGGCACAGAAAGGAAGGTGTACACTCGGTATTACCCCGTACATACCCGGGATCACGGCCACAATATTCTCGGCGGAAACCGAGACATGCCGTAAGGCACAGAAAGGAATGTGTACGCTCGAACGGTAGTGAACTGTCGAGTTACAAGTCCGGTTCATCTTTGATTTCCCTATACCCCCAAGCTATGTATGTCAGTCAGGTATTCAGTAGTCAAGGACTAATGCCAACACAAGTCAAGTAAAGGTAGGTCTGTCTGGATCGACAGCAGGAATGGTTAGGTTTGTCGGCATTAGGTATGAGATCAGGTAACAGGTCAGGTTACTTTCAACAGGTAGAGTCGATATGTACAGGGTGTTGTGTCCGGTGTATCAGTACATGTGTCAGGTGTATCGAGATCGGTCAATATGTAATGCAATCAGGTATAAGATGATAACAGGTATAGTAACAAGTAATGGACAGCAGCATGAAACAGTAAGTAGCAATTATTATTCTATGCGAACACAGTGATGTTTGTATTTTCATATTAATCCGGTTCACGCACCTTTGAGGTGCAAAAGCCACAAGATAAAACAGTATCGATAGTATACGTAATGGAGTTACAAGAATTTGAACTAAGTATAATATTTGCCTCATGAGTGGCTTTAACCCATGAAGTGAGGATGATCTAGCAATTTAGGCAAGGATGTGCCACTTGGTTAATTAGTTAAGGTGTTGATTAAAAACATACCGATTAACTACAAGTAACTACTACAATGGTTTAACATTACGGATGATTGTAATTGTCAACAAGTCGTGTGATTATAACAGATAACATGATTATTAAGTTTGTAGCATGTTAAAGCAAGTATTCGGATACTTGCCTCGGCGGTTCCGCAAACCGAAACACGGATGCGATGTCGGCAGAAACAGCGATATGGAAGCACGGGCCACGGATCGAGTCCCGACAGAGGTCAACGGGATCACGCGGACCAGGGGACTTCGCTGGAGCGTCGGGTTCGTCAGACGGCACGGTCGGATTCCGGCAACGGTTAACGGCAACAAGTTAGCAATAAGATATCATACAAGATCAGCGGGGTTTGCACCACAGAAGTAAAGGGATGCTTACAGAGGAGGAACAGGGGTAACTATGATGGGCCCGACGGCGATGGACCCACCGGCGGCGAACACGAGGTTCAGCGAGGGTGCTGGAACGGCTGGAGGGTTCGGGGTCGCTGGAAAGGGGTGTTGCGGCGAGCTGGAGGAGAGGGGGTCGGCTCTGGTGGTCGAGGGGAAGAGGTAGGTGGACGAAGGTGGCGTCGACGAGGTCGTCGGCGCGATTTCCGGCGACCTGGAGATGGTTCAGGTGTGGGGCTCGGGTCTGATGGTGGTCCGGCGAGGAGAGGAGTGGGTGACGGCGAGGTCTCGACGAGGAGGGTGAAAGGGGGGTCGTGGGAGGCCTCGACGGTCGGAGTCGACGTCGACGGCGAGGTCGCGAGGGATGGAGGCGTGGCCGGGGTTGCGTGCAGGTGCGGGAGAGAGGAGGAAGGAGGGAGGAGGAAGGCGCGGTTGACGCGGAGGCGTCGCAGGCGGCGACGGCGAGGTCGCGGTGGCGACGGTGGTGAGGTCGCGGGGCTAGGTTAGGGTTTTCGTGTGGGTTTCGATGGGAGGCGGCTGCATGAGCACGAGCGAGAGTTTAAATATAGGGGAAGAGAGAGAGAGTTGTTGAGAGAGAGAGAGAAAGATAAATATTTGATAGAGAGAGGGAGAGATACAGAACGAGAGGGGAGAGAGAGATAGAGAGAGATTGAGGGAAGAGAGAGATAGAGATGAGGAAAAGGGACGTGGGGCCCACGAGCTCAAAAGGAGCTCGTGATTGGCTGAGTGAAAATCAAAAGGAAATTTATGAAGGATTTTAGGGGGATAGCAGTTAGGAAAAGATTAGAATGTATTTATATATATTCGATATTAAATTTAAATGGGCCCCTTTTTGGCGCAAAATGAAACATTTCCAAATCGCGCCCGGGTTGCGCCAAAAGGTTCCAAATTCAAATTATATGATTTTAAGGGGGTTCCAAATTTTGAAAAGAGATGTTTAGTGATTAAAATGCATACCCCCAAGTCGGACACTTGCACGCGCGTGTAGTCGCCCAAACTTGCCCGTTTAGCCAAACGGAACGGAATCTCGACACGCGGACGCTACCACGCGACTAGTGGCGACGAGTAGGCCAATATGGACATCTTAAATTTCATTTTCGGAGTTAAAATTTGTTATGTGCCAAAATGACTTAACCGGGTAAAATTTAGCGATAAACACCAGAAAATCAGGAAAATTGGAAAGGGGAATAAATAACCCTCAACTAGTAATATACATAGTATTATTGGGCTCGGGTGTTACACACCCTTTGCTTTCGCCCTGGATGCAGAAGAAGAAGGTCCCCCATTAAGCAGAGCGGGTGTCTTCCTGGTTTCTTTCAGGGTGTAAGTAAAGGGTAGGGACTGTGGAAATAAGTCAGCGCATGACCTGTTTCCCAACGTGGTCTCCAGGTCCTTGAGCTCATCAATATAGCTAGTCATCGTAAGGACGTCGTCCCCTACAGATGACCCGACAGCCAACCTCGCTTGAAATAATTCGTTCGAGGTCTTATATCTTGCGATACGAGATTGCTCTCCATATAAATCTTTGTTATGGAGAAAGATGGAAACTAAGTCCATCTTCTCGTGCTGCTTCTGATATACACCATCAACTGAATCCAACATGAGCCACTAGGCATTCGCATTATCCTTTCCCTTGTCTGACGGATATCCATATCCGCGACGGTGGAAACTGGACCTGGGACGGTGGGGGCTAGAGTAGTAATAGGGTGGTTCATCTTGTCATAGGCAATAGACATCTGGACAGACCTTTGCCAATCATATAAGTCAAATTCAGTCATTTTGTTATCTAGATGTAACCTAGTCATGGTCACAAGGTCGCTGCAATGAGAGAGAGGGAACACTTTAGCATTATACTCTTGCAAGTTTAGATTGGTTTTTAGTTTATCTAAACTGGATGGCTCCCACTGTTTTTCGAATCCTTCCTCAATCCATAAAAGAAGAATTAGCCAGGACTGATCTCACTGTGAAATACTTGTTTAACCGTTCAGCCAGGCCGGTGTCGGTACTTCGAGGGAGGTTTTCCAACGCTTTTGCGAAGTTCCTTAATTAAATAACCTCTTTTCTCTAGGGGTGTAGCCCCGCTGACACCTTTCTCGACACCTACTTGGTTTATAGCATTAATCGTTAAGTGACGAATTTTCTGATGAGTAGCGGATACTCACAGTAGGATCGGGATCCAAATATCATCGTGTGATAATGCTGAAGGAATCCTACCAACATTCATCAAACTCCAAATGGTATGCAACACTAGCAAGTTTCAGTTTCTTTAGAAACTCCCGAAGTGGATTTTTGCCCTATGTTCTTATGACCTTGACGAAGGCCAACAAATCATAAGTCACATGTCAAGTTCTGCCCATCATTATCTTGTTAATTTGAACCCATCCGTACATACCCTTGACGAAGGCCAACAAGGTAATACGACTGTCCCAAACCAACTCATCTATCTATGCAACAAATGAATACCCCAGCAGCTACCAAACACTATGCATTGACGAAGGCCAACAAACATAGCTTGAATACTACTGACCATTCATAAGAAATGATGGAGGGCTACGACTGGTTTTGGCGAAGCCGTGAACATAGTGAACTTGATATAATCAAAGGAACCTGATAGCTTTTTAAAAGGAGTGGTTAAAGCTCCGCAATTTAAAAATTCTGCTCTTTTAAAATAACCGAGTGGTTTCTTTTAAATTTGTTCCAACGATTCAAATTTGGTTTATTTTCTTTGCATTAATAAAATGCGTCCCATCAATTAACCTATCATTGCAGAAAACAACGAAAATACAACGTCCTCTTATGCCATCCGCATTCGCCACGGGTGCCGTCATTCACTCGTTAGGTTACTTAACTAACGACAAAGCGGGGGCTGGGCTAGCGCGGGTGTAAAACATAAGTAACGTCTAATAGCTATCATATATAGATATTGTACATTCGTCAGACTCAATAATAGGCATTCCAGATCACAGATGAACATTATTGGATATACTAGCAATCCGCGTTTCCTTTGAACCTGCAACGAAAGACGGATTACACAGTTGTGATGAATAGCCATTACCCCACCCTAGACCCCTACGGGTACGGCAAACTACCCGCCAAGCACCCGAAGTGAAGCGGTCTCCCTTAACAATGTGAGTAGGCCACTAAACACTTCAAAGTACCCGGTAGTTTGTGCACCCCACCTTGGGTCTATCCTAGGAGCATAAAACAGCAAATGAAATAATACAACGGTGGCTACAACCTCATTCCGGATGTGCCCCGCAAAAGAATATTACATCATATTACAATTTACATCGAATGAATGAATATAAAAACTCATCTTAAACCCCGGCTAATCATCACAATGATCCAATCAAGTTCATATACATAAGCCAGTAAAAACCATTACAGAAATGTGCAACCCCCTGCTAACCGACATACTAGCAATTAGGGAAGGTTTACGAACACATTAAACAATACAGATAAAACCCGATTAGCAAATAACTTAGAATATCGATCGACAACCTTTTTCCGTGTCTACCCCAAATGCAAGCCAGCACTGAAGTAACCTGGGCAGAAACAAAATATACAGGAAAACAAAACACCCAAATTCAAAAATTACTGTGTAAATCCGAGTCAACTCTGAGTTGACTCGGCCGCGGATCCGCGGCGGATTGCACTAATCCGCCGCGCTTTCGCGGCAGTCCAATCGAGTTACCTCCTCGTATTTCCCCAGTATTCTTAGAATTCCCTGCTGTGAATTTTCATACCTATCAAATAATTTTTTCGACACGTTTAAAATTGAAAGAAACTTGAGGGGTCCGGGGTTATGTTTTCGAGTTTTTCCGACGATCGAAGTTCTAATTAGTTGCTAACAAGCTAGTAAAGGCTTAGTAGTCTCTGATACCACTGTAAGTCCATGTCACGCACCCCATGAACTTGCGGGGAGGCGGAATATATGGAAAACAATCATCAAAGCTTCATAACACGGACTTGAGCACACGGATCGTGTCTAAACCATTACTAGCAAACTACGAAAGGTTTAACTACTCTGATTCGAAGTTATACCTCACGTTACTGTCCTTCGGGTCATCATCGTTGTCCTCCACACCTCGTAGGCTCTATGGATATAGAGAAAGATTTTGTGATAATGAAAAGAATAATTTCTCATCTTTAGAATAATATGAAGCATCAAAATATCATAACAAATATCTATCATAATATCGAGCATGCTTCATTTAATTCATTTGAGATGAATCATCTCATGAGTCATTATCCATTTAATGAAAACTTACACCTCATCTCTCCACCTCATTTGTTTAAATCCTAAAAAGAATTAAACACAAATGAGCCACCTTCTTCTAGAAGCTTCCCGACAAATTACGAGACTGCCCCTCCTATCCGTATTTCCGAAAAACACGGATAATCTTTGACTGAATAAATCCATCTGTATAATACTAGAATCTGGCTTAAACCAAAGCCCGCTAGTATTATCTGCCCGATCATAATATGTGCACAAGTGTACGTAAGTGATCGCGGCCCTGCCGTAAAACCATACGGGCTCTACACCTTTTGCCCGGTGCGGGAAAACTCTCTGTGTGGGACTCTAAAGACTCGACACTACGCTGGCAATGGGTTTAACCACAGGCCGCAAGCGGTACTAGCTGTACGTAACGGTCCCCAGGTAGATGTCGATAAGAAGGACGATGAGGAAACCCATCCGAACTCCTACTGAGCCTGATGTGACAATCTTCGTACAGTCCGGTCTGTTCGTCTAGGACTATTGCATATCGGGCCTAGGGGCGGTAAACGTCAGACCCCTAATAGCGGTATAAGTCGTGTCGGAGTGAAGCCCATTACACCTTGAGAAACTACTGGAACCTACCAGTAAATTTCGCTTGCCCTGGCTAGGGACTTTGCGTAATGGCTCTCCAAACACAGCGCGATATCAACCCCCAATACCGGGAGAGACTAATCCTGTCTAACCGCCACTGCCTCCAAGTGCTTCGGGACTGAACCCAACTACTACCTGTTTGCACGACTCCTTTGAGCCATGGTAGGGTAGTAATTTAAGAACAGTGGGAACACACCCGAGGCGAAGTAGCAGTGTCAAGTCGACGGACTAAGCTGTACTCATGTCACCTGGGAACTGCTATCTGACGATGGGTATAAATCCAACCTGCAGTTCCCGGCGAGTCCTGTCCGGTGTACCCGTAACCTAATGAGCACCTGCATACTATCTCCAGTACGACGTACTGATGGCTGTGGGACAGACCATCTCCCCAACTGGTATGAGAAGCGTATACACCAGTCTACTCCGGAGTATCGATACCCTGTCTCGATAATCCTACGACCAGGGACCTGTATAGGATGTTGCTTATAGACTACCCAGCCCCCACTAGTGTGACTGCCATCACAACGCTGGTAATCAAGCAAAGATGCTAAGGGCTCTACTAATATGTATAAGCGACACGTTAAAAGAAACATATGCACATATTAAAGTAGACTCAAACCAAGTAGCATACTACCATTTTTAGCAAGATTGTCAATACAACTGTGAATATCCCAAGCTTCTATTAAGTAATATACAAACTACTATGATACAGTAAAGGCCTCTAGGGCATAAACACTAACAGTTCCGACCATTGAGCATCCAATACCTTTGTATTGCGATAACAATGGAGCAGTGGCTTTGGCCAAGGAACCCAGGTCTCATCAGAGATCCAGGCATATTCTGAGGCGGTATCACCTGATCTGGGAGATAGTTGATCGCCGGGAGATTGAGGTCAGGAGAGTTGACACGAAGGACAACACTGCGGATCTACTCACGAAGGCCATACCCCAGATAAAATTTGAGAGACTCTTCGGGATGTTGGGTATGAGATACTACAACAGCTGGCCTTAGTGCAAGTGGGAGATTGTTATTTATGTATATACCCTAGAGGCCATTATTGTATATATGATGTATATTATAGTGGATGCATGGATATATATAGAGAGGACTTTCTTGCTCAACATGATAGTATGCTATCTGGTTGCTCTTTGTCTTAACATGTAGGTTTCTATTGTGATACTGTCTTACTCTCACCTGTTGATAAAGCCCTTAGGATGAGTACTTGACTAATAGGACTATGATGGAGATTATACTAGTGGATCCAGGGTAGTCCACAAGTACATCCTATAATTGTTCCTAGTCGAGGGTGTATCAAGACAGGGCATCGATACTCCAGAATAGACTAGCGTATTGACCCATATGATGGGCGATGGATAATCCCGCATCCATTGGTGTTTGACATCAAAGATGGTATACGGGTGCTCAGTGGAGACTGGGTACACTGAACGTACTCGCCGAGAACTCCTAGTTGGTATTAATCCTATCGTCAGATAGCAGTTCTCTGGTGACACCGGTACAGGTTAGTCTGTAGACCCGAGATCGTTATAGAGTCTTGTGTGATTCCCACTGTGCTTTGATTTCCACCTTAGCACGTTCATGAGAACGTGCAAAACAGTGGCTTTTGGATACAGTCCTGAATCATATGGAGGCAATGAGCGATAGGAGGGGTTTCGTCTCTCCCGGTATTGGGGGTTGATGTTGCACTGTGTTCGATTGGCCATAACTGGAATTCCCTGACCAGGGCTGATATGGAGATCTATTGGTAAGTGTTATCAGTAGTTTCTTGACCCGTTATGAGCCCCACATCGGCACGGCTTATCGGTTACTTGGGTCTGACGTTTACCACCCGTAGACTGGATATGCGACATATCAGACGAAGAGACCGGACTGTACGGTAGTGTTACTGATTGGATTCACAGGAGTGTGAGCAGGCTTGCTTGTTGATCTTCTGATCGCTCAATACCCAGGTGGCTGTTATGTTTAGCTGACCGCTTGCAGCTTGTGGGTGTTTGATATGATCATCACCTACTACCGGCGTATTGACGAGTCTTTAGAGTCCTACACAGAGGGTTCCTGACTCAAGCGAAACGGAGTAGGAACACATATGTGATATGTGCGGGACCGAGATTAATACATGTATGTGATACCGTATTCTATTCTCAAGATATGTGATATCGACCGGTTATATGTGATATAGCCGGGTTATCGGATCAAGTGTTGATTCGATAAAATGATACATATTATATTAGTCGGTTATATGTGATATAGCCGGATTATTAAATCAAGTATTGATTTAATAATTTAATGTATAATTATATATTTGATATATTAAATTACATTAACTAATATATGCTCACTTAAGTATTTATTTTTCTCACTAATTATACATTTAACATAGATGTGATATATGTTTAGTGTATAGTTTTCTTTTGTTCACATAATTATATATGTGATATATAATATTATGACATACTAGGTTACACATGCAACAATGGTGTATGAGACTTACACCATGCTAGGATTAATATGGGTTAATATTTATTATTAAGCAAGTTCAAAATTGATGGATAATTAGTCATGGTTATGAGCTTGGATGAAACTTGTAGAACATTGACTAAGTCCACCTCTTTTGTTTTCATTTAAGATATTTATTAACCTAACTTTTAACCCTTAGCCATGGTTTATTCTCTACATGGGTTAAGCATGACATAACTCACCATGGTTGCATTTATAACCTTATCTCAATTATTCATTCATCTTTTTCCTCCTTCATCTCCTTCAAGCTCTCTCTAGATTTTGAGGAGATAAGGAAAAATAGTAAGAAAATAAATTCTAAGATGAGAAAAATTCCTACTTCATCATCCTCTTCTATACTAGCTATATAGTTTAGGGTGTTAGCTTCACTGATTCATTATTAGTGAAGAGATAGCTTGAGTCCGTGTTTTCTCGAAGTAGATAATCATAGACTTTGAAGACTTCTAGCTAGCATGAATCATACATCTTGTGGAGACTCTCAAGAGTCCGGGAGTTCGATGATCGCAGCGAAGGGACCACTACAAGGAGCTATAGAAGTGAAGGAACGGACTACAAAGGTTGTAATCTCTAATCACTTAGAAGTAAAGTTGTTTACATTTCGATTTCGTATGATTCTCTAGTTAAACATCCTATGTTATGGTTCTTTTAGCATGGCAAAATTTTAATTTAGCATGGATGATGTCCCCCAAAACCTTGCTGTCGTGCTTAGGAACCTACACAAACTACCGGGTTCTCGAAGTGTCGAGTGGCCTACTCACTTTATTGAGGGAGGTTGCTTCACTTCGGGAATTTGGCAGGTAGTTTTCCGCACCCGTAGGGGTCTAGGGTGGGGTTTGTCTATTCATCACGACCATGGAACCCATCTTTCATTAAGGGCTTAAATGAAATACGGAATTCCTAGTATATCCAATGTATTCATCTATGATCCGGAATGTTTATAAATGCGTGCGGCGTATGGCTATTTATATATGAGATATATAATAAACGTTGATTATGTTTTGCACCCGCGCTAGTCCAGCCCCCGCACTGCCGTTAGTTAAGTAAACTAACGGTGTATGACGGGGCCCCGTGGCGAATGCGGATGGTATAAGCGTAAGTTCTATTTTCGTTTCTTTTCTGTGATGTTTAGGAAACGTAAATGATGGGACAACATTAATGTGATTAATATTAAGAAAAATAAACCTAAAGATATTGTAGAATCAAGCTATTTAAAATGGATAACTCTATTTTTTGCTTTGCATAGTGGTATTCCTTGATGAATATCCAACACCTCATTTGATGAGGAAAGGGCCGAGATCCCTTCACCAGGAGTGACCCCTTTAGAGAAACTACCAAATGTTACAAAGCACTCGATTGTTTTTATAGTAGATCTAACTTTTGCTTTGCATCGTGGTATTCATGAATATCCAGCACCCCATTCGATGAGAAAAGAGCCGAAATCTATTCACCGGGAGTGACCTCTTTAGCAAAATTAAAAAGATACTACAAAACTATTCGAATTTTAAAACTGGAGCTTAAACCACTCTTTTTACTAGATTCTACAATGATATCAAGTTCAAAACGTTAAGGGCTTTCATAAAAACCATCCGTTGCCCTCCGCCATTTTAGGAAGCAGAGTACTCAGTATTCGCGCCACATTTGTTGACTATAGTTAAGGCGTGGTGTACGGTAGCTAAGTGATGTCTTCCTACAAAGCATTTGGTGGGATCGATTAGGACATTCGTATGACTTTGTTCATCATAGTTAAGGGTCATGCGGGTGGGTCTAAATCAATCACGAAATGGAGGGTAGAACATGACTAGTGCTTATGATTTGTTGACCATAGTTAAGGACATAAGACACTAGGGGTAAAAATCATATCGGGAATTTCAAGAGCTAAAATTTGCAATGATATTGCATACCTTCTATTTGATAGTTGGGTCCCGATCCCACTGTGAGTAGAAGTTACTCCCGGGAGAGTTTTGCACTTTACAATTAGCTAATCCAGTAGGTGTCTAGAATGGTGTCAACGGGGTTACGCCTCTAGGAAAACGAGGTTTATTTTAATTAGCTCCGTGCGAAAGCACGGGGAACCACCCTCGGAGTACCGACACTGGCCTGGCCGACCGGTTAGCGAACTTGTAGATTGCAATTAATCCTGGCTAATTTTCTTTTTAAGGTTTGAAGGAAAATTTGATAAAAAGCAGCGGGGGGCATCGATTAGATAAGAATAATAACCAATCTAATTATGCAAGAGCAATCTCCGAGTGTCTTCTTTTCTCTCTCCTAATGGCATATACCTATGACGGGACTTAAGATTTTATTAGACAAGAATAAACTCATTGGACCGAATTACAAAGATTGGTTAAGGAACGTAAATATTGCCCTGACCTATGATAAGGTTGGATACGTCCTGACTACTCCATCCCCTCCTAGCCCAGGCCCTGATTCTTCAGTTGCGGATAAAGAAATCTGCAAGACATGGGATATAGACTGTGAAGGGTTACCCTAGTGCCCCGGCCATCGAACATTGCCAAATGCGGAACAAATTTTTTTCTAACGATTAGAACATGGCACTAGATTAATCTTTAACCCGGATCTTAACCATAAACCTAACTAGCAAAAACAAAAGAGAGCTATCTACTATGATGAAGAAATCTCACCAAACGAACCAAGTCCTTCGGTCTTCTTTCTTCATCTCTAGCTCCTAGTGGGCTCCTTGAACTTGTTCGATATCTATTTCTGGCTCTATCGGTCCTCCGGGATCGAGCTAGTTCTCCGGCCTTCCTTTGTCGTAGATGATCCACCCGGGGAATATGATCCATAGCTTTAACTCCTCACAATATGTCAAATGGAGCAACTAGAGAACTTGGGTTTCTAAACCAAGTATTCTAGGATGTAGTGAGATAATCTAAGTGTTTGCTATTTCTTTCTAGCCTCTTCGCTTATTTCTCAACTCATGAGAATGGTAGTAAAGAGGAAGAAGATGAAGGTAGAGGAAACTCAAGAGGAGGGAGGAGATGAAGAGAAAATGGGAGCTCAAGAAAAATGAAGCATGCAAGTGAGAGAAATTCAACACAAAGGTTTTGTGTATGAATTCTTTCAATAAACAACTATGCTTCAATAGTAACTCTAAATGAATTAAAAATTCATTTGTTAACTATTAAAGCATGGTTATCACCATTCCTCCCATACCTCACACTTTCCACCTCATTTTCCATTTATCAAATAAATAGAAAAAGTATAATGAGGTGTCCACCTTCTAGAAGGTAATCTGTAATAAATACGGATTACAGCCTGCTGTATATATATACCTGCATTCGGATGAAAACCCGAATGCCCAAAGAGATAGAATAACACGAAGAACGTAATACTAGAATATACATATCGAAGTACATATATGTAAACTATTAAATCAATACCTGATTTAATAATCCAGCTCATACCCAAGCCGGCTAGTATTACCAACTGTCCGATCGAAAGTCCGAGTACTAAGTACATCAATCGATCGAGACCCTGCACGTATCCAATATGGCTACTACATCATTTCGCCTGAACCAGGGAAACCCTCTGTGTGGGACTCTAAAGACTCAACAGTACGCCGGCAGTGAGTTACTGGACAAATTCATAACCACAAGCACGTCAGCGGCACTAGCTGTACGTAACGGCTACCCGGGTACCTATCGAAAAGGAAGGCCGACGAGCAAACTCATCTGGATCCCTAATGAGCCTATCTGTGACAATCTCCGTACAGTCTGGTCTCTTCGTCTGAGAGTATCGTATACCGGGTCAAGGGGGTGGTAAACGTCAGACCCTAATAACCCGATAAGTCGTGCTGATGTGGCTCAGAACCATTCTGGGAAACTACTGATCAGCCTATCGGTAATTCCCAACTGCCTTGGCCAAGGTCTTATGGTCCTGACCAATCAAATACAGTGCAATATCGACTCCCAATACCGGGAGAGACGAATCCCCTACAATCGCTCGCTGCCTCCATGTGGCTTGGGACTGTGCCCAACCAAAACCTGTTTGCATGACTCAACAGAGCCGTGGTAGGGTAGTGATCAAAACACAGTGGGAACTCACACGAGACAAATGACGATCTCAGGTCTAAGGAACAACCTGTACTCATGTCACCAAAGAAATTCCACCTGACGATATGTATAGTACCATCTGGAAGTTCTCGGTGAGTCTGTCCGGTGTACTCACCCTAGGTGAGCACCTGTATACGATCTTAGGTCTGAAGACCAATGGTTGCGGGAACAAACCATTGCCCCTCGTCGGGGTCTAGAAACATATACACTAGTCTACTCCGGAATATCGATGCTTAGTCTTGATACTACCACGACCAGGGACCATATAAGGATGTGCGTACCGACTATCCAGCACCCACAAGTATGATCGCCATCACAACGCAGGTAGTCTAGCAACGATCGTA
This sequence comes from Agapanthus africanus, assembly GCA_030015575.1. NCBI lineage: Eukaryota > Viridiplantae > Streptophyta > Magnoliopsida > Asparagales > Amaryllidaceae > Agapanthus > Agapanthus africanus. Next base: position 490,293,149 of record JASDDO010000012.1, read on the forward strand.
CGAGCTTGATCAACATGTCTAAAGGATATGTAATATCAAGTAAAACACACACATGTTAAGATAAAGTCAAACCAAATAGCATACTATCATATCGAGCAAGACAGTCCTTTACATATATATGTCCAAGTATCCATATGTATACATATACAATAATGGCCTCTAGAGCATACATATCCAACAATCTCCCACTAGCACTAAGGCCATATATTGGCGTACCGAGTATTCAACGTCTGCTCTAGGGCCAGCTGTTGGCGTATCGCATACCCAACATCTCAAAAAGTCTCTCGAATTGTGCTTGAGGAAGGACCTTGGTGAATGGATCCGCAGTGTTGTCTTTTGTATCCACTCTCCGGACCTCGATCTCCTGACGATCTACGATCTCCCTGATCAGGTGATACCGCCTTAAGATGTGCCTAGATTTCTGATGAGACCTTGGTTCCTTTACTAAAGTTATAGCACCATTGTTATCGCAATACAAAGGTGTTGGCCCAACAATGGATGGAACTACCTGAAGTTCATTAATAAACTTCTTCATCCAGACCGCCTCATTTGCGGCATCGCTTGCAGCAATGTATTCAGCCTCTGTTCCCTCATGGGAACTAAATAAAATACAAATAAAGCAGCAAGGAAAACCTCAAATGAGGCATCACGTGCCCACACGTGACCGGGCCCCACGTGCAGACACGTAACCTTTTACAGGCAAAGCCTATAAGCACTGAATAAAATAAATAATTGGAAATGCTTAATCAGTGGGGTCACGTGCCAACACTTGAGAAGATCTTAAACCCTCTGAGACAATAGAATTAAATTCTAAATTAAAAGCTTAATCAGTGGGGTCACGTGCCAACACGTGATGGGTTCCTGAGCCCTCCGAAAAATAGAATTAAATTCTAAATTAAATTTTTAATCAAAGGGGTTACGTGTCAACACGTGATGGGTTTCTGGGCCCTCTAAACCAATAGAATTAAATTCTAATTAGATGCTTTATCAAGTGGGGTCACGTGCCAACACGTGATAGACTCTTAAACCCTATGAGCTAATAGAATTAAATTCTAATTAAAAGAAAATCAGAAGCCCTAATTGGAAAAATATTTCCCTAGATCTTTCCAAAAAAAAAGATTGCACTCTGTAAAAGGGAGCACCGTTGAATTAAAAATTCAATGGTGATTAAAAATCACCAATTTATAGAAAGATTCTATACAAGCAAATATTTTCTTAAAAATTGCCAGGAACAACAAATAAAATATCTTTTGGATTAAAAATCCAATGGTGAATAAAATTCACCGAATGATCTAAAAAATCATGTTGGTTACAAAATCAATCAAAATCTTTCAATGGAAGATTGACTAAACAAATTGTTTCTTTTCTTTCTCCTATAAATAGGAGGAAAAAAACCAGAGAGAGAATACAAAAAAAAGAGAAGAGAATTTAATTCTCCAGAGAAAAAAGAAGATCTCTTCAGAGAAAAAAACTCTAGGTAAGAGAAGGAAGGAGATCATTCTATAAGCTCCTATAAAACAAAAGAGAATTTAATTCTCAAACCAAGAGTTTTAACTCTTCTAAAAAAAGAACTTAGTTCTTCCTCTGGTTGAAGATCTGCAGAAGCAGATCTCCCCACAAGTTGAGAATTTAATTCTCATCGGGGAGATTCTGCCATGCAGATCCAAAAACTTAGAGGGAGAATTAGGTTTAAAGAATTTAATTCTTTCAAACATATAGAAATTTAATTTCTCTAAATAAAATTAGGGTTTAACCCTATCAAAAGAATTTAATTCTTAAACAAGGGATTTAACTCTCCATGCACGTAATAGAGATCAGTACCCAACATGATCACGTGGTAACACGTGACCCCCTTTCTTTGAATCAGAAAAAGTGATTTTCCAAAGTGTTTAACACTTATTTAAATGGAAAAAGGGAAAACAATAAAGACGGTTCCACTTTTAAGGTGTATCGCGTGCTCCCACGTGACCCTTAAAAAAGGGGGAAGTGAAGCCAAGGCCGAACAGATTTTGGACGTCTCACGTGTTCCTACGTGACCCTTAAAAAGCTCCTAAAAACAAAAGGGAGTAAAGCCAAGGCAGTTTCACTTTTGGATGCCTTACGTGCTCCCACGTGACCCCTGACAAATACTTTTAATATCCAACGCATGGATACCCATCATGTGCCCACACATGATGGTCATGAAGGTCAAGTGTTTAATACTTATATGCATACTCTGAGAGTAAAATAAAAGAAGTAAGGCCCAACCTGCAGGCGCCTCACGTGACCCCACGTAAGCGCTTTAGTTTTAGTGTTTAACACAACTTTAAGCGCCTCACGTGGGAGCACGTGAGCGCCGAATGTACTCTAGTGTTTAACACTATATTCGAGCCAATCTTAGCCCAAATTAGATAAATCTTCCAGAGGCAAAATCTCTTGAAACCGAACCCCAATTATACTCTTGTCTTCCAAAACTGATCATCTCATATGGCATTCAAGGTGATTCCCAGAGCCATCCAACCAATATTAGTTCAAAGGTATATCTCTTCATACCTCTGATATATGTGTAATCCTTCAACGTCTTCAGAGAGGTGACGGGTCCCAACAACCAGACATTCCATAGACTGTGAGGTCCTTAAACTCATAGACTATGATGTCTTTAAACTGGACTAAGATGTTCTTAAACTTTATGGACTGTGGGGTCCTTAAACTCATGGACTATGATGTCCTTAAACCTTATGGACTATGAGGTCCTTAAACTCATGGACTATGATGTCTTTAAATTTTACAGACTATGATATCTCTAAACTACCATGGACTGTGAGGTCTTTAAACTCATAGACTGTGATGTCTTTAAACTTTACAGACTATGACGTCTTTAAACTGGACCGCAAAGTCCCTAAACTAAAACAATAGAGCCCAAATGCTCTTTTGTTGGATCTAAATGATCCCGTTAAGTTGATCTTAGTTTAAAATTAGACTAATGTGTCCTTAACAAACGTTAAGTTGATCTTAGTCTAAAATTAGACTAACGTGTCCTTAACAAACGTTTAAGTTGATCTTAGTCTCAAATAAGATTAACGATCCTTAAGCTCAACCCAAAACCCAAATCTAAGAAAATACGGATTTGGACTAATCCACGCCCTACGGGCGACAACATAAATTAGTCTCCGTATACAATCCACTGGCAACCAAAAATAAAACAAACACACACGACACGAAGTGACCATCTGGAGAAGAAGAAAGTTGTTACCGCGATGTGGTAGCGTAATTAACTGCAAGGGCTTACGCCTGCAGGGAAGAGCGTCCCCACAATCAAAACCCCCCTCAAACGAGGGGGAATCTGACAAAGTCTGGTACATCGGCCGCATCCGTCTAAACCTTCGATACATGGTGCCATAAATCAACTTGGTATCTTCGGAGAGGTAGACGGATAAAAACAAATAGCATCTGCCCCCAAAATTCAAGTCAGACGTCCCAACGTCCCAGTCGCGTCTTTCGGTGGAGAATAGATTCTGGCACGCCCGGTGGGACCTTTTCCTCTTTCCACTCCACACTTCGTGTGTCGTGTTTCGCGAATGAATCGCGGTTTGCTATGGTTGCCCCTGGATTCGAGGTACTAAGATTTGATGTCTTGCTCCCGTGCAGATCAATGGCTTCCAACTGCACAAACTGCAATAGCTGCAACAACTCTCACTCCGTTCCCGCCGGAGGAGTGACCTACGGGCCTTAAGCGGCCTCCTTTTTTACGATGCCGGTTGAACAGGTGACAAAAGCCACCACAGGGCTATTCTTTGGGACCATGCTCCTACCCATGAGCTTCAACGCCCCATTGTCGACGCGAGAGGCTCCAAAGAAGTCGGTCTTTGATCGGTTTACCACCACCACGACCCCTCTCAGCAGGTCGTTCAGCTCCAATGCCTCAGTCTTCGATAGACTGGGTCAAAACTCAAGTTGGCCCACAAAGAGGCTCGCAATACCAGAGAAGGACACTCCAACTCCTGTTATAGTTATGGTCGTCCAAGCTGCTCTCCTTACTCGAAGGTCGGCTTTCGACAGGTTGACCATTCCCTCTCAGCGGACATCTGTCTTTGACAGGCTGACGCCAACAACAGGCTCTCATTAGAACAGGGGTATGGAAAAGCTGATCCAACAATGGAGGTGGTCTCGGTTGCTCTCCATGCTCGACGTCGCCACTGTCGCTGAGTGAGGAAAGCTTAGGGAAGCTCCCCTTCCGGACTCACCCCACCAGCTCCGATGGTGGAAGTTGATACAGATGTTCCAACTGGGAACAACTTTGAACTACTTAACAGGGTGTGCAGGAATTCGCCAACTGCCATGCTAAAAAAGTCTCCTCCGCCTGTTGAAAAGATCACAAAGGAGAAGCCGGAGCAGCCCCCTCAGCGCATCTCCAAGACTCGATGATCAACCAAAACTACTCCCGCCGATCGGAAAAGATGAAAGTTCGGCAAGAAAAGGACAACCATACTGTACCACAGAAGGTGTCGTCTACTTGGGTGCCCGCTGCAACGGTCCCCTCAACTACGATCGCTCACGAAAGGGAAAGACCGGAGAAAATCCTCGTGTCTGCGACAAACTCAAAGGCACTGAATCTAAACTCCCCAAGTCTGGGGGCATGGTGGTGCACACTGTTTATATGGCATCCGGGAAAGAGAATAGCCGTATCTCTACGGGCCATCGACTGCTCAGCAGATCCGTAACAATGGCCCAGGAGCAACAACAGAAGCTTCAGGAAATGTTAACACAGATGGCTGCACTCACTGGCCAAAAGAAAGCCCGGAGACATCGTCAGAGCAGCGTCATGAACAAGAAACTGATGCTGAGTTCCTCCGCAGAATCCTTGAGAAGAAGGACAAAGAGGCAGCGGAACAAGCTACCAACGTAAAACGAATGGCGCTTTTATTCCAGGACATGGTCGGGATGATGTTACAGCCGGATCCTCCAGCTGAAAACCCTCCGATTATCCTTGAAGACGATAGGGGAGAGACATCGAACCCTCTTTCGGCTTGTTCAGCAGCCAAAGAGGAGACCATTTCTAAAGCCGCCTTAGACGACTATATCGCTCAGTAGATATGAGCTCATCAGACGAGCGAAGCATCTGGGCAAGTTGTTAAGACTGGACGACCCTATCCGGGTTGGTACGACCAAATAAAGTACCCGCCGGGATATACGATCCCTAAATTCCACGTATATAAGGGGACGGGAAATCCACACCAACATGTCGCTCAATTCAGGGCTTTGTACGGCAACACCGGGGGTGATGACAAACTGCTGCTTCGCTTATTTGTTGGCAGCTTATCGGAGACAACTTTTGAATGGTACTCTGAGCTTCCGAACGACTCCGTTAAGACATTTGCAGAAATGGAGTTACTGTTCACACAAAGGTTCGCAAGCGCTAGCGAGCGCACCCCGATCACCACATTAATTAACACCAGAGTGAAGCCAGGCGAAACATGGGTGCAGTACGCGATACGGTGGCGGAATCTATGGTCGAACTGCGAACAACGCATAGAGGAAGCTCCTGCAGTGGGCATGTTCGTGGGTACTCTTGATCCGCAGGCGACCATATCCCAGTTCATGATGTTCTTCAAGCCAACTACTTTCCAGGCCTTGATTGACAAACTGGCCCAAATGGATCAGATGGGTCATAGACCGTCTTCCTCGAAGTTGGAGCCTCGAAACGAAAAAGGGAAAGGGAAAGCGACCTTCGTCGCCAATGCTCAGCAACAACCGACTGGTCCAAAACCAGCTGATCGCCAAAGCGATAGACAACGATTTCTCAACAAAAAATTAAAACGCCCTTACTCGTTTCCGTGGGAGAAAACGAAGGGACTGTTCGAACTCGCGATACACAACAGGCTCATCAATCTGCCGGATTCGAGATGTCCATTACAGCCCGATGATGTCAACAATCCCAATTATTGACCCTATCACCGAGTAATAAGCCATCCAATTGAAGATTGCTTCGTCTTCAAAGGATGGATTGAGGACCAGTACCAACAGGGTAAATTCCCGTTGTCCGAGAATTGGAAAGTAAGCCTGCCCCAGCCGCACGCTCTTAAAAAGGTGGACACACCAGGGGCATCGTGCTCTTTTATAGAAGAAGCTCCATGGAAGGTCGCTCTTTCAGCCAAAACAAAACGAATGCTGAAGGATCTCCATACATGCCCGACGATCAGATGGAAGAGTCCGTTAGAACCCGAGATCATCGAGAGAATGCTGAAACTACGCCCGACGCCAAGAAGTGGTGGCGATAGTCAAAATGCCCATGCCCAGTCGTCAAATTCTTCAAAGAAGAAGAAGAAGACCAAAAAGCCCGTGAAGCCTAATGACAAGCGCATGGACCTGTAAAAACATATTGACGCGTTGGAAGAATATAACCAGAAGGTGCGAATTCCGGTCACACTCCAAGAATTCCTCAACCACATACTTGAAGATGGAGATGGCGACGAAGATGAGGGAGAAGACTCATCAGATGAACCTGAGAATTATGTGGCAAGCTGCCATGCGATCTCTCACTCGTTAATAAACGGTGAAGAAGCTCCGGATGCAGAGAAACTAGGGACAGATCCCGAGCCTGAACTCTTAGAACCGTTTGACGAGATGGTTGACGTATTCCTAAATGAAGCCCTTCAGAAAAGCAAAGCTGATCGAGAGCATGAACTAGCCATATTCGAAAAAGCCAAACACCGGCGACTGGATAAAAGGGTTAAAACACTCCCAACAGATCAAAACACATCCGCCGTCAGCAAAAGCAGGTTCAAGACAAGGAAACGATTCGCCAAAGCCATGTCGATGGGGATGAAGCTGCCACCCTCTAAAGGAAACACTCTTGGTGGGATACATCCCGACGAAACAGACGCACATCCAAACTTCTGCCTGTACCATTGGAGGACTACACACTCCACTGAAGAGTGCAACGCCTTTAAAAACTGGTGGCAAGGCTATGTTGCCCATCGACAGCATTTCAAGCAGATGAAGTGCAAGACGCGTCGAGAGCAGAAGAGCACGACAGATGGGCGTAAAAGAACTGCTGGCAACTGTCACATGGTTGATATCAAGGGACGCTAGTTCTTACCTTCGGGAGTGATTCAGATGAAGAAATAGCCCTCGGCCCCCTCTTCAAAGAATCCATCTCCGAAACAGAAGAGACGAAGACCTGCGAAAACATTCAGCTGCGCCATCGCACGCTACCCGAAAAGATTCTCGGACCCGCAAACAGGGGATCGGATAGAAAAGATAAGGGAAAAGAAAAAGTCCCTGAGGATATCACCCTCGATGACCGAGTCATCGAAGCGCTGGCAGCTAAAGACCCGCCCAAGAAAAATAAGGTGGATTACAACGTTCTGGCACACCTGAGGAAGATACCCTCACAGCTAAGCATTCTCGACGCCCTTCTGCTATCCAAAGAGGCGAGAGATTTCTGATCAAGGCATTACAAGAGCCTAACCAGTTTCAAGCTTTCCTCGCCGAAGAAAAGATGAAGGATGAGCTGGAAGAAATTCACACAGCTGACATCACTTTCAGCGATGAAGATCTCCTACTCGGAACATGCGAGCACAACCGTCCCCTATATGTCTCCGGGTATTGCCATGACATTAAGATAGGGAAGATCCTAGTTGACAATGGGTCCTCTGTCAATCTCCTAAATGTGAGGGTGCTAAAAGAAAACTGCATGAGCGTTCAACACCTCGCTCGGGATAAAATCACTATCTCCGGATTCGACTCCTAGTCATCACGGACGCTCGGATCTGTAATTCTGACATTACGCTTTGGGTTGTTCATCACTGATATCAAGTTCTACGTCATTGACGCCAAGACTTGCTACAACACCTTGCTCGGACGGCCTTGATTACACGAATACAACATTATCCCTTCTATACAGCATCAGTGTATGAAGTACTTCAAAGATGGGCTTGAACATACTGTGACAGGGGAGCTAAACCCATTCTCCGTGAATGGAGTCAAAAAGTACAAAGATACAAAGTACTTCTTACCAGACTTCGAAGACACGGAAATGTGCCATAAGCTGGAGAATAAGAAAAAAGCTATCACCACCATTCCATTCTTCGGGAGCGATACCGAGGAGGAAGAAGAGATAGTCTATTCGGGACTTCCCCGATACAATAAACCGGGACCGTCTACCCTTATCCTGGTCTTTAGTAGTGACTCTGAAGATGATGTCAACATAATATTCTCGACTCGTCCATCAGTGCAAGCCTTCATTGGAGATAATCAGAGTTTGCAGATCGCCATAGTTCCGCAAGAGCATTACAAAGAACTCGACGCACTTGATACCTACAGTGTGCAAGAGCTGCAGACGTTCTACATCCCTCCCAGGCGAAAAGATGAAAAGGCGATCCTCTTTTATCGATCCACGGAAACTAAAATGGAGAAAGAGATCTGGCATGGTGCCGATTCTACGCTTGACAGGCTCCAGCCCATCCGTTCGCCTAGATACTATACAGAAGGATTAAAAAGGCTGTTGAGACGCCAAGGCGTACCCTTGAAGCAGACCGCGCGACAAGCCTAATTCTACAACAGGATATGGGGCGTCCCTGGAACTCAACGAATATTGCCCAATGGGAGAATGGAAACGATCGCGCTTGGATATGTTCAATCCAAGAAACGGGAGCGATTCCATGGCTGCTACGTTATACATGATTTCGATGAAGAAGGAGATGCTCTGTTAAAAGACACTGCAGTTGAACCAAAATGAGGGCCCTCCATGAAAATGCCAAGTCCGTCGTTCGAAGAACAGATGGACAAGCTAATAAGGGAAGTGGGTCAAAAGGTCCGGCATGACCATAGCCGCGAAATGGCCATTTACAAGAAAGCCAGGATGCAGCGCCTCCTTCAGCAGGCTATAGAGAATGACGATGCCCTTCGTCGCCAGCCCGTCGTACAAAAAACCCGATGCAAAAGCAAAAACAAGTTGAAGAACGGAAAAAAATGTTCAACAGCAGCAAAGCGGGTCCAAGAATCCCCGCGATCAAAAATTAAGTAGCCGGGATCCGTCTCTTATAAAGCAGATGGGTCGAGCATATTATTTTCCCTAAGACAAGACAAGAAAGATATTCAGTCTTGTCATTAAACATCAGATGATTACCCTCCCGGAGTCCAAGCACCCTGAACAAGCAAGTGAGGTTCATCACCCAGATTATTGCTCCTATCACCGAGCGATAGGACATCCTCTCGAAGACCGCTTCATATTCAAAAAATGGATAGAAGACCGGTATCAGCAAGGCTGGTCCGCTTTATCCAGCAGTTGGAGGGTAACCCCGCCATAGAAGCATGAACCAAAAGCCACATATGCAGCGAGAGTAGAGCCGGACCAACATCGGTCTTGGAAGCGATCTCGTACCTGTCACATGATAATGATGTCGGAAGAAAGAGTGCCCGAGGATATGGATGACCTCTCCTGGTGCTTTGAAAATGATGATGACAAAGTGATCTTAGAGTTTCCACCGGCACCAAAAGAACTGGAAGATGGGATATATACTACGGCATATGATCTCAGAAAAATCGACTTGGGGACGGCAAACGACCCATGGCCTACGTTCGTCAGCGAGCTGCTGTCTAAAGAACAGCTGGCTACACTCAAAGATGTGCTTATGCAGTATAAAGACTGCTTCACATGGAACTATTCCGAAATGCCAGGACTAGATCCAGAAATAGCCGTCCACTAATCGGCGATTTCTCCGGACGTCAAGCCGGTTAAACAAGCGCCGCGAAAAATGCGGCTCGAACTTAAAATGAGCATCAACGCCGAGGTCAAGAAGTTAATTGACTCCGTCTTCATCCAAGAGGTTCAGTATCCTGACTGGATTGCCAACATCGTCCTAGTGATGAAGAAAAATAGAACAGTGCGCATCTGTGTAGACTTTCGGGACCTCAACAAAGCATGTCCGAAGGATGACTTCCCCGTACTGATTACCGAGCTGATGATAGACAACACGTCCACTCATGAAGTTTTCTCCTTCATGGATGGCTCATCAGGGTACAACAAATAAAGATGCATCTCGAAGACCAGAAGCATACCGCTTTTCAGACTCCCTTGGGAATATTCTGTTACAAAGTGATGCCTTTCGGCTTGAAGAACGCTGGCGCCACCTATCAGAGGGCCATGACGAAGATTTTCGATGACCTCATACACGAAATCGTCGAGTGCTATATTGACGACCTCGTGGTAAAGAGCAAATCGCACGAGGTGCATTAGGAGCATCTGAAGATAGTGTTCCAACGTCTTCGGAAATACAATCTGAAGATAAACCCTCTCAAATGCGCGTTCGGAGTTTCCTCAGGAAAATTCCTAGGATTCATCGTACGTCATCTAGGCATCTAAATAGACCCGTCGAAGATCAAGGCGATTATGGAAATGCCTCCGCCAGGGACTCTGAAACAACTGCAGTCTCTCCAAGGAAAGCTCGCATATATCCGACGGTTCATAGCCAACCTCCGGAAAATATCGCCCATACAGTCATCTAATGAAGAAGGGGACCCCTTTCGTCTGGGATCATAAATGCCAGAGCGCACTCGATGAAATCAAGCAATACCTGCAGAATCCTCCGGTGCTGACCGCTCCGGCCAAGGGAAAACCTCTCATTCTGTATACAACTGCCCTTGAGGGTTCCTTAGACGCGTTGTGGGCACAAGAGAATGATCAAGGGAAGGAAAGAGCCCTCTACTATTTGAGTCGAGTTCTCCTGGGGGCAGAAAAAAATTACTCCCCCATTGAAAAACACTGCCTAGCGTTAATCTTCGTTATAACGAAGCTTCAGCATTAAGTGTTGGCACATGAGGTCCATCTCATATCAAAGGTGGATCCTCTCAAATATTTGATGTCAAGAGCCATATTAACAGGACGGCTCACTAATTGGGCCCTACTCTTGATGGAATTCTTGATAACTTATCGACCGCTCAAGGCAGTGAAAGGCCAGGCCATCGCCGACTTCCTCACTGAGCATCCTATACCTGCCGATTCACCCCTAAATTGCGAATTGCCAGATGAGCACGCATTTGACACGATCGATGGGGAGAAAGAAAAGAGTGAAGCGTAAGCACAGCTCCCCCATAATCAAGTCTGGGATAGGCCTCATCTTCGTGATTCCACAAGGAGGGATAATGCGCTTTGCATTTTCCCTAAAAAACCTGAGGACAAACAATGAAGCCGAATATGAAGCTTTGACAGCAGGTCTTGAGATCGCTGTCGAAATGGGGATCGAAAACCTCCTCATATACGGAGACTCCCAGCTGGCCGTTAGCCAAGTAAACGGCGATTATCAAACGTGCAAACCAGAGTTGGTGAAGTACGGTGAGAGAGTGCAATAATTGCTGACTCAAATCCCTGCCTGCGCTCTGGAAAGCATACCGCGTGCAAAAAATAGCAAAGTGGATGCATTAGCCAAGCTCACTAAAGAACCGGCTGACAAAAACCTCGATGACGTACGGATCATTGTACAAAGCCGTCGGGTTCTCGCACAGGCAGAAATATCTCCGGAGTCGTTTGAAGAAAAGGAAGAGACCAAGCAAGCGACCCTACAGATAGAGGACCAGGAAAAGGCTAAGGATTGGAGAGAAGTCTTCATAGACTACTTCAAATCCCGTCGAATGCCTGAAGATGCATCCTCGAGACATCAGCTCATGAAACGAGCTCTGTCTTTTGCCTTCATTAATGACACTCTATATAAGAGATCATTTGATTCTCTATGGCTAAGATGCCTGGGACCTGAAGAAGCAAGGAGAGTCGTCCAAGAAACTCACGACGGACTCTGCGGTTCTCACCAAGCTAGGCCGAAGATGAAACTGAAGATCAAAAGGATGGGCTACTATTGGCCCATAATGATCCAAGACTGCCTCGAATACATGAAGCAGTTCCACTCGTGCCAGATTCATGGGGATTTTATCCACCAGCATCCAAATCTGCTACATCCAACGGTGGCTAACTGGCCGTTTGAAATGTGGGGAACTGACATAATCGGGTCCATTGAACCAGCATCATCCAAAAGACATCGGTTCATACTGGCGACAACTGATTACTTCTCCAAGTGGGCAGAAGCAGTACTACTAAGAGAAGTGAAGACGGAGAATATCCTCCATTTCTTCAAGACACACGTCATCTATCGGTTCGACACTCCGCGACGAATTATCTCCGATAATGGACCGGCCTACAGAAGTTACAAAATCAGCCGCTTCGCGCAGAAACATAATATAGACTGGAGATACTCTTCGGTCTATAATCCCCAAGCTAACGGTCTGGCTGAGGCTTTCAATAAGACCTTGACGAAGATCGTGAAAAAAACGGTGTCCAAAAATAAAAAGGACTGGCACGAGAGACTGCATGAAGCTCTCTGGGCGTATCGAACTACGTTCAAAATGGCCACAAACACAACGCCGTATGCATTGGTATTCAGCGCTGAAGCAGTACTTCCCTTGGAGATAGAGTTACCCTCTCTACGAGTGGATGTCATGACCCGAAAAGTATCGAGCGTGACTGGCACTTAAATTACGAAACGTCTCGAGGCGTACATAATCTAAGTAAGCCAAAACCCAGAAATCAAAACCAAAAGAAGCAGTAGAGTGAAGGAAAAACAAATTTAAAGCAAGTAGTTTTAATAGCATAAGCCGAATTATGCGTTTTAAAAACATCAAGTCATTTCTGAAAATATCGACAGGGTTTCCTTTGTAAATACTGACCCTAAACGGGGTACAACATGAATAGTATACGAAATAATAAAAGGCATCCCCAAGCGGGAGCTAGCTCTTCGTCAAACGACGGTCACAACCACGCAAGCAATATAATATACAATGCCAAGGGCGAGGATCAAAGCTCAAAATGAAACTCAAAAACAACAAGAAAACCCATAATAATACAACGCGCGACTCTAAAGTCGAAATAACAACTAGTTTTCTAAGTCTGAAATAATATACAAGTCTGGTTGATGGAGTTTAACTAGAAACAACTAAAATAAATAACTATACAAAGGTGGCCACGATGCGAGTGAACCCACCTACCAAAGCAATCACTCGGAAGGAACAGTGTGCCAGCAACTGTAATGAAACTGTACGTCAAACCTGCAAGAAACTGTGGCACAACGGGGGTGAGTTGCCAACTCGTGAGTAGAAAACATCACAGAGCAGAAATCACATGTATGACGCTATCCTAGGGCGTATCAAGTAATATCCTCAAGAAATATCCTAAAATAATATTCTGATCCATCTACATATAAGTGCAACACTACGTGCTGCGTCAATGCCTCAGATAGCAACATATGAGATATATGATGTATGAATGGATGACGAATAAAACAGAATAGAATGAAACAACTTTTTTCCTTAATTAATGAGATTTCTATATGTATATCAATAGAGTATCATCAATGAAATCAACAGAGAAATCGGTGTCAAGTATCGACACAAAACATAAATCTAGTGTCTCAATATCAAATCTCAATATCTCTGTATCTCAAATATCAATATCTCAATCTCAATATCTTAAATCTCAATATCTAGGGCTCCGTCAGTCTGCATCGGCCTATATCATCAATCACACGACCACAAACGGTATCTTCCGGATATCCGCCGCGCCAAACAATCACCGGTAGGCAATCTGCCCCTGCCAGGCTCATCATCCACCATGAAATCACTCTCGCCCCGAGCTACCATACTGGGTCCACCATGTACCCGAGACGGTTCATACTACTCCTCGAAACGGGTCTCGAAATCCAACAGCTATCATGAAAACTCATGGTGGACGACTCATACATCACGAGAAAACCCTAACTTGCATTTTAAAGAGAGAGAGAGAGAGAAGTTTATATATATTCTTGCGGTTTTCCCCCAAATCCTGAAATCTCATGAAAATCCAAAATCCAAAATCAAGAGTAAGTAAACAATGAATATCGGCATAAAACCCCAAACTACTGCATAACCAATGAGTATATGAATGCATCTAATATCATGCAATGAGTGCAATAGTTAAACTAGCATATGAAAGCGATAACATATTACAACTATCAGCTAGCAGGCTATGTCAATGAAATAATATTCACTAAAGTGTACATGACATGGCAATTACCGATGATGAGTGTAAGCCGGCAAGCAGGTGTACGTGGAACATACGCATCATCGGTAATGGTGCTGGTGTCCTGACAGCAGGGTTTCATAATAAATACAGACAACACATTTATAAGCATGCCATGCGATGAAACATCATGAATATACTGAAAGCGATATGATAACAGTAACTTTGAAGAATAAACCTACCCAATATACGAGTCATACAATTTGGTATTTAAAATACCCACAATCCTCCACTTTTGAAAACTAGTGTGACTCGAGCCCAGTCAAAAGGGTAAGGCAATCCACCTAAGTCTGGGTCGATCCATATATTCCTAGTAGTCGGTGATCTCGCCTCCATAGTATCACGTACGATACAATATATATAATATGACATTCTCGAGTCAAGAGTGCGGATCTATCATCATAATTATGTCTCGTACGGTAAATTTATCGTACGGCATCCCAAATCAGGGTACAGGTCAATATCACATTTATCTCATTATTCATCTGGTATCCACATCATCACATATCATATGCAGGGAGTACTGATCTAAGTCTATTACACTACTAATATCATCAACAATATCATGATCTGGCTACTGATCTAAAGTCTAATACAATCCGATGTCATTAACATATATTATCATATAGAAGTATACATCGTCCAAGCGATCCATTATAAATATCATAACATATCTCATCTCATATCTCGATCATATGTAAACTATCATATATATATATCATCATCCACATGGTATCGTCGTCTAACGATCCGCTATAACATTATGACATATGTCGGTCACGTATTAAATATCTCACGACATCATGCCCGATTATATCGACTCATTCCCAAGTATCATATAACATCCTCATCATCCAAACGTATGAATAACAATATATATATGTCCCCAATACGCACAAGGAAGTAAATGTATGCGAGTATGTGTATGTGCATGTATGCAAATCTTTACTCTAGGGTTTCGTGACTAAGAAATCGACTAAAGTCCTTTCTTCAATTCTCGCTAACACTAACCCCTAATCTCCTAAAGCTTTTCTTGCTAAGGTTCATATCACACATTAACATGTAAAAGTATATCTATATCACATCACATCATTTCTCACAACTTTGCGGGGGTGCTATACGCCATCAACCCGACTTCCCCCTTAGATATAAATCTACTCATTTCGATCTTGCTTGCTGGAGTCGATGACGCCATGCTCATCCACGTCGTCTCGAAGTCCACAAGGGGTACCTACATATCATATATAGTATCGTAAATGAAATCACGCACGAAAACCAAAATGTCGCACGAATCATCCATAGGTCAAAACCTATGGTCTACTCATGCAAAAGGACCAAATAGCTCTCGACATCGCCGTACAAACGCCGATTGATCGAGAAAAACCCAAATGTACAATTCATGGTCTCACCACACACCAAATATATATATATATATATATATATATATATATATATATATATGAAATAGGGTTTAAATCATCAAAACTTCAAATTCGCTTTGAAAGCTATTTTTCCGAAACTCTAGTAAGCAACAATTGCCAATTTAGTTCAAATCTAGTTGTTTTAATAATTCTAGCGGCTACAATACTCACTAAACATCTTCAATAAGTCATACAAACCATTTCCATAATTTTATCACACCAATTGTAGAAATCTTAAAATTTTAGTTTGCAATTTTATCCTGTTTTAACCATTTTATAGTAAAAATGCATAAACAACAATTTAGCTTGGTTTTGCATGATCTAAAGTATTAAAGTATAACTTATAATGTTAATAATGTCATGAATACCCTAATTAGATTTTATCTCAATTATTTATATATTTTACAAAAACCTAGTTTGCAACAATTAAGTAATTTGGACAAATTAGTTGTAACAGTTTGCAATTTAACAACTAGACTACAATTTGCATATTTTAAAATATTAAACCACTCATGGAAATCTTAATGATGTGCTAAAAACCCTAACTAGATTTTAATCTCACTTAATTACAATAATCCTAAACTCTAGTTTGCAACATAATACAATTTGGACAATTTTTAAAGTGAATTTGCAATTTAACAACTAGGTTGGGTTTTGAAATTCTCAAGATTCTAAATTACACAACACAACCATAACCAAATAATCCAAACCCTAACTCCCAATTCAACTCTTCTCTTGAAAACTAAATTCTCATTTTGCAATTAAGGTTATAACAACATCTAATTAAAACTAGATTCAAACATACAATTAACAAGTAACAAATTTGGATGAAGCTTATACCTCATGATCAAGAGATCAAACATGAAAATCATAGCCTCCAAAATGCCAACTTTTCTCCAAGATTCATGTTAGAATAGGCCAAGAAAAAATTGGTAGGGCTTGGTTTTGGATTTTGTGGGATTTTTTATGGATTTTTGTGTGGTTTTGGAGATGAGATGAAGTGGCAACTTGGAGGAAAATGAGAGGGGCTGCTGCTCAATTTGGTCGGCCAAAGAGGAGAGGGGGAGATTGGAGAGAGAGTGAGGTGAGGAAAGCCTTGCCAAGTCAAGAAAGTCAAAAGTCAACACAACCCATACCTCTTTTCTTATACTTTTCTTTATGTTTTTTTTCTTTTATCAAAAGAAGTGGGGGAAAACTTTGGAGAGGGGCTGCTGAAAATGGGGAGGAAAATGGGGGTGAGTGTGTGTGGGTGTGTGTGTCGGGTGAGGGAAAATGATAAATATTATATCCCAATCACCATTTACCCTAATTTCACTATTTAAGCCCTTTTTACTTGATATATTCTAAAACCGTCATGACAATTTCTTTTCGTTTCAAAAACAATATTTTACATGTTAGTTTAATATGTCATGATGTACAAAACTTGAATCAACCCATTCCAATTTGTAATTATCCCTAATTAAATGTATTAGTGACGGCTTAAAATAATATTAAAATAATTAATTTCGGAAATTTTTTCGGTTGACTAGAAATTTTACAAGTGACTCAATAAACACCAAATACTAGCAATTATATAGCTAGAATATGTATATTTGATTTTGTGATGAAAGATAATTATATCTTGATTTTTACGGAAAACGCCCGTTATTTTACCGAAAATCGAAAATTTCACCTAAACGATTTTCAAAACGTTACAATTTTCCCCCCTTAAAGAAATTTGGTCCCTGAATTTAAATTAAAACTCTCCCAAATACTAAAACATTTCAGCAAAACAACTAAGTCGTCGGGACTCCGAAATCATAAATACATAAAACATATCGTAGCGTAATGCATGCGCATGAAAGAGAGTGTATATCTCAAAAATCAAAACTCCGTCAAGCATCCCGCAATCATCGGAGTTATGGTGAAGACACAAATGTCAAAATTCCATACGAAATCCAACATGATATACATCAAAACTAGGACATGTACATAGAACGCATCATCATAAACTCGTCAAAACAACTGAAGAAATGCATGCCAAACCTTTTTCAATTTGCTGTGTGATGCACGTATCACATCATAAGTAGCGGACGTTTATTATAAGAAAATAACTATATGTATATATCCTTTGTTTAACATACACATCTCGTCATTTTGAAAATAATTTAGAAGGGTTTCCCTTGTAAAAAGTTTCGTGTCATCACGGACACGTAGGTAAATACTGAGACTATAGCTCTTCTTTGGAAATCCCTTCGATAACTATCAATGCATGCAAAAATATACTTAGGTACAGTCCTCTGACTAGTCCTGCTCAGTACTAAACCAAATAGCAAGTATCATAAAATATACTGCTCCAAAAGAAATCAATCCCAAATATATATGAATGCCATGTGCGTCTGGTGCGCACGGAAATCGAAATCCATGAATGTGCCATACATGTGCACATAAAGAAAATCTAAGTACAATGGATGTGCACGAAACACCTGTCAAAGGCAACGTGTGTGCCTGACAGCAATACCAGTTGCATCTGATATGCACGAAAATCTAGATTTGGTGCATCTGGTGTGCACCAAAATCGCCTCAAGCGTCCAAGTATGCACAAGAATTCAATTCAAGTGCGCAAGGTGCACGGAAACAATATCGAATATCAAAATCGAAATCGATGGTATACAACACATCTCAATCCAAATCCAAATCTGGTATACCGTGGTATATAATCTCACAACCATGTGCATCAGCATGCACAAAATCAAATCAAAATGCTAAAAGTGCATGAAAACTTTGCCGAAAGAATAAGTTAAATCACATGCATATCATAGGCATGAAATCAAAATCAACATCTCGAATGACATCAAATCGAAGTCAAGTGCAACTGTGGTGCAAAAAATCTCAATCATGCAAATAAATCGCCCAAATATGAAAATCAAAGATGACGGAAATAGCCCCGCTCTAGCACATTCTCTAAAGATCTCTGGCCAACTGTTATGGTCACTCATAACATGTCTCGTCGACGATACTGAACTCTGGCCTACTGGGTGTGTATCATATGACCGTTCTTGGGTCCAAATCTTCTTGTATAGTAATCCAGAAAGGTCTTGTCGGGTCTCTCCTGATCTCGTTTCTGTTGAAATGCCCGGAAACTATCATCATTTTGCTAAATCTGTTTCTTGTTCCAAAATGGCTGCATACTCATCACGCCTCCTTCTGGAAGATATATCCATGTACAACGCCTCTGCATGCGTATCACATCTCTGATATCAGCGGAGTGGAACGTCACCTCATCAAGATCTCGTACGAACCACTTACTCCACTTTTCTCTAATATCGACTGTTTCGGACTCGTCTCTTCGTGGCTGCATGGACTGCGCTCCAACGGCTATACTCATATCTGGAGTCTCCCAAATAATGTATCCCATCACATGATATCCGAATGATGTCGAACGTTTCGATCGATTCGTCAAGGTTCCATAATCCCCCAAGAGCGCAACATCTTGGGTATAGTTTAATAGTATCGAATATATGCCACGGCACCTATGGACCAACCGTAGAAGGGCAAACCCAAGCCTCACTAATGGCACCGCTGAACTGCGGCAAACCCTAAGGTTCACCAGCGTTCCATGGTCATTATGTCGAGTTAGGGTTTCTGTAATACCCAGTTCTTTTGTACACCAATACCCGTATTTTTGTTACTTGCAAAATTGCTTACTTATATTTCAAGTACTTTATTTATTTTAAAACTCTAATCTCTTATATTTATTTTCGTAGATTTTACCCGATCCATTAGCTACTCCCTTTCCATTTCTTTTAAATCCTTTTTAAACTCATAACCCAAACCCTCACTCCCCTTCTCTTTTATTACTTCCCTTTTCTTTTCTTTCTCGAGCCCAGCCACTCTCCCCTCTCTTCTTAGCCCGTTCCCCCCCAAACATCAGCCCACTTCCATTTTTCCCTTACCAAAATTTATTTAAACAAATTCCCTAAACCCAGCCAGCCCAAAGAAAACCAAACAAAAACTATATATATATATATATATATATATATATATATATATATATATTAACAAATCAGCCAGCACCTCCTCAGCCCAGCCAGGGAAAACAAATATCAAGAATTAAACAAACAAATAAACCCTAGCCCGGCTCG
Source organism: Agapanthus africanus (assembly GCA_030015575.1). Classification (NCBI taxonomy): domain Eukaryota; kingdom Viridiplantae; phylum Streptophyta; class Magnoliopsida; order Asparagales; family Amaryllidaceae; genus Agapanthus; species Agapanthus africanus. The sequence continues at coordinate 490,312,777 of JASDDO010000012.1, forward strand.
TCTCCCTCTCATTTATCCTTATGTTTCTTTAAAAATTTTCCAGCCCAAACTTAGCCGGCCCAATTCTCCCGACCCGACCCGACCCGTTCGTATCCCTTCTTCCCCACTTCGATCAGTTTTTCTCGCTCTTTCTCCTTTACGCGCCCCACGTCGCCGACGCCCCGCCTTCGTCGCGACCATGACCTACGTTTGCGCGCGCGCCCGTGACCCCGTCTCCATCTCGCTCACCTCCTCATCCCTCTAACTCTCTCCACTTTCTCCCTCCTCCTCTCCTCTCTCCGAGCTCCCAACTTCATCCTTTACAACCGCCGACGACAACGACGACGACCATGACTATCACCTCGCTTCCACCCTCGACCTCAACTGCATCGCCTCCTCCCCTCGCAAGCCTGCACCCACGCCGCGACCGAGGCCCCACCTCGCCGGCGACCACTTGAGCCCGAGCTCCTGCCCCGACTCCTCGTTTCTTCCCAAGGGCCACATCGACGTCGTTGTCCCTCGCCAGCGCTTCATCGGTGCAACCCCACACCCGGGCACCCCCATACAGCCGCAACCCACCTCCAAACCCAGGAACTCACCTCACCGGAGCCACCTCCGACCACCGTGCAGCCACCATCGACGCCTTCCGAGCTCCCTCACCTCCTTCACTGCACCCACTCCCTTCGCGAACACCCTCGCTATCCCCACGTCGCCGGAGCTCCGACCATCTCCCCCAAGAACCCCTCGCCCACGCCCATCGCCCTCCCCTGCCCCGGCCAACCAACGCCGCTCTCCGCTGCTTGAGAACAGACCTGAGCTCACCCTGAGCCCGCTGCCGTCGCCGCTGCTGGTGCCGTGCCAGGACCCGTACATGACCTCTCACCGTCACTGCTGCTGGGCTTAACATCGTTGCGGCTTTGACCGTCACCTCCAGTTACTGTCGCCTCCAAGCTCCGTCTGCTTCACCAAAGCCTAGCAAAGCTCAAACCTGGCCATTTCACTGCCGTGTCGTGTACAAGTCGCTGAACTAACCGTGCCGTCGCTGCAGGCTGCCGCCATCATCGCCTTCGTGAACATCGAACGTTTTCAGGCAAGTTTAATACTTGCTTCATGCTATTTGTATATGTTGCAATTGTAGTTACTAATAATTGCCACATACCCTTTTTACGTGAACCGTATAATTCAAGTGTTCGATGCACGGTCCGTTTGGAAACCCCGTTAAATTGACGGCAACAAATGAAATGTAATGGCCCGAGTTGTAAAGAATGTCCCTTGAGACTTGGGTTCCCATACTATACCGTTTGCTCATATAAAACGATGTCCTAGATTCTGTCGTAAAACCTGAAAACCTTCGTACATGCCAAACTATAAAATTTATAATAAATTATGTACAAACCGTATTTTAGCGTTCGATGGCTCGTATCGAAGCTGACTATTTAGCCTACAGTATTATTTAGTTGGTCTCTAAATTCTAACTAATTATGATAGAGATAATTGCGGAGGATTACGATTCTGGAATGCAGTCCAGAACGGAAATCCCAGTTAACCCCTGTGTGTGAACCCCTGTATATTCCTGTTAAAATATGAGAATGCGCGGAAACCCATATATTTACGTAGGATTTTGAGTTGGATTTCTTAATCCACTGGTCTCACCGGAATCCTCAACTGTTTGATATTTTTAACTCATTTTACAATGTCGACACGTCTTGCTGAATTCTGCAGAAGCAGATTTTACACCTCAAACATAATCTGTCCATAACTCCATTTCGGTATAGTATATTACTGATCCTCCAATTGAGTTGGAAACCTTATTGAAAACCCTAAATTTCATTCAACTGTAGCGTCGCTAAATTCTGATCCCAACTGGGATTAAAATGCGTTAGGAAACGGACTTCTGATTCTGAAACCGGATTTCCAGCAGTGAACGCTTAAATGAAATGGCCATATCTAGTGATCCTGAAACCCGATTAATGTGAAACCAATTTTGATGGATATATAATTAAACACTGCTTACCCCCTTTTCATTGTTTCGCTAAATTTTGCATATATGATTTATGATAAATTATGCAAGTGGTAGGACACCGACTTATGACATCTTAATCATGCCTGAATTATCGTATTCTCATCACATTACATATATGTTATTGTATTGGTAACCTAATGATCATGTGCATTACCTACTGTTAGGTTTTTAGCGTTTGATTGTGGCAAGTACGTTAGTGTTTAAGCATGAATGGATAAGTGAAAGTGACACGTACTTGTACACAATCAGTGGACCCTATCGATTTATTGCATTGTCGACGTCTGTGAGACGTGTATAAGTGTGACTATAATTGGTATGAGACAATTATGGAAGCACTTGTATGGGTGTCACAGGTAAGGCACCAAACACTGTCCATTTATCTTGGGTATCAGTCGGGACATGTTTGATGGAGATCCTGTCTCCACTTCTCGCGCAGACTTGTCATGGACCGACCAGTATTTGAGTTTATGGTTGGCGTTTGATGTAGACCACGGGATGTAGGGTAGTTTGAGTGTGAGTTCAACAGAATCTCAGGAGTCCCATGCCGGCACATATGGAGATATATAGGGATATCACTGATTATTAGCGAGCGACTCGGGCCCGTGTTCCCTTGTCCTTGGGTCCTACCCTTGGGTGGGGGATACTCACGAGTGGTTGACTCTCACATTTGGACTGACGATAGGCTCAGTGACCTGTACAGTGAGACTTAGAGACTGATAGGGTCAGTGACATTGACATGCATTATTTATTGATTCAACACACCTGACATACTATCTACTGCTAAACTGATTATCTACTCTGTTAGTGTAACACCCGAGCCCAATACTACTATTTTCTGTTACTGGTTGAGCGTTAGATATTACTCATTTCATTTATCTTGCTTGTTTGGGTCTTACTGTAAAATTTTATCTGGCTAAGTCATTTCTGCATATAACAAATTTTTAGCACCTAAAATAAAATTAAAAATATCCATCTTGGCCTACTTGACGCCCCTAGCCGCGTGGTAGCATCTGTGCATCGATTTCTCGTCCCGTTCGGTAAAACGGGCGAGTTTGGACGGCTACACGCGCGTACAGGTGTCCGACTTGGGGGTATGCTTTTTAATCATAAAACATTTCATTTTAAAATTTGGAACCCGCTTAAAATCCTATTATTTAAATTTCAAATTTTTGGACCCGACCCGGACGCGATTTAGAAATGTTTCATTTAGCGCCAAAATCCCAAATTAATATTATAATTGAACCATATAATATTTTCGTTTATAATATTATTACTGTTAGTTTAAGATTCTTAAATCTTTAATTTATATTTTTTAACCACTCATTATTTTCCCTGACCAATCGTAATGCTTATATTTCCCGTGGGCCCCTCCATTATCTTCATCTCTCTATCTCTCTCTCTCTCTCTGACGATTCTCTCTCTCTCTCTCTCTGTCTCTCTCTCTCTACCTTTCTCTATCTCTTTCTCTCTCTAACTCTCTTTCTCTCTCTCCCTAATATATAAATTCCTTCACATTTTCTTTCTTCACGAGACGCAGCCCATGCGAGAACCCATCGCGAACCCTAACCCTAGCCGCCTTCACCGTCGCCGCCGCAGCCCCGACGTCGGCGCCAACGCCACCGTCGCCCTCGCCTCCGCCTCCTCCCCTCAACCTTGTCTTCTTCCCCCGTGCACCCTGCTTGACGCGGCCACCAGCAGAAGTTCCATGCAGCAACCTCCTCGCCGGCGGCCCTCGTCGTCGCCTTCCACGCCGCCGACCAACACCTCGCCGTGGTTCCCTCACCATCACTCTCCTTTTCCCGGTGCACCCCTGACCAGAACAGCGACCCTTTGCAACCTCCTGCATCTTCTCTGCGTCGCCTGAGATGCCGCCGGCGACCACCTGCGCCGCCCTTGGTCGTCGCCGACGATCCCCGACCACCCCAGAACACCATGTAAGTGTTTCTCCACCTCACCCTTCCTCTCTTCATTTTCCAGAACCGAGAACAACCCGCTGGATGTTTTCTGCAGATCGCCGGAGACGCCGTTCTCGCCGCCGTCGATCTCGCCGTCGTTGCTAGTGCCCTCTGAGACCAGTGAGTATCCCCCATCTTCTTTTTCCTCCCCCTTTCCTTGTATTTTCCTTGTATTCTTGTTTCAAACCATGATGTTTCTTTCACTGTTCACGTGCTCGCCGGAATCCGGCCTTGCCGGTGACGTGTCCCGACGTTCCAGCGAGGTACCCCGACGCGTGTGGATCCATTGTTCGTCGTTTGGGCGTGCACCAGATCGTGCACCAAATCGCGTCCGTATCACGCCCAGATCGCGCACCAGATCGCGTCCGTATCGCGCCCAGACCGTGCACCAGATCGTGCACCAGATCGCGTCCGTATCGCGACCAGACCGTGCACCGGATCGCACTGCAGATCGCGTCCGTATCACGTCCAGACCGTGCACCAGATCGCGACTAGACCCAGTACCGTGTCGTGCCGCTTCACACGCCGTATCGTAACATGTGCACCAGATCGCCTGCATTTCGACCCTTGTTCTGAGGCAAGTATCACTTGCTACATGCTATACTATACAATTATATATGTTTTGACTCATTAAACCTGCAAAACTTAACTCGGTACAGTTATTTTCTCATTTGGTTGCAATATGACATATATCATTTTACAATTAACATAGAAATTACAATTTGCCACTTTTAACCTAAGAACCAAGTTTACCTGTTAATCACATTTTACCGTTTAATAGATTGTAGCACTTTCCCATGTAGTTCTATTACATTCGGATATTCGTATTCAAAGGCTTGATATAACTGTATTGCATCATCATTTAATCTGTTGCACCGCGAAGGGTGCTCAAAACCTGTTAATATAATAAAACGGCTGCACTATATTAATGCACTATTGTGATGGAATGAACTACTTATTGTTGTTTAATTTATTGCTTATTTCCTGCTGTTAATCCCCTGTTCGATTATATATCTGTTATGAGCACACCCACGATATTGTTACATCTTGACTTGACTTGTTACACATGATATATATTGATACACCTGACATGGTATTGTACCGTTTACTATTAACTTGACCTGATGTACCATGACCTGACCTGTTACCTGATCTCGTGCCTAATGCCAACAAACTTGACATGTTGTCCTTATGGACCATTCCTGTTGTCTATCCAGACAAACCTGCTGTTACCTGATCCTGTGTTGGCATTAGTTCTTGATTACTGAATACCTGACCTGACACATATAACTTGGGGGTATGGGGAAATCAAAAGTGTAAACTAAAGTGTAACTTAAAAGGGTATTACTTGATCCGTGGTACCGGGGGGTAACGGGACAGAGCCATTCGTGACTCTTACATTTTCTTGATCCGTGGTCCCGGGGGGTAACGGGACAGAGCCATTCGTGACTCCTACATTTTCCTGATCCGTGGTCCCGGGGGTAACGGGACAGAACCACTATTAGTTCACATATTCCTGATCCGTGGTCCCGGGGGGTAACGGGACATATCCTTTGAGTTACATGGAGGATTACTCAAATTGATTTCAAAGATTTTAGACTAGAAAACCTGATAGAACAGTTTAGTTACCCACTGCACACTACCCTGCACTGCTTGTTTCATACTATTGCTTTATTCATGTTTATTTCTGCATTGCCTATTACACAGTTCATATTATATTACTGGTTGACATGACGCGCTGATGTCTGGGTTTTGCATGGCCCAGATTCTGTACCACTGTCGCAGTCCGAGCAGGAGTACTTCAGCCAGCAGGCTGAGCTGTGAGGTGTTAGTATTAGTTAGTTTTATTTCCTGCATATATTTCCTGATGTGAGCCCGCATTATGGGACATACTTTTCAGTTATTTGTATTGGATCATTTGCTTCCGCATTTATTTATTATTGACTCCTGTTATTCTGGTTTATGGACATGTTTTAGAAAATTTTTATGTTGTTCTTGATATCTCTACAGCCGTAATGTGACTGTGGATGGATGCTTCCAACCCACAGGTAGCATGGTTGGCTATGTCATGTGCCCAATCTAGCGCACTCTGGGAAGCGGGGCACTTGTGCACAACTTGATATATATATGATATATATTTATTTGTGTTTACTATTTGTATCATGGTTGATGATACACTTGACATGGGTGTATAAGACATACACCATTCTAATTTTAGTGGAGGGGTTTTTGTATTTAAAGTAAATCTAAATTGATTGAATTTGTTAAGTGCATGAAGCTTGTAGAAGCTTTGAGTGCTTTGACAAATTCAACTCAATTTGTTTTACTTATGATATTTAGTTAACCCAACCACTATAGTTAGCCATGGTTATGTCTCTACATGAGTTAAGTATATGATACTCACTCACCATGGTTAGATAACTCTCTCTCTTAATAAGTTTCATTTTTCATTTGAGCTCATCTTCTTCCTCCTTCATTTTTCTTTCTAGGGTTTGTAAAAGAGAGAGATACAAAGTGAGAAAAGAAATTCTAAAGTGTACCCATTTCCTATCTCACCATCCTTTACTAGACTAGCACTTTAGTTTAGGGTGTTTGCTTCACTAATTCTTTGGTTAGTGAAGTAGAAGCTTGAGTTCGTATTCTCTCGACGTAGATCATCTTCGACCTCGAAGACTTCAAGCAATCCCGTTGCAACTTTCTCATGGAGCCGTCCGAGAGTCCGGGAGTTCGATCATCGCAGCGAAGGGACTACTACAAGGAGCTTAAGAAGTGAAGGACCGATCTACAAAGGTTGTATTTCATATTCACTTAGAGTTAAAGAGTTTATCTTGCTTGATTTCGCCTAATCTCTAATTAACGATCTTGTTTAGAGTTATTCGGCACGGCTAAAATTTTAATCCGGCATGGTTGATGCCTTGTAGATCCTTATTAGAGTGCCTAGTAACCCTACAGTAGTATCAGAGCCTAGCTAGAGCATTAGGCAATGTGTTTACGATGTTAAAACTCCGATCGAACCCCGATATGACGAAGTAGACCCCCTCTCTGGAAAATTTTTCAAATCTAGGATTTTTCTGAATTAAAAATGCTTAAAAATATCAGCAGGTAATTATAAGGGAAACTGTGCAAAACGACACTGTTTGGCGCCCAAGGCGCCGCGGAACCGCGGCACGAGCATGGCTCGTGCGGCGGTTCCGCGGCCATAAGGTGACGTCACCCTTATCGTTTTGCGCAGTAACGTTCCTATTTAATTTCCTGATATTTTCTGGGTATTTTTATCTGACTCAATTGTTGAGTGTTCTGGGGTTTATTTTGTATTCGTTGATTCGATCGGAAAATTTAATTTCGTTGTGTTTTCCGGATATTTAGAAAGTATTAATAAGTTCGAACGGATATCAATAACTCACTTTTTGCCGACCCAGAAAATTTCCAAGTGTTGGATTTTTCCGTTTGTTTAAGAACGTCTGAATCATGCAAGTTACGCGATGGACCCTCTAGAAGACAACAAACCTTAACTCGATTATGTGACCGTCTTGAACTGCCCTTTGAACCTTAGGGTTTGGAGCAGTACGGCGTGCCACATGTGAGGCGTTGGCTTGAACCTTCTACGGCTGGACCATTGGTACTGTGGCATGTGATGGATGTTTTTAAACTCCTCTCAAGTGTTGAGAACTATTTGGGAAAACTTGGGTGTTTGTTTATTCGATCGGAAAATTTAACATTGTTTATTTATCTGGAATGTGATACAATATTTGGAATCCACAAGTAGTTATGAGATAACTAATTTGGATGTTATAAACATAGCAGTTTAGTCTCAAATGATCGGTTGCCACGGAATTTTGATGCGATCAAAAGTTCGTCGCAATCACGTAGCGTACGCGGATACTCGCCGAGTAAACTTAATAGACAGCCATGCCCCATAGCCCCGACAAAGTGACTGTAGGAGAACCCCGTCGCCGAATGCATCCGTTCGGGTGCTCGCGGCAGCGGTGTTCCGCCTTAGTGCACTTCGTCGACGCCGTCCGGGGGTGCAGCCGTCTACTAAAGTTTGCGACGAGCATTCAATCGCATATCGGGAATCTTGTTGAATTGCCCGACTAGATATTGAAAAGTGTTTTCGATATAGAGACTAAAATGCGGGGTTTATAATTGTTAGGCATGCGATGTCTAAGAAGGTTGCGGATTCCAACTGTTGTAGTTTTACACTTTCTTTTCTGCGACCGTAAGTGTAATATGTGATATCGCCGGTTTCGTTGCTATATGTCAACGACAATTGGGATGCGCATATTTACTTACGTTGATGACATGTGATGTTATGTGTTGCTGGATATGTTATATTGGATCGTCGCGTTTTGAATAACCGGGGTTTTTTATGTGAGATGAGGGTTTTTATTTTCATTCATGTAAAATTAAATGTATGTAATATTCTTTTATTGGGGCACTTCTGGGATGAGGTTGATGTCACCATTTGTATATTATTTACTTTTCCGCACTAGGATAGACCCAGCACAAGTAACCGGGTTCTAGAGTCCAGTGGGAGACCAACTCGAGGAGTCGAGTCCTTGTCTCCTAACTCTAGAATTGGTAGGGTTTCTTGCCGCTCTCGTAGGGGTCTAGGGGTGTGGGTTTGGCTATTCATCGCGACCGTGGAATCCGTGTTTTATAGAGGCTCAAAATAAAACACGGACGTCCTAGTATATCCAATGATTCATATGTTTCTTCTGCTGCGATATCTGTGATGTGATCATTTGATGTGTTGTGATAAATACTGTATATAGTATATATATGATATATTATATAGATGTTACATATGTTTTACACCCGCGCTAACCCTGCCCCGCTCTGCCGTTAGTTACCTAACCTAACGGTGCAAGAGGGGACATCGAGGCGAATGCGGATGGCATAAGTGTACGTCGTATTTATCTGTGATGTTTAGGTGATTTAAATGATGGGACTTCATTAATGTGATTAATGAAAGAAAAGAAACCTAAAACATGTTGTGGAATCGAATTTTCAAAAACAGGTAGCTACAGTTCTTGCTTTGCATCGCGGTGTTCCTTGTAGAACATCCTGCACCTTATTCGATAAGGAAAGGGCCGAGATCCCTTCACCGGGAGTGAACCCTTTAGCAATGACTGGCAGATGCTACACCCCTCGGTTTTGTCTTTTGATTGCTTTTCTAGTTCTTGCTTTGAACAGTGATATATGTGATATATCCTGCACCTCATTCGACGAGGAAATAGCCGACGATCCCTTCACCAGGAGTGACCTCTTTAGCGAAACTAGCAAAAGCCTCAAAAACACTCCATTTTAAAATCATTTGATTCTACAACGATATCAAGTTCATTACGCAATAGGTTTTCAGAAAAACCTGTCGTAGCCCTCCGTCATTTCAGATAAGTTGTATATAGTATTCGTGCTACATTTGTTGGCTTTCGTCAAAGTGTAGTGTACGGTAGCTATATGCTGCTTATCTGCTGCATACGATGCGATTGGATTAGGGTAGTCGTACGGCTTTGTTGGCTTTCGTCAAGGGTCGTGCGGGTGGGTTTAATTCAGTCAAGAAATGTACGGGTTGAACTTGACTAGCGGGCTATGGTTTGTTGGCTTTCGTCAAGGTCATAGCACGTTAGGGGCAAAATTTTATCGGGAATTTCAAGTGTTGAAATTTGCAATGAGATTGCATACCTTCTATGAGATAGTTGGATCGCGATACCCACTGCGAGTAATTGTTACTCCTGGGAGAGTTTTACACATTACAATTAGCCGATCAAGTAGTTGTCTAGAAAGGTGTCAACGGAGTTACGCCTCTGGGAAAATGAGGTTTACTTTAATTAGGTCCGTGCGAAAGCACGGGGAACCTCCCTCAAAGTACCGACATTGGCCTGGCTGAAAGATTGGCGAAGTTGTAGGGTGTAATTAATCCCGGCTAGTCTTTCCTTTTAGGGTTTGAAGGAAGATTTGATATAAACAGTGGGAGCCATCCTGATTAGATAAAATAATACCCAATCTGATCTTGCAAGAGCGCACGCAGAGTGTTTTCTTCTCTCTCTCTCCAGGTAGCGACTATATCATGCCTTAATCAAGATAATAATACGGATGTATTGACCGAACCCGCTTGTTATACTGAGCTGGGGAACGTTGGTCCCGCTCCAACTTATAATTGTTATAAGACAGAGCAGGAAATTGGGGATTACCAGAATTCCCGTGCCGCCCAAACGAAGAAAGTGCATGCTGATGCATCATCTTCGGGTGTGTTCATTACAGAGAACAGTTTCTCAGTATCCTTTACATCCTGGGTATGAGATACCGGATCAGGATCCCGCATATGTAATCTGTTACATGGGCTACAGATAGGTAGAGAACTGAGAACGTGTGATAAGTTTCATGAGATAGAAAACGGTGCAAATGTTGCAGCCAAGTCTGTTTGTCACTATCACCCTGTATTACCAGAATACATTGATTCTGAACGAATGTTGTTAGATACCGAACCTGATATACAACATCATATCAGTCTCTTTATTAGTAAAGAAGGATATAATTTTGTATTGATGGATAATGTTTTGAACATTTCCTATATCAAGAGTTGATCGGTTCAGGCACGTTATCTAAAAGTATTGACGTTCTAAATCAAACTACAGTTCTTAGTATGCAGAACACACACAAGAGGAAGAGTTCAGAAATGAACGAATCCTTCTTGAGGTATTGTAGACTAGGTCATATCAATGCGACCCGACTAGCTTAAGTTACATATAGATGCATATTTAAATTAGTTTGAATTTACATCTTATGAAACTTGCCGGTCATGTCACAAAGATAAAATGACCATAGCTCTGTTTTTAGGAAACAGAGAAAGAGTTAGTGAACTCTTGGGATGATACATGTTGATGTATGAAGGTCCCATGTCTACACATGCCAAGACCGGTTCTTTGTACTTCATTACATTCTCTGATGATCTCTCAAGATTCAGACATATGTTTCTATTGAAACACAAGTCCGAAGCTTTTGAGATATTCACAGAATATAAAATAGAAGTAGAGAACCAAAACGGGTATAAGTATTATGTCCTTTGATGTGATCAAGGAGGAGAATACTTGAGCATGGAATTCCTGGATTATTCTAAAGGAGAATGAGATTCTCTCTCAGCATTACTCCTCCGTATACTCCACAGCACGTAGGTGTATCGGGGCGGAGCAATCACACCCTATGTGATTAGGTGTGCTCTATAATAAGTACTACTGAGTTACCTATTTCCTTTTGGGAGTTATGCACTTGAGAAGCTGCATACCTATTGAATAGGGTTCAAATCAAATTAGTTGCCTACCACTTCATATGAGATATGGAAAGGGAAGAACCCATCTCTTAAAGTCAGTTAAGATTTAGGGTTGTCCGGCCTATGTCTAAAAGCAAAATCCGGACAAGCTCGAGGCAAGGTCTGTTATGTAGAACTGGAAATGTTCCAGCTATACAAACTGCAACTGATGATTTGGTAGAACCAAAGGATTCAATAGTTACCAATGAACCTCAGCCTCTCCGCCGATCTAGTAGGGTTCCTCACCCACCTGAGAGATACTTCGGTTTCTCTATGACAGTGGGAGCGAGGAATGCATCATGAGATGATGACCCAACTATTTTCGAGCTGGCCATCAGGAGTGGGACTCTATAAGAATGGCTGGATGCTCAGCGATCTGAGATGGAATCCTTATACACCAATAAAGTATGGACTTTGGTTGCCTTATCTGAAGGGTTAAATCCCCATCCGGAGCAAGTATATCTTAAGAAAATTACTTGGTGTATAAGGAAAAGTTGAGACTTTCAAAGCTAGACTTGTTAAAGGTTTGCATCATTAGCCATGTATGGATTATGATGAAACCTTTTCTAAGTAGCTATGCTTAAGTCCATCCAGATCCTACTTGCCACGGCTACATACCATGACTACGATATCTGGCGGTTGGGTGTCATGACTGCTTTTCTAAATGATGTTTTAGAAGAGAGAGTCTATAAGTACACAGTCAGAGGGCTTCGTAGACAGTGGGAGCAGCGGAAACGCGTGCAAGATGTTTTATGTGATAAAGCAGGCATCGCGGAGTTGGAACATCTGTTTTTGATGTATTAGTCAAAGAGTTTGACATCATCAAAATGGTAGATGAACCTTGTATAAACGAAAAGGTAGTAGAGAGTATGGTGGTGATCCTCGTAGAGTACGTGGATGACATACTCTTGATGGGGAAGGAGTTTCCTATGCTACGCTCGGTCAATCTCCGCTTATCACAATGATTCTCCACATAGGATCAAAATGATACCTCCTAAATCCTGAGTTTTGATCTATGAGATAGATGTAATTGGAGGTTAGGATCCTCACTAGTTGTAGCGAGATGGTATCAATCGATCCTGGGGAGAATCACTGGAAAGGTTCCAGGGTGATAAGGATGACTGAATGTCAGTCACGGGCATTGTCTTTACCCTCAGTAAAGGGACGGTATGTTGGAAGAGTTCCAAGACAAATACCGTGGCATACTAGACGATAAATGCTAGATACATCGCTACCAAAGATACTAGCAAATGGCAGTCTGAGTGTATATTAGTTCATGAGATGAACTTCGTTCCTACCATTGTGAGACAATGGAGTTGTGGCCTTTGCCTAGGAACGCCCGTCCCATCAGTGATCCAGACATATTCTAAGGCAGTGTCACCTGATCATGGAGATGGTTGATCTCTAGGGGATCGAGGATAGGAGAGTAGACTCAGAGGACAACACGGCGGATCCACTCACGAAGGCCTTTTCCCAGAGAGAGACTAGTTATGGGATGGTTGAGTATGAGATACTACAACCACTGTTATCAGATGGCCCTAGTGCAAGTGGGAGATTGTTAGTTATATGTATGCCTTAGAGGCCATTACTATACATAAGATGTATATTGTAGTGGATGCTTGGACATATATGGGGAGGAATTTCTTGCTCGACATGATAGTATGCTATCTGGTTACTCTTTACCTTAACGTATACACTTATTGTATCTCTGTCACATGTTGGTAAAGCCCTTAGGATGTGTACTTGACTACCTGGACTATGATGCGGATCATACTAGTGGGGACATGGTAGTCCATAAGTACATCCTTCAAGGTCCCTAGTCGTGAGTGTATCGAGACGGGGCATCGATATACCAGAGTAGACTAGCGTATACCTTCTCGATCCATACAGATGGGCGATGGATGATCTCATATCCATTGGTGTTTGATATCAGAGATGATATACGGGTGCTCAGTGGAGACTGGGTACACTGGACGGACTCGCCAAGAACTCCCAGATAGTATTATACCTTACGTCAGATGGCAGTTCTCTGGTGACATTGGTACAGGTTAGTCTGTAGACCCGAGATCGTCATAGAGTCTTGTGTGATTCCCACTGTGCTTTGATTTCCACCTTACCACGTCCAAGAGGGCATGCAAAACGGTGGTTTTTGGGTACAGTCCCGAGTCACATGGAGGCAATGAGCGATAGGAGGGGTTTCGTCTCTCTCGGTATTGGGGGTTGATGTTGCGCTATACTCGATTGGCCATAATAGGGAATTTGCTGGCCAGGGCTGGTTTAAAGATTTACTAGTAAGTGTTACCAGTAGTTTCTCGACCCGTTATGAGCCTCATATCGGCATGACTTATCGGTTATTGGGGTCTGACGTTTACCACCCCTAGACTTGATATGCGACATATCAGACGAGGAGACCGGACTGTACGGTAGTGTCACTATCAGGCTTTTTGCAGGAGTTGGAGCGGGCTTGCTTGCTGATCTTCTGATCGCTCAATACCCGGGTAGCCGTTACGTCCATCTAGTACCACTGACGGCTTGTGGGTGCTTGATATGATCATCACCTACTGCCGGCGTATTGACGAGCCTTTAGAGTCCTTCATAGAGGTTTTACTGGCTCAGGCAAAACAAAATAGGAGCGCATATGTGATATGTGCGGGACCGAGAATAATGCATGTATGTGATACCGTATTCTATTCTCGCGATGTTTGTATCGATCGGTTATATGCGATATAACCAAGTTATCGAATCAAGGGTTGATTCGATAAGTCGATACATTGGATGTTAGTCGGTTATATGTGATATAACCGGATTATTAAGTCAAGAATTGATTTAATAATTTAGTGTATAATTGTATATGTGATATACTAATTTACATTAACTAACATTGGTTCACTTAAGCATTCATTTTTTCTCACTTGTGCACAACTTGATATATATGTGATATATATTTATTTGTGTTTACTATTTGTATCATGGTTGATGATACACTTGATATGGGTGTATAAGACATACACCATTCTAATTTTAGTGGAGGGGATTTTGTATTTAAAGTAAATCTAAATTGATTGAATTTGTTAAGTGCATGAAGCTTGTAGAAGCTTTGAGTGCTTTGACAAATTCAACTCAATTTGTTTTACTTATGATATTTAGTTAACCCAACCACTATAGTTAGCCATGGTTATGTCTCTACATGAGTTAAGTATATGATACTCACTCACCATGGTTAGATAACTCTCTCTCTTGATAAGTTTCATTTTTCATATGAGCTCATCTTCTTCCTCCTTCATTTTTCTTTCTAGGGTTTGTAAAAGAGAGAGATACAAAGTGAGAAAAGAAATTCTAAAGTGTACCCATTTCCTATCTCACCATCCTCTACTAGACTAGCACTTTAGTTTAGGATGTTTGCTTCACTAATTCTTTGGTTAGTGAAGTAGAAGCTTGAGTTCGTATTCCCTCGACGTAGATCATCTTCGGCCTCGAAGACTTCAAGCAATCCCGTTGCAACTTTCTCATGAAGCCGTTCGAGAGTCCGGGAGTTCGATCATCGCAGCAAAGGGACTACTACAAGGAGCTTAAGAAGTGAAGGACCGATCTACAAAGGTTGTATTTCATATTCACTTAGAGTTAAAGAGTTTATCTTGCTTGATTTCGCCTAATCTCTAGTTAACGATCTTGTTTAGAGTTATTCGGCACGGCTAAAATTTTAATCCGGCATGGTTGATGCCTTGTAGATCCTTATTAGAGTGCCTAGTAACCCTACACAAACCCAGGAGCTCACCTCACTGGAGCCACCTCCGACCACCGCGCAACCACCATTGACGCCTTCCGAGCTCCCTCACCGCCTTCACTGCACCCACTCCCTTCGCGAACACCCTCGCTGTCCCCACGTCACCGGTGCTCCGACCAACTCCCCCGAGCACCCATCGCCCTTGCCCATCGCCCTCCCCTGCCCCGGCCAAGCAATGCCGCTCTCCGCTGCCCGAGAACAGACCCGAGCTCACCCTGAGCCCGCTGCCGTCGCCGCTGCTGGTGCCGTGCCAGGACCCGTACGTGACCTCTCACCGTCGCTGCTGCTGGGCTTAACATCGTCGCGGCCTTAACCGTCACCTCCGATTACCGTCGCCTCCAAGCTCCGTCTGATTCACCAAAGCCTAGCAAAGCTCAAACCTGGCCATTTTACTGCCGTGTCGTGTACAAGTCGCTGAACTAACCGTGCCGTCGCTCCAGGCTGCCGCCATCATCGCCTTCGTGACCATCGAACATCTTCAGGCAAGTTTAATACTTGCTTCATGCTATTTGTATATGTTGTAATTCTAGTTACTAATAATTGCCACATACCCTTTTTACGTGAACCGTATAATTCAAGTGTTCGATGCACGGTCCGTTTGGAAACCCCGTTAAATTGATGGCAACATATGAAATGTAATGGCCCGAGTTGTAAGGAATGTCCCTTGAGACTTGGGTTCCCATACTTTGTCATTTGCTCACATAAAATGATGTCCTAGATTCTGTCGTAAAACCTGAAAACCTTCGTACATGCCAAACTATAAAATTTATAATAAATTATGTACAAACCGGATTTTAGCGTTAGATGGCTCGTATCGAAGCTAACTATTTAAACAGTATTCTTTAGTTGGTCTCTGAATTCTAACTAATTATGATAGAGATAATTGCGGAGGATTACGATTCTGGACTGCAGTCCAGAACGGAAATCCCAGTTAACCCCTGTGTGTGAACCCCTGTATATTCCTGTTAAAATATGAGAATGCGCGGAAACCCATATCTTTACATATGATTTTGAGTTGGATTTCTTACTCCACTGGTCTCACTGGAATCCTCAACTGTTTGATATTTTTAACTCATTTTACAATGTCGACACGTCTTGCTGAGTTCTGCAGAAGCAGATTTTACACCTCAAACATAATCTGTCCATAACTCCCTGTCGGCATAGTATATTTCTGATCCGCCAATTGCGTTGGAAACCTTATTGAAAAACCTAAATTTGATTCAACTGTAGCGTCGCTAAATTCTGATCGCAACTGGGATTAAAATGCGTTACGAAACGGACTTCCAATTCAGAAACCGGATTTCCAGCAGCGAACGCTTAAAATGAAATGGCCATATCTAGTGATCCTGAAACCCGATTAATGTGAAACCAATTTTGATGGATATATAATTAAACATACTGCTTACCTCCTTTTCATTGTTTCGCTAAATTTTGCATATATGATTTATTATAAATTATGCAAGTGGTAGGACACCGACTTATGACATCTTAATCATACCTGAATTATCGTATTCTCATCACATTACATATATGTTATTGTATTATTAACCTAATGATCATGTGCATTACCCACTGTTAGGTTTTTAGCATTTGATTGTGGCAAGTACGTTAGTGTTTAAGCATGAATGGATAAGTGAAAGTGACACGTACTTGTACACAATCAGTGGACCCTATCGATTTATTGCATTGTCGACGTCTGTGAGACGTGTATAAGTGTGACTATAATTAGTATGAGACAATTATGGAAGCACTTGTATGGGTGTCACAGGTAAGGCACCAAACAATGTCCATTTATCTTGGGTATCAGTCGGGGCATGCTTGATGGAGATCCTGTCTCCAGTTCTCGCGCAGACTTGTCATGGACTGACCGGTAGTTGAGTTTATGGTTGGCGTTTGATGTAGACCACGTGATGTGGGGTAGTTTGAGTGTGAGTTCAACAGAATCTCGGGAGTCCCATGCCGGCACATATGGAGATATATGGAGATATATAGAGATATCACTGATTATTAGTGAGCGACTCGGGCCCGTGTTCCCTTGTCCATGGGTCCTACCCTTGGGTGGGGGATACTCACGAGTGGTTGAATCTCACATTTGGACTGACGATAGGCTCAGTGATCTGTACAGTGAGACTTAGAGACTGATAGGGTCAGTGACATTGACATGCATTATTTATTGATTCAACACACCTGACATACTATCTACTGCTTTACTGATTATCTGCTCTGTTAGACACCCATTTTGGCTACTTCGTGTTCATGTCTTTACTCGTTTGATTTACTGTTACATATTCATTATTACTGCACGAGTTACCATTTGTGTGTGTGTGTGTGTATATATATATATATATATATATATATATATTGTTATCGTGTCGCTCTGACGACCTGAGTATGCATGCTCAGAGTGAGAAGTGGATCTAGCCTGGACCAGAACCTGACGTACATCGCGGACATCTTGATCAGCGACTTAGTGCTAAACTTCTTTGATTCCCACCTGGTTAGTTCTTTTGATTTAGTTACTGCATTTCTCATTACATGTGCATTGTTTACTGATTACCACGTAAAGCTAGAAGCCGAAGTGTGACTACGGCAGAATATTTTCTTGACCGTAGGAGCATGGCTGACCTTGTCAACCTCTCGTATTCCGTATTTTGGGAAGCAGGGCATGACAGTTTCATTCTTCTAGAGGGTCCGTAGAATTACTTGCATTGTTTTCCGAATACCTTAGACTTGGAAAATTGGTTCCTGACATTCGATCGTCTATATCGACTCTCAACGTATCAGTGTCAAGTCGTCTCTAACTGGAATTAATCAATCTGATGACCTCGCATTGGGGTAGGCAATGAATCACATGTCCTAGTCTTTCATCTTTGGTGACTAGCGATCTTCTATCATATCTCGAAGTATAACTCGTGCGGCATTAGCTTCAAACATCTGGGGTGATACCTTTTCATTCGCCGAAATCACTGGCTCATTCATCCGCACGCTGAACAGTGCCTCAATCATCAAAACAATCTGTGTTTTGACGGTCATCACATTCTGGCTGGCCTCTATCAGTGGCCCAATCCTCTGGTGCTGATCTGCATGTCCGAGTAATCTTGTAAAAGCGATCCATCAAACGCTCCTGGCGTGAAAACAAAATAAAATAATGCCTCTATGCAATCGTATGTCCCTGGAATCACTCCCTGGTCAGTCCTCATCCGTGACGAGCTCGTGCTGACCGCAACTCTAGCTGTAGCCCTCCACGCCCGTACAACCGTGATAACAAAACCATAAACTGGTACCGATGAGGATAGATCATTGGAATGAATATAATACTATGCAAAGAAATGTACATCCTAAGGCTTCTTAAGCGGAGTATCGTATCGTAAGTATGCCACGGAACATACACTCGGTACGTCACTCTACTTAAGTCACCCACTCCATCAACCAAGGGTCATGCTACACTCCGAAGGTAAAACCTAACGCTCTGATACCAACTTTGTTACGACCTGAAAAGTACCGAGCGTGACTGGCACTTAAATTACGAAACGTCTCGAGGCGTACGTAATCTAAGTAAGCCAAAACCCAGAAATCAAAACCAAAAGAAGCAGTAGATTGAAGGAAAAACCAATTTAAAGCAAATAGTTTTAATAGCATAAGCCGAATTATGCATTTTAAAAACATCAAGTCATTTCTGAAAATTTCGATAGAGTTTTCTTTATAAATACTGGCCCCAAACGGGGTACAACATGAATAGTATACGAAATAATAAAAGGCATCCCCAAGCGGGAGCTAGCTTTTCGTCAAACGACGGTCATAACCACGCAAGCAATATAATATACAACGCCAAGCGTAGCACCCGAGCCCAATGCTACCAATTTCAGTTACTGTTTGGACGTAATGTGGTACTCATTTCGCTTATCTTGCTTGATTGTTATTTACTGTAAATTTTACCCGGCAAATTCATTTCTGCATATAACAATTTATGGCATCTAAAATAAAATTAAAAATATTCATCTTGGCCTGCTTGACACCCCTAACCCCGTTGTAGCATCCGTGCGTCGTGTTCTCGTCCCGGTCAGTGAAACGGGTGAGTTTGGACAGCTACGTGCACGTACGTGTGTCCGTTTTGGGGTATGCTTTTTGATCATAAAACACTTCATTTTCACTTTTGGATCCCGCTTAAAATTCTATTATTTCAATTTCAAATTTTTGGACCCGACCCGGGCACGATTTGAAAATGTTTTACTTTGCGCCGAAATCCCAAATTTTAATATTTTTTAAACCATCGAATATTTCTTAACTATATAATTCTTACTGTTCACTCACATCTTTTAAATCTTTAATTTAATTTTCCTAACATCTAAATCCTTCTCTCAGCCAATCAGCTTTCTCCAATTTCCATGGGCCCCACTCCTTACTCTCTCTCCCTCTCTCTCTCCCCTGTCTCTCTCTCTCTCTCCCTCATATTTCTCTCTCTCCCACGTATATATTCTCTTTTCTTCCTCCTTCTTCATTTATTTCACAGAACGAACCCAACCCCACGAGAACCCCAGCTGCGTGCCCCTCGCCACCGCAGCCCCAACGCCGGCACCACCCTCGCCGGCCTCCTCGCCCTCATCGCAGCCACACCCACCTCCTTCCTCCATTCCCCACGTTCCCGAGCGCCTGCACACCCCGACGAGGCCACCTGTGCAAACCCGGCGAACCCACCACCTTCGTCGTCGCCTTCACACCGCCCTTGCGCCTCCTCCTCAGCCACCTCGGCTTCCTGTCCTTCCTCCTATCGTCTACCGCCTCACCTACAACCCTAGATCCGTGCACCCACCGTGTAACCACAACCCGCGCCACCTCGTCGCCGTTCCTCCATCGCCAGCGACCCTAGCCTCACCCCACCATCTTCACCGTCTCGTTTCCTCCCTCTCCCTTGCATCAACACCCCCAGCAGACCTGCACTTACCTTACAGTAAAACCCTAGTGCAACCTAACCCTCGACTGAGTGCCCTGAACCCTTGCCAGAGCCTTGCCGACCACCACCGTCGACGCTATCGCCTCTGAAGATCCTGCGGGTAAGCCTCCTTCCCTCAACTTCTCTGTCCTCCTTTGTTGTTTCTCATTCCATACTTTCTCTTGTGAGTTTTTCACTTTTGTTTTGAATCTCTGGAATCCGACGATGCCGACGATGTGTCCCGACATTCCAGCGAGGTACCCCGACCCATGTGGTTCCACTGTTCGTCGTTTGGGTTCATTCCGTGAACCGTGCGCCCATCGCGAGTTTTCCCCGCCGACATTCTATGTCCCGTTTTTCCGATTCGCGACCCGTTGAGGCAAGTACCCCTTGCTACATGCTATACAATATTTACATATATATATATATATATATATATATATATATATATATATATATATATTATGACACCCTAAACCTGTAAATTTAACTTGGTACAATCATTTCTCATTTTCATGTACAATATTGTTATATATCATTTTATCTTTAGACTTGGAACATACAGTTTGCAATTGAACCTAATAACTACATTTACCTGTTTAATCACATTTTTATTATTGACATAGCTTATGGAATTTATCTCTATAGTTTTGTTCCATTTGGACACCCGTGTGCATGTTAACCTGTAATAGCTGTATTGAACCTTTATATAAATCATTGCACCTATAAAGTTCTTAAACTTGTTAACATGATTAAAATGCCATATTTGTCATAATGCATTCGCATAACACTGAAATCATCTCTGTGACACAACTGATAGCTGTACTGCAAATTGAGTAAATCTGCTTATTGCTTAATTCATTGCTTATATCATGTGATGATAACCACGCTTGCTTGTATAACTGATTGTGAGCACACCCATGATATTGATTACATCTTGACCTGACTTGCTATATATATATTGATTTACCGACATGGTACCGTATACTGCTTGACTTGACCTGATGTACCATGACCTGACCCGTTACCTGATCCTGTGTCTAATGCCAACAAACCTAACATGTAGTCCTCATGGACCGTTCCTGTTGTCTATCTAGACAAACCTATTTACCTGATCCTGTGTTGGAATTAGTTACTTGATTTCGGAATACCTGACTTGACTTATACATATAACTTGGGGGTATGGGGAAATCAAAGGTGAAACCTGACTTGTAACTCGACAGTTCACTACCTGTTCTGGGTGTACACATTCTTGTTTTGTGCCTAGCGGCATGTCTCGGTTTCGGCCGAGAATATTGTGGCCGTGGTCCCGGGTATGTACGGGATACTATCGAGTGTACACATTCCTGTTTTGTGCCTAGCGGCATGTCTCGGCTGCAGCCGAGAATATTGTGGCCGTGGTCCCGGGTATGTACGGGATACTATTGAGTTACATCGATGATTCATCAATTTGGTTTCAAAGACTTTAGAACAGAGAACCTGATAGATTAGTCCAGTTCACCCACTGCACACTACCCTGCACTGCTCTGATTCATATTATTGTTATCCTTGCTTTATTCATGTTTATATTTGCATTGCCTGTTTATTATGTTATTACTTGATGACTTGACGCGCTGACGTCTGGGTTTTGCATGGCCCAGATTCTCCTACTTTGTTGCAGACTAATTAGGAGTTTTGCCGCTGTTAGACAAGCGGTGAGGTTCCTGTCGGTATGTAGTTTCACTCCAGGTGTTTCATTTATTGTATCTTTTGGCTTCCACATATTGTTATCTCTTGACTCTTTTACTCTGGCTTGTGGACATGCACTAGGTAGCTAGTTTACTTTCCTGTTCTTGATATCTCCACAGCCGTAATGTGACTGTGGAAGGATTTTTCCTATCCACAGGTAGTATGGTTGGCTATATCACGTGCCCATTTTAACGTACTTTAGGAAGCGGGGCGTGACATGGTTCTTTTGGTATCAGAGCCATGGTTAGTCGGGTTGATTCTTTTGTAGTTGGGTATTGTACCCAATACACGAATCAGAATACCCGTGTTTAGGAAACATGTCCTGCCACCTTGCCGTTTTACCATTCTTGAATCACATTCTTCCTGATTATATCTTTTACGATATGCAAACTTCCTTTGCATATCGACTCGAAACCTGATTCCTTGTTATCTCTATGACTTAGGCGACTGGGTGGAGTTATGTAATTGTGGCTATGATACCGCGGCATAGTTACAATGCGGCACTCTATTTAAGTATCTTGGAGTTCTAGCCTTGATCTATATTTCGAATCTATCATCATGCAAATGTTGGGTGTTTGTTATGGCCGGCAAGAATTTGAAGATGTACTAAGGGTGTATGGACGAAGCCGCCATGCTTGGAGAAACAAAGGGAATGCTGGAGAATCAAAAGAAGCAGACCGAGCTGATCCAGCAGCAAGCGGAATCGTTTCAGGAAGATTTGCAGATCGTTCAGCAGTCTGTGAACAATGTTGGAGCTAAACCAGTTGACCGAGTAGGGACAGTAGCAGATTTCAGACATTTGGGTCCGTCTACATTTACTGGTTTGGAGGAGCCGTTGCCAGCGGAGCAGTGGCTAGTTGATACAGAGAATTTGCTTGTTGCGGCACAGATTCCGGATGAGAAAAGAGTTGATGTGGTACGCATTCAGTTAGTGGACTACGCCCGAGAATGGTGGCTTGTGGAGGAGAACCGTTTGCCCAAGTCAATCATGTGGGCGGATTTTTCAAAGAGTTTCCTGGAGAAGTTCTTCCCACGGACTGCACGGGAGGAAATGGAAGAGAAGTTCATCGGGCTAAAGCGGAATGGGGCACCCGTAGATGTGCATGCAGCAGAATGGACGAGACTCAGTAGATTCGTTGGACCTTTAGTGGCCAACGATGCAGACAGGGTACGGAGGTTCATGCGCAGCTTGGATGTGGGCATCCAGAGGCAGATTGTCTCCCTGGGTTTGACCACTTCCTCACAAGTACTTGCGGCAGCCCGAGAGCGGCAGAGTTTATCTGGATAAAGAAGAGTTTGCAGCAGACAGCAGTTGCGGTAAGGAAGCAGTTCTGTCGGGCCAGTCGAGTTTAGGGCTAAGCCGACAAACAATATTTTTGCATCAATGGAAGCTGATGAAAGTGAAGAGTCGGCTGTTGTTCGTGATTTTATGGACGTGTTTGAAGATATATCGGGTTTAGCGCCGAAGCGAGACGTAGAGTTCGCAATTGATCATATTCCTGGTGCAGCGCCAGTATCCAAAGTGTATTATCCAATGGAACCAGTGGAGTTGGAAGAAGTCAAGAAACATGTTGCTGAATTGCTTGAAAAATGTTGGATTCAAAGCAGTAACTCGCCTTGGGGAGCTCCAGTCCTTCTAGTAAAGAAGAAGGATGGCATAAGAAGAATGTGCATCGACTATCGAGAATTAAACCGGGTGACTATTAAGAACAAGTACCGATCCCTCGCATTGGCGAACTTTTCGAGCAGCTTAGTGGTGCGAGGGTATTCTCGAAGCTGGATTTGCGATCCGGATATCATCAGGTCTGAGTGAAAACAGAAGATATTTGCAAGACGGCGTTCCGAACTCGGTATGGACATTACGAATACTTAGTGATGCCCTTCGGAGTAACGAATGCGCCGGCAGTATTCATGGATTTGATGAACCGAATCTTTTCACCGTTCTTGGACCAGTTTATTGTGGTGTTCATTGACGATATTCTGGTTTACTTGAAGAGTTTTGAAGAGCATGCTGAGCATTTGAAGATCGCACTGCAAACGTTGAGACAAGAGAAGTTATTTGCGAAGATGAGTAAGTGCGAGTTTTGGCTGGAAGAAGTAAAGTTCTTTTGGGCATGTTGTGTCGGGCGACGAAATTGCCATCGATCCCGAAAAGATTGCAGCAGTTCGTGATTGGCTAATTCCAAAGAATGTTGCTGAGATGAGAAGTTTCCTTGGATTGGCCGGATACTACAGAAGATTTGTGGAGAACTTTGCTCGTCTGGCGGAGCCGTTGACCTAGCTTACGCGCAAGGAGGTATCTTTTGTATGGACGGACAAATGTGCGTTAGCTTTTGAGACGTTAAGCAGAAATTGATAACCGCCCCTATTCTGACCGTGCCAGACAATTCCGGAGGATTGGTGTTTCACAGCGACGCATCTGGGAAAGGATTGGGATGTGTTTTGATGCAGCATGGGAAGGTGGTAGCATACGCATCGAGACAGTTAAAGACCCATGAGAATAATTACCCAACTCATGACTTGGAACTTGCGGATGTGATTTTCTCTTTGAAGATTTGGAGACACTACCTTTTGGGCGAAAGGGTCGAAGTTTTTTACTGATCATAAGAGCTTGAAGTATGTGTTCACGCAGAAGGAGCTTAATATGAGGCAGCGTAGATGGTTGGAGCTGATGGCTGACTACGATCTTGATCTTAAGTACCATCCGGGGAAGGTTAATGTCGTGCCGGATGCGCTTAGTCGGTTACCAGCAATTCGGGTGTTAACTACGCAGAATGAGATCGTTGCACACTTTCGAAGATTTGACTTGGAGGTTGTGCTACCGCATTCTTCGGGACAGTTGATGCAGCTACAAGTACAGTCATCGTTGATCGAGAATATTAAAGCAGCACAATCGCAGGATCCTAGACTGCAAAAGTTTCGAGGACAGGTTGAAGCCGGACTACGAACAGATTTATTGATCCATGAAGATGGTTCGTTGAGTATGGTACCCGTTTGTGTGTGCCAAAGGGAGATATTCGTGAAGAGCTTATGAAGGAGGCACACAGTTCAGCTTATTCTGTACATCCAGGAGGCACAAAGATGTACCGAGATTTTCGACAGCATTTCTGGCTGGAAGGCATGAAACGGGAGATTGCTCGCTTTGTGGCTAAGTGCTTGGTGTGTCAGCAAGTTAAAGCTGAACATCAAAGGGTTGCTGGTTTATTGCAACCACTTCCGATTCCTCAATGGAAGTGGGAACATATAACCATGGATTTCGTGACGGCTTTATCGCGAGTCCAAAAGGCAGCAATGTTGTATGGGTGATTGTTGACCGATTAACCAAGGCAGCTCACTTTATTCCTTTTCGGGTTGGTCAATCAACAGAGACTTTGGCAGAGCGGTACATGCAAGAGATTGTAAGATTGCATGGAGTACCAGTGAGCATCGAGTCCGATCGGGACACTCGGGTTCTTGTCACACTTTTGGCGGAGTTTACAGGAAAGTTTGGGGACTCGATTGAAATTTAGCACAGCTTATCATCCTCAAACTGATGGTCAGTCGGAGAGAACGATCCAAACTCTTGAGGATATGTTGAGAGCATGCAGGTTGGACTTCAAGGGTTCTTGGGAGGATCATCTACATTTGGTGGAGTTTTCTTACAACAACAGTTTTCAGGAAACTATCCAGATGGCTCCATTTGAAGCATTGTATGGTCGTTAATGCCGTTCACCTGTTTGTTGGGACGATGTCGGTGAACGAAGGTTATTGGGACCAGATTTGGTGGTGCAGACAGTTGAGAAGGTTAACACTATCAGAAATCGTATGAAGGCAGCACAAGACCGACAGAAGAGTTGGGCAGACACGTCAAGAAAACCTCTAGAGTTCGCCGTGGGTGATTTGGTATTCCTGAAGATATCACCGACTAGAGGGGTGATTCGTTTTGGAAGTCGAGGAAAGCTTAGTCCTCGATTCGTTGGACCCTTTGAGATCTTAGAGCGTGTTGGTGAGGTAGCGTATCGTTTGGCGTTACCGCAGTCTTTGGCGAATGTGCACGATGTGTTTCACGTATCTCAACTACGAAGGTAGGTTCGAGATGAAACGCACGTATTGGATCATTCGGAGTTAACAGTACGAGAAGGCTTGACTTTTGAGGAACGACCAATTGAAATCGTGGATCGAAGGGAAAAGGTTCTTAAGAACAAGGTGATCCCTCTTGTGATTGTTTCTTGGGGTAATCGCTCGCATAGAGAGTCCACTTGGGAACGAGAAGTTGAAACCCGGCAGAAGTTTCCTCACCTTTTCTTGTAGTTATCTATCTTTGTATTCTTGGAATTTTGAGAACGAAATTCTTTTTGTAGTTGGGTATAATGTAGCACCCGAGCCCAATGCTACCAATTTCAGTTACTGTTTGGGCGTAATGTGGTACTCATTTCACTTATCTTGCTTGATTGTTATTTACTATAAATTTTACCCGGCAAATTCATTTCTGCATATAACAATTTATGGCATTTAAAATAAAATTAAAAATATTCATCTTGGCCTGCTTGACACCCCTAACCCCATTGTAGCGTCCGTGCGTCGTGTTCTCGTCCCGGTCAGTGAAACGGGCGAGTTTGGACGGCTACGTGCACGTACGTTTGTCCGTTTTGAGGGTATACTTTTTAATCATAAAACACTTCATTTTCACTTTTGGATCCCGCTTAAAATTCTATTATTTCAATTTCAAATTTTTGGACCCGACCCGGGCGCGATTTGGAAATGTTTTACTTTGCGCCGAAATCCCAAATTTTAATATTTTTTAAACCATCGAATATTTCTCAACTATATAATTCTTACTGTTCACTCACATCTTTTAAATCTTTAATTTAATTTTCCTAATATCTAAATCCTTCTCTCAGCCAATCAGCTTTCTCCAATTTCCGTGGGCCCCACTCCTCACTCTCTCTCTCCCTCGCTCTCTCCCCCGTCTCTCTCTCTCTCTCCCATATCTCTCTCTCTCCCACGTATATATTCTCTTTTCTTCCTCCTTCTTCATTTCTTTCACAGAACGAACCCAACCCCACGAGAACCCCAGTTGCGTGCCCCTCGCCACCGCAGCCCCAACGCCGGCACCACCCTCGCCGGCCTCCTCGCCTCCTCGCCCTCATCGCAGCCACACCCACCTCCTTCCTCCATTCCCCATGTTCCCGAGCGCTTGCACACCCCGACGAGGCCACCAGTGCAAACCCGGCGAACCCACCATCTTCGTCGTCGCCTTCACACCGCCCCTGCGCCACCTCCTCAGCCACCTCGGCTTCCTGTCCTTCCTCCTCTCGTCTACCGCCTCACCTACAACCCTAGATCCATGCAACCACCGTGTAACCACAACCCGCGCCACCTCGTTGCCGTTCCTCCATCGCCGGCGACCCTAGCCTCACCCCACCATCTTCACCATCTCGTTTCCTCCCTCGCCCTTGCATCAACACCCCCAACAGACCTGCACTTACCTTACAATAAATAGTGCAACCTAACCCTCGACTGAGTGCCCTGAACCCATGCCAGAGCCTTGCCGACCACCACCGTCGACGCTATCGCCTCTGAAGATCCTACGGGTAAGCCTCTTTCCCTCAACTTCTCTGTCCTCCTTTGTTGTTTCTCATTCCATACTTTCTCTTGTGAGTTTTTCACTTTTGTTTTGAATCTCGGGAATCCGACGATGCCGACGACATGTCCCGACATTCCAGCGAGGTACCCCGACCCGTGTGGTTCCACTGTTCGTCGTTTGGGTTCATTCCGTGAACCGTGCGCCCGTCGAGTTTTCCCCGCCGACATTCTACGTCCCGTTTTCCCGATTCGCGACCCGTCGAGGCAAGTACCCCTTGCTACATGCTATACAATATTTACATATATATTATGACACCCTAAACCTGTAAATTTAACTTGGTATGATCATTTCTCATTTTCATGTACAATATTGTTATATATCATTTTATCTTTAAACTTGGAACCTACAGTTTGCAATTGAACCTAATAACTACATTTACCTGTTTAATCACATTTTTATTATTGACATAGCTTATGGAATTTATCTCTATAGTTTTATTCCATTTGGACACTCGTGTGCATGTTAATCTGTAATAGCTGTATTGAACCTTTATATAAATCATTGCACCTATAAAGTTCTTAAACTTGTTAACATGATTAAAATGCCATAATTGTCATACTGCATTCGCATAACACTAAGATCATCTCTGTGACACAACTGATAGCTGTACTGCAAATTGAGTAAATCTGCTTATTTCTTAATTCATTGCTTATATCATGTGATGATAACCACGCTTGCTTGTATAACTGATTGTGAGCACACCCATGATATTGATTACATCTTGACCTGACTTGCTATATATATATTGATTTACCGACATGGTACCGTATACTGCTTGACTTGACCTGATGTACCATGACCTGACCCGTTACCTGATCCTGTGTCTAATGCCAACAAACCTGACATGTAGTCCTCATGGACCGTTCCTGTTGTCTATCCAGACAAACCTGTTTACCTGACCTGTGTTGGCATTAGTTTCTTGATTTCGGAATACCTGACTTGACCTACACATATAACTTGGGGGTATGGGGAAATCAAAGGTGAAACTTGACTTATAACTCGACAGTTCACTACCTGTTCTGGGTGTACACATTCTTGTTTTGTGCCTAGCGGCATGTCTCGGTTTCGGCCGAGAATATTGTGGCCGTGGTCCCGGGTATGTACGGGATACTATCGAGTGTACACATTCCTGTTTTGTACCTAGCGGCATGTCTCGGCTGCAGCCGAGAATATTGTGGCCGTGGTCCCGGGTATGTACGGGATACTATTGAGTTACATCGATGATTCATCAATTTGGTTTCAAAGACTTTAGAACAGAGAACCTGATAGATTAGTCCAGTTCACCCACTGCACACTACCCTGCACTGCTCTGATTCATATTATTGTTATCCTTGCTTTATTCATGTTTATATTTGCATTGCCTGTTTATTATGTTATTACTTGATGACTTGACGCGCTGACGTCTGGGTTTTGCATAGCCCAGATTCTCCTACTTTGCTGCAGACTGATTAGGGGTTTTGCCGCTGTTAGACGAGCGGTGAGGTTCCTGTCGGTACGTAGTTTCACTCTAGGTGTTTCATTTATTGTATCTTTTGGCTTCCGCATATTGTTATCTCGACTCTTTTACTCTGGCTTATGGACATGTACTAGGTAGCTAGTTTACTTTCCTGTTCTTGATATCTCCACAGCCGTAATGTGACTGTGGAAGGATTTTTCCTATCCACAGGTAGTATGATTGGCTATGTCATATTCCCACTTTAACGTACTTTGGGAAGCGGGGCGTGACACCAAGGGTGAGGATCAAAGCTTAAAAGGAAACTCAAAAACAACAAGAAAACCCATAATAATACAACACGCGACTCTAAGGTCGAAATAACAACAACTGGTTTTCTAAGTCTGAAATAATATACAAGTCTGGTTGATGGAGTTTAACTAGATACAACTGAAGTAAATAACTCTACAAGGGTGGCCACGATGCGAGTGAACCCACCTACCAAAGCAATCACTCGGAAGGAACAGTGTGCCAGCAACTGTAATAAAAGTGTACGTCAAACCTGCAAGAAACTGTGGCACAACGGGGGTGAGTTGCCAACTCGTGAGTAGAAAACATCACAGAGCAGAAATCACATGTAAGACGCTATCCTAGGTCATATCAAGTAATATCCTCAATAAATATCCTCAAATAATATCCTGATCCATCTACATATAAGTGCAACATTACGTGCTGTGTCAGTGCCTTAGATAGCAATATACCAGATATATGATGTATGAATGCATGACGAATAAAACAGAATACATCATGAATGAAACAACTGTTTTCCTTAATTAATGATATTTCTATATGTATATCAATAGAGTATCATCAATGAAATCAATAGAGAAATCAGTGTCAAGTATCGACACAAAACATAAATCTCAGTGTCTCAATATCAAATCTCAATATCTCTATATCTTAAATCTCAATATCTCAATCTCAATATCTCAAATCTCAATATCTAGGGCTCCGTCAGTCCGGATCGGCTATATCATCAATCACACGACCACGAACGGTATCTTCCGGATATCCACCGCGCCAAACAATCACCGGTAAGCAGTCTGCCCCTGCCAGGCTCATCATCCACCATGAAATCACTCTCGCTCCGAGGTACCATACCGGGTCCACCATGTACCCGAGACGGTTCATACTACTCCTCAAAACGGGTTTCGAAATCCAACATCTATCACGAAAACTCATAGTGGACGACTCATACATCACGAGAAAACCGCAACTTGCATTTTTAAAAGAGAGAGAGAGAGAGAAGTTTATATATATTCTTGCGGTTTTCTCCTAAATCCCGAAATCTCATGAAAATCCAAAATCCAAAATCAAGAGTAAATAAACAGTGAATATCGGCATAAAACCCCCAAAATACTGCATAACCAATGAGTATATGAATGCATCTAATATCATGCAATGAGTGCAATAGTTAAACTAGTATATGAAAGCGATAACATATTGCAACTATCAGCTAGCAGGCTATGTCAATGAAATAATATTCACTAAAGTGTACGTGACATGGCGATTACCGATGATGATGTGTGTGAGCCGGCAAGCAGGTGTACGTAGAACATACGCATCATCGGTAATGGTGCCGGTGTCCTGACGGCAGGGTTTCATAATAAATACAGACAACACATTTATAAGCATGCCATGCGATGAAACATCATGAATATACTGAAAGCGATATGATAACAGCAACTCTGAAGAATAAATCTACCCAATATACGAGTCATACAATTTGGTATTTAAAATACTCACAATCCTCTACTTTTGAAAACTAGTGTGACTCGACCCAGTCAAAAGGGTAAGGCAATCCACCTAAGTATGGGTCAATCCATATATTCTTAGTAGTCGGTGATCTCGCTTCCATAGTATCACGTACGATACAATATATATAATATGACATCCTCGAGTCAAGAGTGCGGATCTATCATCATAATTATGTCTCGTACGGTAAATCTACCGTACGGCATCCCAAATCAGGGTACGGGTCAATATCACATTTATCTCATTATTCATCTGGTATCCACATCATCACATATCATGAGCAGGGGGTACTGATCTAAGTCTAGTACACTACTAATATCATCAACAATATTATGATCTGGCTACTAATCTAAAGTCTCATACAATCCGATGTCATCAACACATATTATCATATAGAAGTATACATCGCCCAAGCGATCCATTATAAATATCATAACATATCTCATCTCATATCTCGATCATATGTCAACTATTATATATATATCATAATCCATATGGTATCGTCGTCCAACGATCCGCTATAACATCATGACATATCTCGGTCACATATTAAATATCTCACGGTATCATGCTCGATTATATCAACTCATTCCCAAGTATCATATAACATCCTCATCATCCAAATGTATGAATACCAAAATATATATGTCCCCAACACGCACAAGAAAGTAAATGTATTCGGGTATGTGTATGTGCGTGTATGCAAATCTTTACTCTAGCGTTTCGTGACTAAGAAATCGACTAAAATCCTTTCTTCAATTCTCGCTAACACTAACCCCTAATCTCCTAAAACTTTTCTTGCTAAGGTTCATATCACACATTAACATGTAAAATTATATTTATATCATATCACATCATTTCTCACAACTTTGCAGGGGTGTTATACGTCATCCACCCGACTTCCCCCGTAGATATAAATCTACTCACCTCGATCTTGCTTGCTGGAGTCGATGACGCCATACTCATCCTCGTCGTCTCGAAGTCCACATGGGGTACCTACATATCATATATAGTATCGTAAACGAAATCACGCACGAAAACCAAAATGTCGCACGAATCACCCATAGGTCAAAACCTATGGTCTACTCATGCAAAAAGACCAAATAGCCCTCGATATCGGCGTACAAATGCCGATTGATCGAGAAAAACCCAAACGTACCATTCATGGTCTCACCACACACTAACTATATATATGAAATAGGATTTAAATCATCAAAACTTCAAATTCACTTTAAAAACTATTTTTCCGAAACTCTAGTAAGCAACAATTGCCAATTTAGTTCAAATCTAGTTGTTTTAACAATTCTAGCGGCTACAATACTCACTAAACATCTTCAATAAGTCATACAAACCATTTCCATAATTTTATCACACCAATTGTAGAAATCTTAAAATTTTAGTTTGCAATTTTATCATGTTTTAACCATTTTATAGTAAAAATGCACAAACAATAATTTAGCTTGGTTTTGCATGATCTAAAGTATGAAAGTATAACTTATAATGTTAATAATGTCATGAATACCTTAATTAGATTTTATCTCAATTATTTATATATTTTAAAAAAACCTAGTTTGCAACAATTAAGTAATTTGGACAAATTAGTTGTAACAATTTGCAATTTAACAACTAGACTACAATTTGCATATTTTAAAATGTTAAACCACTCATGGAAACCTTAATGAAGTGCTAAAAACCCTAACTAGATTTTAATCTCACTTAATTACAATAATCCTAAACTCTAGTTTGCAACATAATACAATTTGGACAATTTTTAAAGTGAATTTGCAATCTAACAACTTGGTTGGGTTTTGAAATTCTCAAGATTCTAAATAACACAACACAACCATAACCAAATAATCCAAACCCTAACTCCCAATTCAACTCTTCTCTTGAAAACTAAATTCTCATTTTGAAATTAAGGTTATAACAACATCTAATTAAAACTAGATTCAAACATACAATTAACAAGTAACAAATTTGGATGAAGCTTATACCTCATGATCAAGAGATCAAACATGAAAATCATAGCCTCCAAAATGCCAACTTTTCTCCAAGATTCATGTTAGAATAGGCCAAGGAAAAATTGGTAGGGCTTGGATTTGTATTTTGTGGGATTTTTGATGGATTTTTGTGAGGTTTTGGAGATGAGATAAAGTGGCAACTTGGGGGAAAATGAGAGGGGCTGCTGCTGAATTTGGTCGGCCAAAGAGGAGAGGGGGAGATTGGAGAGAGAGTGAGATGAGGAAAGTCTTGCCAAGTCAAGAAAGTCAAAAGTCAACACAACCCATACCTCTTTTCTTATACTTTTCTTTATGTTTTCTTTTCTTTTATCAAAAGAAGTGGGGGGAAACTTTGGAGAGGGGCTGCTGAAAATGGGGAGGAAAATGGGGGGTGTGGGTGTGTGTGTCGGGTGAGGGAAAATGATAAATATTATATCCAATCTCCATTTACATTAATTTCACTATTTAAGCCATTTTTACTTGATATATTCTAAAACCGTCATGACAATTTCTTTTCGTTTCAAAAACAATATTTTACATGTTAGTTTAATGTGTCATGATGCACAAAACTTGTATCAACTCATTCCAATTTGTAATTATCTCTAATTAAATGTATTAGTGACGGCTTAAAATAATATTAAAATAACTAATTTCGGAAAAAATTTCAGTCGACTAGAAATTTTACAAGTGACTCAATAAACACCAAATACTAGCAATTATATAGGTAGAATATGTATATTTGATTTTATGATGAAAGATAATTATATCTTGATTTTTACGGAAAACACCCGTTATTTTACCGAAAATCGGAAATTTCACCTAAACGATTTTCAAAACGTTACAGTGGCGGTCCATTACGAGTTAACAGACGAAGAGAATGCTCATCTTCGGCTTGAGGAACTTGATACCCTCGACGAAACCCAGCTCATGGCGCAACAAAACTTGGAAGCTTACAAAGCAAAGATGACGCGCTCATACGAGAGATTGACTAGGCTGAGAACGTTCCGCCAAGGCGAACTCGTGCTAGTGGTCATGAGATCTATGATCCCCAATCGTGCTAAACGGGGGAAATTCGAGCCGAACTATGAGGGCCAGTACATCGTAGACAAAGTCTACCAGGGTGGGGATTATTTGCTCATGGATATGCATGGAGAAAGACCCTTAAGGCCAATAAACGGCTGATTCTTAAAAAAATACTGCGCCTAACGAGTCACGGCCTAGGTCAATGATAGATGACGACGCCTATGTCCGCTTGCTATCTTCCCAAGCCTTAACTCTGTAAGTGGTATCCGACGAAACATCGCCCCGGAAACGTGCTACGGACCGTAATGTCCTTAAACTAACGATGGACCGCAATGTCCTAAAACTTGCAATCGACCGAGACGTCTGTAAACTACTACGGACCGCAGCATCCCAAGGATGACGGAAAAAAAATGGTACGTCCATAAGCAAGATGGGCACGGATAAAAACCCGAAAGGGCTCCGTGAGTAAAAACAGCAGGACTACCGGTGAGTTTGTGAAAACCCGAAAGGGCGCAATCTCGTTAAAAGACACTTGCAATGTCCTCTCAACCCTGTGAGGGGAAAATACCTGCGTGAGATCCTTACGACTCACAAGGGAGCAACACACTTAGGAATCTCCACGATTCCTAAGAAGAAAACACACTTACGAGATCCTCACGATTCGTAAGGAGAATTCCCCTTTGAGACCCTCACGGCTCATAGGATTCAAAAGCCTTAAGCTACAGGGATCTGTACCAGTTCTTAATCCATCACATTTCCCAGACTGCCCTACAAGCGTTTCAATATTGACTCTTGTATACAATCCACGGGCACGAATAAACATTTCCCTAACAAAGTCCCACCAGCGACTAGGGATATGCTCATACGGTGAACGACACTTGTAAGTCCTCTCGAATTATAAAGAGAAAACACTCTTGTAAGATCCTTACGACTTATAAGAGAACACACACTTAGGAATCCTCACGATCCCTTAGAAGAAAATACACCTACGCGATCCTTACGACTCGTAGGGAGAAATACCTTTATGAGACCCTTATGGCTCGTAAAGTCAAAAAGCCTTAGTCAACAGGATCCTAACCCTGTTTGCTAAGCCACCTTTATTCGACATCGACAGAGGCAAATGATGATTCGCTCCTGGCAATGTCCCATTGGTAGCAATGCTGATGCCTAAATTGGTATCAAATTCCAAGTCCTTTCACGGCAAATGATGATTCGCTCCTGGCAATATTCCAGTCGCAGCGATGCTGATGCTAAGATTGGCACCAGATTCCAAGTTCCATACTCGCGATAAAAAAATCAGCGAGCCAAAAATGCATATTAAATAGCCGAAATGATGGGGCAACTTGCAACAAAATCAGCAAGTAAAAAAAATATGCATACAAAATAGCCGAAATGATTGGGCAACTCACAATAAAAAGCAGCGAGTAAAAAACAAAAATAGCCGAAATGATTGGGCACCGCGAAAAATAGCCGAAATGATTGGGCAATCGCGACTTTCGTGATATAAAAAGCTGAAATGATAGAGTATCGCGGAAAGAAATAAAAAAAAAGGAAATTTCTGCCCTGCAGGTAAGTCCATACGGACCGCTGTACACAATCCATGGGCATAAACGAAAGGGAACCACATTTCCCCACCAGACCTTGTCAAAGGGAGAATCAGATCTCAACAATAACATCTGCATCCCAGAAGATCAACAACAGTGTTCCTTCTTATGCCAGCAGGGCACGGAAGCGACACAACGAAATGGAGCCACGGCAGAGTCCCTAGTTCCAAGTCTTGATGGTCACATCTACAGCCTAGAGACCCACAACAGCGTTCCTCCTCATTCCAGCAGGATTCGGACGCGACAATCAATCTCGGTGCCATGGCAAAGTCCCTAGTTCCAAATCTCGACGGTTTACAGATAACCTAGAGACCACCTCAACATTCGTCTCGTTACAGCAGACGCAACGTCAGCAAATGACCCCGTCACGGAAATACGTCATCAAATGACCCCATCTCAGAAATACGTCATCCAATGACCCCGTCGTGGAAACACGTCAGCAAATGACCCCGTCTCGGAAATACGTCATCCAATGACCCCGTCGCGGAAATACGTCAGCCAATGACCCCGTCTCGGAAATATGTCATCCAATGACCCCGTCGCGGAAATACGTCATCCAATGACCCCGTCGCGGAAATACGTCATTGAATGACCCGGTCGCGAAAATACGTCAGCAAATGACCCCGTCGCGGAAACACGTCATCCAATGACCCCGTCTCGGAAACACGTCATCCAATGACCCCGTCTCGGAAATACGTCATCTAATGACCCCGTTACGGAAATACGTCAGCCAATGACCCCGTCGTGGAAATACGTCAGCACATGACCCCGTCGCGGAAATACGTCATCCAATGACCCCGTCACGGAAATACGTCAGCCAATGACCCCGTCGCAGAAATACGTCAGCACATGACCCTGTCGCAGAAGTACGTCAGCAAATGACCCCGTCGCGGAAATACGTCAGCAAATGATCCCGTCGCGGAAATACGTCAGCAAATGACCCCGTTGCGGAAATACGTCAGCCAATGACCCTGTTTCGGAAATATGTCATCCAATGACCCCGTCGCGGAAATACGTCATCAACTAACCCCGTATGGCTAAAGTCAATTTTGACCCCATATGGCCAAAGTCAACCCTCAACCTCCCCGTCAAAGCAATGCTTTGATTCGGGAGTAGGTGTTTCCCCTAATCAGAGCAAAACTCTGTTCAAATTTCAAATTTTTAAATGAAGCAATACTTCATAGCAGCGCCAAGTGCGCTGCGCCCTAAGCAGCGCACCACGTGCAAGGCACGTGTGCGCTAGCGCTAAGAGCGCTGCACTTAAGCAGTGCACCACGTGCAAAGCACGTGTGTGATAGCGCTAAGTGCGTTGCACTCTAAGCAGCGCACCACGTGCAAAGCGCGGGTGCGCTAGCACTGGAACTAAAAGCTCCCCACCGTTAGATCAAAGATCCCATAAAGATGATAAATCAATTAACCAGAATAAAATTCTGTTAAGGAGAGATTCCTTAAAATCTTTCCAAACAAGAAGATTGTGCTCTGCAAATCAGAGCACCGTTGGATCAATGATCCAAAGGTGATTAAAAATCACCAAAATACAGAATAAATTCTGTATGGAAAGGATTTCCCAATCTTGTTAAAAACAAGAAAATTGCTTTCTGTAAATCAGAAGCCCTCGGATCAAAAATCCAACGGTGGGGAAATCCCCAAATCAATTGGAGAAAAGATCTCCTTAACCGATTGAACAAATCAGCTTGCCCTATATAAAGGCCCCAAGACTTCAAGTCTCATATAGAGGAACCCCCCTCCCCCCACAAACTTTAAGAAATCTCAGAAAAAAGAGCCAAGCTCTCAGTAGAAGAAGAAGATTTTCTTCAAGGTAAAAAAAAATAGACAGAAAGATGAAATTGTCTCATATAAAAAGAAGAATTCACTTCTTTCTCACAGATCATAGATCTATAAGACCAAGCTCTTTCACAACAGAGATTAAAGGATCTCATCATAAAATAATAAGAAGAACATAATTCTTCTCACAGATCATAGATCTATAAGACTAAGGTCTTTTATACAAGGAGATCGTGGACATCTCATTATAAAATAAAAGGGGGAAGAATAATTCAATTCTCTTAGGATCACAGATCCATAAAGGCAAAGCCTTTCATCAAAATAAGAGATTGAACATCTCCTATAAAATAAGAGCTTTTGTTCTTAGAATCTTAAAACAAAGTCTCTTATAAAGGAGGATTTATTTCTCAGATCATAAAATTGATCAAGTAGCGTTTTGCGCTCATAAACTAGCGCTTTGCGCTCTTGGACTGGCGCTCAGTGCCAAGCGCACCACGTGATCCTCACGTGTGCGCCACTTAACAGCTAGCGCTTTGCACTTTTGGACTGGCGCTCAGCGCCAAGTGCACCACGTGCTCCTCACGTGTGCGCCACTTAACAGCTAGCGCTTTGCGCTCTTGGACTGGCACTCAGTGCTAAGCGCACCACGTGCTCCTTACGTGTGCGCCTCTTAACAGTTAGCGCTTTGCGCTCATAAAACTGGCGCAATGCGCCTATTATCTGGTGCTTAGCGCCAAGCGCGCCACGTGCTCCTCACGTGTGCGCTATCCAGCAGAAGCAATCTGCGCTCTTTGACTGGCGCAAAGCGCCAAGCGCGCCACGTGCTCCTCACGTGTGCGCTAAGAGAATATAAATTTTTCTATAATAAAGCCCTGAGCTATGAGGAATGCTTAGCATTCAGTAAAAGACAAAAACATTGTCAGAACTCAAACCAATGCTCAGTATTGCTAAACATTTTAACTGAATGGGCCGAGCCCAAGTTGGCCATAAACCCCTCATTCAGATTAATTGAGGCCATATGCTCATAAATCTCAGATCTTAGTCCCAATTGGACTACAGATCTCCCAACCAAAATTGGTTCAAGGGTACATCTCTTCACTCCTCTTATATTTGTCGTTGTATCCTTCACGTCTTCAGAGAGGTGACGAGTCCCGATAACCAAACATTCCATGGACTGTAGGGTCCTTAAGCCCATGGACTATGATGTCCTTAACCTTGGACTGTGGGGTCCTTAAACCCATGGACTATGATGTCCTTAACCTTAGACTGTGGGGTCCTTAAGCCCATAGACTATGATGTCCTTAACCTCGGACTGTGGGGTCCTTAAGCCCATGGACTATGATGTCCTTAACCTTGGACCACCATGTCCTTAAACTGGTAATCGACCGCAATATCCCCAAACTAAACAATAGAGCACAAATGCTCTCTTGTTGGATCTAAATGATCCCGTTAAGTTGATCTTAGTCTGAAATTAGACTAACGTATACTTAACAAACGTTTAAGTTGATCTTAGTCTCAATGAGACTAACGTATCCTTAAACCCAACCCCAAACCCAAATCTAAGAAAATACGGATTTGGACTAATCTACGCCCTACGGGCAACAACATAAATTAGTCTCCGTATACAATCCACGGGCAACCAAAAACAAAACAAACACACACGACACGAAGTGATCATCTGGAGAAGGAGAAAGTGGCTATCGCGATGCGGTAGCATAATTAACTGCAGGGGATTGCGCCTGCAGGGAAGAGCGTACCCACAATCAAAAAAACCCTCAACGAGGGGGAATCTGACGAAGTCTGCAACATCGGTCGCATCTGTTTAAACCTTCGATACATTGTGTCATAAATGAACTTGGCATCTTCGAAGAGGTGGACGGACAGCACCAATTAGTATCTGCCCTCGAATTTCAGGCCAGGACGTCCCAATGTCCCGGTCGCGTCTTTCGGCGCAGAACAGATTCTGGCACGCCCGGGGACCTTTTCCTCTTTCCACTCCACACTTCATGTGTCGTGTTCGCGAACAAATCACGGTTTAATATGGTTGCCCTTGGGTTCGAGGTATTTGGTTTTGCTCCCAAGCAGAAAAAGAACAGCAATGGCCTCTAACTGCTCCAGCTGCAACTGCAACTCCCGTTCCGCCTCATATGGAGGAGTAACCTACGGGCCCCAAGCTGCCTCCCTTTTCACAATGCATGTGGAACAGGTAACTTAGGCCACCACTGGGCTATTCTTCGAGACCATGCTCCCACCGATGAGCTTCAACGCCCCTGTACCATTGCAAGAAGCTCAGAAAAAGTCGGTCTTTGATCGGCTTACCACTACTGCGACCTCTCTTAACGGGTCGCCCAAACCAAGCGCCTCAGTTTTCAGGAGACTGGGTCAAAGCTCCAATGGACCTGTAAAGAAGCCTACGATACCGGAAGGGGTTATCCCGAAGAAGATAGCCATTCCTACTCCTGAAGTCACCAAGGTGGCTTCTCCCGCTAATGGGTCGGTCTTCACAAGACTGGCTGTTTCAGCTCCCACTCCGGGTGAAGTAACCAAGGCCGTTTCCCCTGTAACGAAAATCGGCCTTCTCAAGATTGGTCATTCCCTCTCAGCAAGCATCTGTCTTTGACAGGCTAGCACCAATAAAAGTCTCTCCTCAAAGTAAGGGGCATGAAGATGCTCATCCAACAACGGAGGTGATCCTGCCGCACGACATGCTCGACGTCGCCACTGGCACCGAGTGAGGAAAGCAGGAGGCAATTCCCCTTCCGGACTGACTTCGCTAGCTCCCATGGTGGAAGTTGATGCTGCTGTTCCAACCGGGAACAACTTTGAATTACTTAACAGGGTGCGCAGGAATTCGACATCTGCTGTGCTGAAAAGATCTCCTCCACCTATGGAGAGTGCCCCAAAGGCCAAGCTGGAGCAGCCTCCTCAGCGGCTGTCCTCTAAAATTTACAAGGTCTGGCGTCAAGTCCAGGACTTGGTGATTGATCCAAATTACTCCCGCCAACAGAAAAAGATAAAGATTCGGTAAGAAGAGGACCACCCTGTTAAGCCACCGAAGGCGACAGCTACTTGGGTGCCCACTGCAACGGCCCCCTCAACTTCGACCGCTCACAAGAGGAGAAGGCCGGAGAAAATCTTTGAGTCTGCAACAAATCGCAAGACCACTGAACCCAAACGCCCTAAGTCTGGGGGCATGGTGGTACACACCATCTATATGGCATCCTGAAAAGAGGATAGTCGTATCTCCATAAGTCATCGACCGCTTATGCGATCAGTGACTAAGGCTCAGGAGCAACAACAACAAAAGCTCCAAGAAATGCTAACAGC